>JAANYP010004029.1:0-421961 GCA_020465985.1 Centrapalus pauciflorus
GTATTATAGACACTGCTGAAATTGGACAACTGTAGTTGCATGTTCCTTGATTACTGCATTGCTCCGGACCGTTGTGAGTGACAGATTGCATTACTTACTTGCATATGTTTTGGTACTTATTGGTGATTGTTACTGACTTGTATGAAACATCTGCTGCTGCTTTTTCCTTGATTACTTAATTGTATGCTAGGAACGTATGATAGACGCTGCTGAAACCGGACAACTGTAGTTGCATGTTCCTTGATTACTTGCATTGCTCCGGACCGCTGTGAGTGACAGATTGCATTACTTACTTGCACATGTTTCGGTAATTATTGGTGATTGTTACTGACTTGTATGGAAACATCTGCTGCTTCTTGTTCCTTGATTACTTAAATGTTAGGAACGTATGATAGACACTGTTGAAGCTGGACAACTGCTGCTGCATGTTCCTTGATTACTTAATTGTATGGTATGAACGTATTATAGACACTGCTGAAATTGGACAACTGTAGTTGCATGTTCCTTGATTACTGCATTGCTCCGGACCGTTGTGAGTGACAGATTGCATTACTTACTTGCATATGTTTTGGTACTTATTGGTGATTGTTACTGACTTGTATGAAACATCTGCTGCTGCTTTTTCCTTGATTACTTAATTGTATGCTAGGAACGTATGATAGACGCTGCTGAAACCGGACAACTGTAGTTGCATGTTCCTTGATTACTTGCATTGCTCCGGACCGCTGTGAGTGACAGATTGCATTACTTACTTGCACATGTTTCGGTAATTATTGGTGATTGTTACTGACTTGTATGGAAACATCTGCTGCTTCTTGTTCCTTGATTACTTAAATGTTAGGAACGTATGATAGACACTGTTGAAGCTGGACAACTGATGGTGCATGTTCCTTGATTACTTAATTGTATGGTAGGAACGTATGATAGACACTGCTGAAACTTGACAACTGTAGTTGCATGTTCCTTGATTACTGCATTGCTCCCAACCGTTGTGAGTGACAGATTGCATTACTTACTTGCATATGTTTTGGTACTTATTGTTGATTGTTACTGACTTGTATGGAATCATCTGCTACTTCTTGTTCTTTGATTACTTAATTGTATGTTAGGAACGTATGATAGACACTGCTGAAACTCGACAACTGCTGCTGCATGTTCCTTGATTACTTGCATTGCCCAGGTTCGCTGTGATTGCATTACTTACTTGCACATGTTTCGGTAATTATTGGTGATTTTTACTGACTTGTATGGAAACATCTGCTGCTGCTTGTTCCTTGATTATTTAATTGTATACTAGTAACGTATGATAGACACTGCTGAAACTAGACAACTGTTGTTGCACGTTCCTTGATTACTTGCATTGCTCAGGACCGCTGTGAGTGACAGATTACATTACTTATTTGCATTTGTTTCGGTACTTATTGGTGATTGTTACTGTCTTGTATGAAACATCTGCTGCTGCTTGTTCCATGATTACTTAATTGTATGTTTGGAACGTATGATAGACACTGCTGAAACTGGACAACTGCTGCTGCATGTTCCTTGATTACTTGCATTGCTCAGGACTGCTGTGAGTGACAGATTGCATTACTTACTTGCATATGTTTTGGTACTAATTGGTGATTGTTACTGACAAGTATGAAACATCTGAAGCTGCTTGTTCCTTGATTACTTAATTGTATGCTAGGAACGTATGTGTAACAACTGGCCTAAAAATAAGGTATGAAACTCAAAAATTAAACTAATATAAAACTCGAATAATGAAGTAATAAACTCGAATGAAGTTATATGAATCTCGAATCATATAATCAATAAACTCGAATGATATTACATGAAACTCGAATCGTGTAAGTGTAAACTCGAATGGTGTTGTATGAAACTCGATTAGTAAAGATCTAAACTCGAATAACACTTTGATGAAACTCGAATAAAGAAACAATTTTCTCGGTTGAGACAGTATAAAACTCGAACAATGAAGATACAAATCTCGATTTCTAAGGGATGAAACTCGAACAAAGAAACATAAAACTCGAATAAAACCACATAAAACTCGAACAGTTAAACAAAGAAACTCGATTAAAGAAGCAAGAAACTCGGGCAATGTTGTATGAAACTCGACTATAGCTATATAAAACTCGAATGAGAAAGGCATAAAACTCGATCAAAGTGTGATAAAACTCGGGCATAATGTTATAAAACTCGATTGACACTGCAAAAAACTCGATTCACACTTGAATCGAGTTTAACATTCCAGAAAAATTTTCTAAGTACGTATATATATGCAGTAATAATAAATGCTGCCACCTCTTCTGCACGCCTTTTTGTACTTTTATTAATATAAAAATTGAAAAGCCATACTACTTATCACTCTAAAAAGTAAGTTGTCCTTTAAAGGACAACTAGCTTGTACTTTTGTATTATTATATTAATAAACTCCATGCAACATACACTCATTAAAATCGGCCACACTATTTTGTCCAACACTCAACCGATTTACCTTTTTACTTTTCATCATTTCACTAAATATTAATTAGTTTATCATTATTTTTTTTTATAACCCTTTTTCTTCTATAAATAGAAGACAAAACCCATTTCACAAAAACACACCAACATACATATTCTCTCAAAGAAAGAAAAATCGGCCAACCATATCGATTTCAAGTGTTCTTCCACTTTTGTAAGTTTTTCTTATTTACTTTATTTTCCACCTTAAAAATTTATAAAAAGATGAAAAAAAAAATTAAATATATTTACTAATATTTACAACTCGGTTTTCATAATACTCGTAAAATCATCATGCCAAAATTTTATATATATGCTCTATTTTCATGCACATGCACATACTCATAGATACATATATATTTATGAATATATGTATATATATATATATATATATATATATGTATACATATATACGTGAGTATGCATGCATGCAACAAATTATTTTTTTTTAGAAATAAATATCCATAAATCGATATTCACATATAAAATCCACAAAAATTATTCATACATCACAAGTACATGAAAATAATTACGAAGTACTCAAACTCGTATTATGATAATATTGACCCGAACTCGTAAAAATATTAGGACGAGTCTCAACTATACAATCAAGTGTTCAACTCAGATCCAAAAATATCATCAAAAATCAACAAGGTGAGTCTTCATAGTCCCATTTCTCACATTATTATGTTTTGGGATGAAATACATGCTTCGTTTTTATATGGACACAAAAACTTCTCGATTCTATTATGTATTACATATGTGATTTCCGCCCTTATATCATGAAATCGTTAGTTGCATTTGTTTGCAAGCGCGAATATATTGTGGATAGATCTATTGGGAGTCATGTCCCCCACTCGGGTTAGTGGTTTAGCTAACTGCGGGTGCATATATATTCAACACACGGTATTACATATGGGAATACTGCTCGGGGCAAACTCATTCTAATTAAGTTTCGGTGACATGATGGTTTATGTAATACATCTCATGGAATTTATGATTTTATAGATTCAACTCATCTGATATGTCCATACAACTGGTCTTTTCGCGTAAACCTATGAACTCACCAACAATTTTTGTTGACGTATTTTAGTATGTATTTTCAGGTAATTAAGGCAAGTGTGCCTTCGGATACACTAACTTTCAAGCTTCCGCATTTCATGGAGTCGCATTCATATTTCGAAACTAAAGGAGATTTGACTGCATTATTTTTGGACGCATTAATTATGTATTAGAATCTCTGTATTACGCGAACTTCATTTCCTTTCATCTTGTAAAACATTATTACATTTTTAAATTTTAATGATGTAATATTTCGAAAACGTCCATATAGTGGTCGTTCGTTATAATTATGGTTACGCTTCCGCACTCGTCACGACTCGCTGCCAACCAAGGTGGCAGGGTGTGACAGATTGGTATCAGAGCCATAGTTATAGTGAACTAGGTTGCATTAGTACCCTAGACTATAACTGCACATAAAAATTTCTGATTCTAAGAATGTTTTTGTAACTAACTAAAAGATTACAAATGAACCTTGTTAGCAGAAACCATGAACCATCCAGAAATTATCATTCTATCTGACTCAGAGGAGGAATACACTCCCGCAAGTCCCACGGCCACGGAAGTCTTTCCAGATGAAGAAACCTGGGAGGAGGAGGACCCGTCGGAAGATCCGATGGAGGAATCCGAAGAAGAGCCGATGGAGGAAGAGGATCCTTCACCACCGACGGCCCCTGCTCGCGTCCCGTACCACCCGCCCGAACCATCATATAAGCCGTATAGGCCTTACCCTAACGGCCCAAAGATGTTGTACACACCCCGGAAACGGGTAAACATACCAAGAAGGAAACGGGTAAACATACCAAGAAGGGAGACTATTCCTGTTCCGACTCCCCAGCCCAATCCCCCGACACCACACCGACGGGTAGACGCCCGGCGATGGACCTGGATACCCGAGACCCTCCGCGAATGGAGGCAGATGGAGGGAGTTCCTCCAAACTTCGAGATCGGAGGACCATCCTCCGCACCTGTCTCATCGCTCACCCAAGAGCCTGCCGATCAGACCATACCACTTTTGATCGCAAGGTCTACCAGGCATGACCACCAGATTCGGTCACTTAACCTGGATATCGGGGAGATGACCGCTCGTTTAGAGCGGGAGGAGTTGCAAAAATCCAACATATATTGGGCCAATCAGCACGCCCTTGCTATACAGCAGGACGGACTGAATGAGCTCCGGCAGCAACTAGCCGAGAGCCAAGCCCGGATCGAAGAGCTGACGCAGCGCCTCCACTCAATGGAAAAGGGAGAGACCCCTGATCACTCCCACACCTAGTACTTTTCCATTTCCTTTGTATTGGTAGGAAAAATATCGTGTAATAGCGTAGGATAAAATTTTCGGGTAATAACCCGCCCCCAATGTAAGAAAAATTTCGAATGATTAATGAAAATTCCCAAGATATTTATGAGATTGTGCTTGATGATTATAGTATTATGCTGCATCTTTAAGATTCAACTTCTTACACTATGATTCTCTTTAAACTTCAAGTTAATGCCGCCAAAACGAGCAATGAATGCCGCTGACATTGAAGAGCTTGTTGCACAAAGGGTGGCTGCTGCCATAGCTACCTACGAGGCAAACCGGAATAGCACAGCCAATGGGGATGGTGGTGCCAGTCGCACCACGGGAGGAACTGAAACTCACACGAAAGGTTGTGGGATTAAAGGGTTTTTAAGTTGCAAACCCCGGTATTTCAATGGAACCGAAGGAGCAGTCGGTTTGATCCGTTGGTTTGAAAAGTTAGAATCCGTATATCGTGTCAGCGGGTGCGCTGAAGGAGACAAGGTGAAATTTGCTACTCACACCTTGCAAGATAGCGCTCTCACATGGTGGAATTCCTACGTCCAGTCTGTAGGTATTGACGAAGCCTACCAGCTCACGTGGTCCACGTTGAAACAGATGATGACGGATGAGTACTGTCCGAGAAACGAACTCCAGAAAATGGAATCGGAGTTCTGGAATCTATCAATGAAAGGAACGGACATTGCAGGATATACCAACCGATTCCATGAACTAAGTATCCTATGTCCGCAAATGGTAACTCCGGAATACAAGAAGATTGAACGCTATATTTGGGGACTCGCTCCTCAAATACAAGGAAACGTTACAGCCTCCAACCCATCCACCATACAGGACGCCATCAGAATGGCAATAATCTTATGGACCAAGTATCCCGGAGGAACGAAGCCAAAGCCGGGGAACACAAGAGAAAGTGGGAAGAAAAGACCGGAAAGAACGCGGGTTCACAGTCTAAGAAGCCCGAGACCATTAAAGCCTATGTAGCAGGAGTTGAGCCAAGGAGGGGCTATACCGGTACCAAGCCTTTTTGCACCAAATGCACCTTCCACCACAACCCTGGCCCCTGTCCAACCCAATGCGGAAAATGCAAACGTTTGGGCCATATGGCCAAAGATTGTAGATCCGGAGCCCCGGGTGTCAGTGGTAGCAACCCGAGGGGCTGTTTCGAATGTGGCGCAACGGGACACGTCAAGAGTGAGTGTCCGAAATTGAGGAACGAAGGAGGAGCTCATGGGAGAGCATTTGTGTTGGGAGCAGGAGACGCTCGTCAGGACCCCCACGTAGTATCAGGTACGTTTCTCCTAAACGATATTTACGCTTACGTACTCTTTGATACTGGGGCTGATAGGAGCTTTATATCTGATAAGTTTAGCCAGCAGTTGAATGTTTCTACTCTTCCCTTAGACAACTCATATACAATAGAACTGGCGGATGGCAAAATAATAAAGGCAAGTAGTATCATTAAGGAATGCACACTAAAGCTAGCAGATCACTCCTTTAAGATAGACTTAATGCCTATAGAACTCGGAAGTTTTGATGTGGTGATTGGTATGGACTGGTTGTCACATAACCAGGCTGAGATTTTGTGTGGTAAGAAAGTGGTGCGAATACCACTCAGTAAGAAGAAAGTCCTCACGGTCCAAGGGGAAAAGAAGAACCGACAATTGAATGTCATATCCGGCCTAAGAACATTAAAATGTCTTAGGAAGGGTTGTCATGCAGTGCTGGTCCAGATCGTAGAAAAAGAGTCGAAGGAAAAACGACTTGAAGATATTCCAGTAGTACGTGACTACCCGAAGGTATTCCCGGAAGACTTGCCTGGGCTTCCTCCAGCTAGGCAAGTAGAATTTCAAATCGACTTAGTGCCAGGAGCTGCACCGGTCGCAAGAGCCCCATATAGGCTCGCACCTTCTGAGATGCAAGAACTATCCAGTCAATTGCAAGAATTGATGGATAAAGGATTCATTCGACCAAGTTCCTCACCTTGGGGAGCTCCGGTTTTGTTCGTTAAAAAGAAAGACGGATCCTTCCGAATGTGCATAGACTACCGAGAGCTAAACAAGTTAACGGTAAAGAACCGCTACCCTCTCCCTAGGATTGATGACCTGTTCGACCAGCTACAGGGATCTAGCTTCTACTCAAAGATTGATCTGCGCTCCGGTTATCATCAAGTAAAAGTTCGGGAAGAAGATATCCCCAAGACGGCATTCAGAACTCGTTATGGACATTACGAATTCCAGGTGATGCCATTCGGTTTAACCAACGCACCAGCCGTATTTATGGACCTCATGAATCGGGTGTGTAAACCATATCTGGATAAATTTGTAATAGTGTTCATAGACGATATCCTAATCTATTCCAGAAGTAAAGAAGAGCATGAACAACATCTCAAGTTGATCTTGGAGTTGTTAGAGAAAGAGCAGCTATACGCCAAATTTTCAAAATGTGAATTTTGGTTGCGAGAAGTAAAATTCCTTGGGCATGTGATCAACAGTCAGGGAATTCAGGTCGACCCATCAAAGATCGAGGCCATAAAGAACTGGGCAATCCCAAGAACCCCCACAGAAGTCTGCCAATTCCTAGGACTTGCCGGTTATTATAGGCGATTCATTGAGAACTTCTCGAAGATAGCAGGTTCCTTAACGGAGTTGACCCGTAAGGATGTGAAATACGTCTGGGGTGAAGAGCAGGAAAAGGCGTTTCAGCTGCTTAAGCAGAGGTTGTGTAGTGCACCAATTCTGTCCCTACCCGAAGGGACTGAAAATTTTGTAGTCTACTGTGATGCCTCGCACAACGGACTAGGTTGTGTGCTCATGCAAAGGGACAAGGTCATCGCCTATGCATCACGACAGCTCAAGATTCACGAGATAAACTATACGACTCATGACCTGGAACTGGGAGCAGTGGTGTTTGCTCTCAAAATATGGAGGCACTATTTGTATGGAACCAAGTGCACGGTGTTCACGGACCATAAAAGCCTCCAGCATATTCTGAATCAGAAAGAGTTAAATATGAGGCAACGACGTTGGGTGGAACTTCTTAGCGACTATGACTGCGAGATTCGCTACCATCCAGGAAAAGCAAATGTCGTAGCTGACGCCCTAAGCCGAAAGGAACGGGTTAAGCCATTGAGAGTCCGAGCTTTGGTCATGACTATACAGTCAAACCTAAACTCTCAAGTCCGAGAGGCACAAGAAGAGGCAGTCAAGGAGGATAATCTGCTGAATGAAGCATTGAGAGGCATGGATAAGCAGTTTGAAATTAAGTCAGATGGATGCCGATACTTCATGGGCAGAATTTGGTTACCGAAGTTTGGAGGCGTAAGGAAACTGGTCATGGATGAAGGGCACAAAACAAGATATGCTATTCATCCAGGGTCGGACAAGATGTATCACGATTTGAAGGGATCATACTGGTGGCCAAACATGAAGGCTGACATTGCTACTTATGTCAGCAAGTGCTTAACATGTTTAAAAGTTAAGGCTGAGCATCAAAGGCCGTCAGGATTGCTAGTCTAGCCAGAGATACCCCAATGGAAGTGGGAAAATATCACCATGGATTTTATCACTAAGTTGCCAAAGACTTCTGGAGGTTATGACACCATCTGGGTGATCGTGGATCGGCTGACCAAGACCGCACACTTCCTGTCAATCAAGGAGACTGACAAGATGGATAAGTTAACACGAACCTATCTTAAGGAGGTCGTCTCAAGGCATGGGGTGCCAGTATCCATTATATCAGACAGAGACAGCCGATTTACGTCAAGGTTCTGGCAATCATTGCAAGAAGCACTAGGAACGCGTCTGGATATGAGTACAGCCTATCACCCGCAATCGGACGGTCAGAGTGAAAGAACGATTCAAACATTGGAAGATATGCTAAGGGCATGTGTCATCGACTTTGGAAAAAGTTGGGACAGACACCTGCCATTAGTTGAGTTTTCTTATAACAACAGTTATCACTCGAGCATTAAGACCGCCCCATTCGAGGCACTCTATGGACGAAAGTGTCGATCACCTCTTTGTTGGGCCGAAGTAGGGGATAGTCAGATTACTGGACCTGAGATCATCCAGGAAACTACAGAGAATATAGCCCAGATTCGGAACCGGTTGAAGATTGTGCGGGATCGACAGAAGAGTTATGAAGACATCCGACGGAAGGATTTGGAATTCCAAGAGGGAGATCAAGTGATGCTGAAAGTCTCGCCTTGGAAAGGCGTAATCCGTTTTGGAAAACGAGGAAAACTCAATCCTCGTTATATCGGACCATTCAAAATCACCAGAAGAATTGGCCCGGTAGCTTACCGACTCGATCTACCCCCAGAGCTTAGTAACGTTCATAATACCTTCCACGTATCCAATCTTAAGAAATGTCTGGCGGATGAATCACTCGTGATACCCATGGACGAGCTGGAGATAGACGATAAGTTGAATTTCATTGAGCAACCGGTGGAAATAATGGACCGAGAAGTCAAGAAACTCAAGCACAGTCGAATTCCAATAATAAAGGTCCGATGGAACTCTAAACGAGGTCCTGAGTTTACTTGGGAACGCGAAGATCAATTCCGAGAGAAGTACCCCCAGCTGTTCTCAAAAGTCCAAGCAGAGGAGAACACGAGCTAATTTCGGGACGAAATTCCTTCAACAGGGGGAGACTGTAACAACTGGCCTAAAAATAAGGTATGAAACTCAAAAATTAAACTAATATAAAACTCGAATAATGAAGTAATAAACCCGAATGAAATTATATGAATCTCGAATCATATAATCAATAAACTCGAATGGTGTTGTATGAATCTCGATGAAAGAAGTAATAAACTCGAATAATGATATAATGAAACTCGATTAGTAAAGATCTAAACTCGAATAACACTTTGATGAAACTCGAATAAAGAGATAATTTTCTCGGATGAGGCAGTATAAAACTCGAACAATGAAGATACAAATCTCGATTTCTAAGGGATGAAACTCGAACAAAGAAACATAAAACTCGAATAAAACCACATAAAACTCGAACAGTTAAACAAAGAAACTCGATTAAAGAAGCAAGAAACTCGGGCAATGTTGTATGAAACTCGACTATAGCTATATAAAACTCGAATGACAAAGGCATAAAACTCGATCAAAGTGTGATAAAACTCGGGCATAATGTTATAAAACTCGATTGACACTGCAACAAACTCGATTCACACTTGAATCGAGTTTAACATTCCAGAAAAATTTTCTAAGTACGTATATATATGCAGTAATAATAAATGCTGCCACCTCTTTTGCACGCCTTTTTGTACTTTTATTAATATAAAAATTGAAAAGCCATACTACTTATCACTCTAAAAAGTAAGTTGTCCTTTAAAGGACAACTAGCTTGTACTTTTGTATTATTATATTAATAAACTCCATGCAACATACACTCATTAAAATCGGCCACACTATTTTGTCCAACACTCAACCGATTTACCTTTTTACTTTTCATCATTTCACTAAATATTAATTAGTTTATCATTATTTTTTTATAACCCTTTTTCTTCTATAAATAGAAGACAAAACCCATTTCACAAAAACACACCAACATACATATTCTCTCAAAGAAAGAAAAATCGGCCAACCATATCGATTTCAAGTGTTCTTCCACTTTTGTAAGTTTTTCTTATTTACTTTATTTTCCACCTTAAAAATTTATAAAAAGATGAAAAAAAAATTAAATATATTTACTAAAATTTACAACTCGGTTTTCATAATACTCGTAAAATCATCATGCCAAAATTTTATATATATGCTCTATTTTCATGCACATGCACATACTCATAGATACATATATATTTATGAATATATGTATATATATATATGTATACATATATACGTGAGTATGCATGCATGCAACAAATTATTTTTTTTAGAAATAAATATCCATAAATCGATATTCACATATAAAATCCACAAAAATTATTCATACATCACAAGTACATGAAAATAATTACGAAGTACTCAAACTCGTATTATGATAATATTGACCCGAACTCGTAAAAATATTAGGACGAGTCTCAACTATACAATCAAGTGTTCAACTCAGATCCAAAAATATCATCAAAAATCAACAAGGTGAGTCTTCATAGTCCCATTTTTTTTACATTATTACGTTTTGGGATGATATACATACTTCGTTTTTATATGGACACAAAAACTTCTCGATTCTATTATGTATTACATATGTGATTTCCGCCCTTATATCATGAAATCGTTAGTTGCATTTGTTTGCAAGCGCGAATATATTGTGGATAGATCTATTGGGAGTCATGTCCCCCACTCGGGTTAGTGGTTTAGCTAACGGCGGGTGCATATATATTCAACTCAAGGTATTACGTATGGGAATACTGCTCGGGGCAAACTCATTCTAATTAAGTTTCGGTGACATGATGGTTTATGTAATACATCTCATGGAATTTATGATTTTATAGATTCAACTCATCTGATATGTCCATACAACTGGTCTTTTCGCGTAAACCTATGAACTCACCAACAATTTTTGTTGACGTATTTTAGTATGTATTTTCAGGTAATTAAGGCAAGTGTGCCTTCGGATACACTAAATTTCAAGCTTCCGCATTTCATGGAGTCGCATGCATATTTCGAAATTAACGGAGATTTGACTGCATTATTTTTGGACGCATTAATTATGTATTAGAATCTCTGTATTACGCGAACTTCATTTCTTTCATTTTGTAAAACGTTATTACATTCTTAAATTTTAATGATGTATTATTTCGAAAACGTCCATATAGTGGTCGTTCGTTATAATTATGGTTACGCTTCCGCACTCGTCACGTCTCGCTGCCAACCAAGGTAGCAGGGTGTGACATACAGCGTTGTGGTAGTCTCCGTGTTCCGTGTGTGTCTTATATCCGTCAAGCCGTTAACGAGGATTCCGCACTCGTTGACGGTGTCGCGTCTAGATAGATCTGTGTAGTGCAAGACCTTACAGTGTCAACATCATCAATATCAGATTCAAAGGACTCCGAGAGTATTTTGAGGAGTTTAGCAGCAGTAGAAGACTTAAGATTCTTTTCTATGAGAAGGGCAAGACTGTCAGATGAGGTGGTTTCCTCCGGCTTCTTGTGTTTGATCTTACCTGAGACTTCAGACTGGTAGACTACGAGGCTATCTAATAGATCGTAGATGCGGATGTTATTTATCTTACGAATGAACCAGACAAATTGTTTCCATTCTGGTTTCAGAGAGTTCACAAACTTCCTGTTCAGCTCTACTTGAGACTTGTTGAGTCCATTCTTGCGGAGTTCATTCATCAGCCTGCAGTAGCGGTGATACATAGTTTCCAGGGTCTCTCCATCTTTTTGCAGAAAACATGTCATATTTGTTTAAAGCATTTGCTTCACGTTGTTTGGCATTACGATCATTTCCTTGAATTTGCCTCTTGAGTTCCTCCCACATCTCTCGGACATTCTTAAAACTATCTTTGCTGATATAGATATCATCCGTAACAGCCTGGATGATAAATGAGCGGGCTATCCTATCAGCCTTAAATCGATTGATTTGGGCTAGTGTGTGAACTAGCTTAGAAGTGTCCTCGTCTCCGGATTTAGAATCATTAGGTTCAGGCGGAGTGATTTGTACATGACCATTATAGATGGAATCTAGAATGTCAGCAGCTAACTCTTGACGTTCAATGAAATCGAGGAAACGAGATTTCCACAGAGAGTAGCGTCCTCGATACAGAGTTGGAGGCCTGACGTCAAATCCCATAGCGAGAGTGTCGCGATTCATGATGTGTGAAGACCACCCCTTACGGGGCGGTAGTCACGAGTCTAGGTCCCACATTATGCAACACGATATCAATCATAACTAAGATAGAGTAATTATATTGCGGAATTGAAATTACAAGTACAAACATATTAGGATTAAGTTTAATTACAGATTACAGTTTTCAAACTAAACTTATAAAGGGTACCATCTAATCTAATACATTACATCATACAATCATATCAAGTCTACCAAAAACCACCACAATTGTGATCTTCCAATCAATACCGAAAAGTTTGTTGAGTAGTGGTTTGTGAAAGCTTCAAAACTTGGATCTTGAATGACCTAAGAACTAGGTCCAACAGACGTCCCTTTATCTTTTCCTGTAAAAATTGTAAAGTAGCAACTGTAAGCAATGCTTAGTGAGATTATAGATTTTCAGATTTCACACATTATCAAGCTGATCATGGGTCTAGCGTGATATATCTTGGCTGCCGCTATAGCCCTTGATTGAGACATAGTAGTTATAGAGTCGGATGATGTTCAAGCCACATTCACGCTTAAATCATGGGGATCAGCCACATACTGGGCTAGCTACCAGTAAATCAACATGGCGGAACATCAGAGGGTCATTACCAAGTTCAATAGAACTGGTGAAATAGCATGGTCTAGAACAATAGACCGACAATGCTAATCAAGCTGAATCAATAAGTCAAATGTCTGAGCAATAATGAAAGCTTAAGTCATCAAAGTCATGAAAGCAATAAATCTCATAGAAGTATCTGAAATGAACTGTAATGCAATGTCATGTGAAATGATAATCAAATAGCTATCATGATACATTGGGCATCACCGAACCATAGTGAGCACATGTCTCAATTCAGCTGATCATATATGAGTGTCAAGTAATCTATCATCAACAATATGTCTCAACCGGAAATCTCGCATGAAATGCTGAATATCTGTAACTCACAGTTTCTGGGGTCTTTATCAAGCAGATTTATAATCCACCACCTGAGTTATCTCAGGATTTATCTTTAATAAGAGTTCTGGCTTTCTTTTTAGTTCAGTTCTTTGACCCGCTTTCAATATCTTTAAATCAAAGTTCAGAATTTAACTGAACCTGTCCAGAATCATATGATATCAATGTCATCAGCTTTTATCTTTAAAGTATTTATTTTTATCTGATTCTGATAACTGATAATTCATTAATCATTTTGCATTTTCTTTAACTCTTTGTAATCTTAATGAGATATAAATATTAATATATCCCATATTACTTTGATCAATCTTTCCTCATAATCTATGGATATTATAATTATAAAATATCATTTATTTATGATTTAAAATATCAAAATAATCATTCGGATCCGGATCCCAAATTCGGACCATCCGGATTGATAATCCAGATTCGGATCTATCCGAAATAGGTCAACCGGATTCGGTTCATCCGAAATAAGCATCAGAATTCGGACAAATTAGTCATCCGGATTCGATACTAGACATCCGAATTGGGACATATCCGAAATACTCATTTCATCCGAGATAGGACCCGAATTAGGCACCATCCGAATTACCTAAAAACCGAATTGGGCATTTCATCCGAACTAGGTACAAGTGGGACTTGAATTTTAGGCATCTCATCCGAATTCGGACTCAACCGAATTTGGATCCCACACCTTCATAATTTCCAGAAATATGTTCTTAGTGTTCTTGATCATATTCATACGGATTTTACCATTTTCACTCTAAAACCCATTTATAATCAAAATGCAATGTAATATATCGATATATAATCATGTTTGGGTTGATTTTATACTATTTTCCGTATCAAAAACATTATAATTTGATCAAGATTATCCAAAATATGCATTTTTTTTTATCAAGAACACATATCTTATCAAAATTTCCAATTTCTTATTTATTTGAATGATCTAACCAAAAATCTTTGTTTCTATAACTTCAAACTACTTAAATACATGATTCTCTAATAGAAACTTAAACATGCAACAACATTTAAATCATGGGTTTCGGTTTTTCAACTAAACTGAACCAAACCCATTAAATACCGAATTTAAATGGATTTTTACCTTAATTCTTTGTAGTTTGTTGTTGATTGTAGATAGTTGTAACTCCTTTTGTCCTTAATTCTTCAAATTATTGCAAGTCTTATGGATTTCTTGTTGAAATCTTGATGATTTGTGGAAGAATCCGTAGGTTAAAAGAGAGTGTGTAAATTTCTTAAATGGTGTTTAAATGACCATTAATTTGGTTTATATATTTCATTTTGACATTATGTGTAATTAACCTACTTTCACTTTTGTATTTTAACTTTTAATTTAATCATCTTTAATAATTTATAACTCAAATATAATTTAATTAAATACTTCATAACTTAATTAAATTACACTTCGAATAATGTAATAAAATTACATTATTGGTTCAATAATCAGATAATTAAGTTGGGCAAAAAAACTAGGTTGTTACATGATGAAGGCTTCTTTGGACCGAGATTGGTAAGTGATTTTATCCTTAAATGTGCAAACACACTAAGTGAGATTCAAGAAAAATTCTAAGTGAAGAAAAAATGGGTGAACTCGCAGGTGAGGTTTATCCAAGAGTTGTAACTCTTGGATGGAGTTGTGGATGAGATACTTAGAAAAAATTTTTGAATCTTTATTAGGTTTGCTATTAGATCCGCAAGTAGGAACTTGCGGGTACTATGGATCCGCGATTTGCAACTTGCGGGTGATACACTTAGAAGATTAACTTAGGAAAATCAGAAGTGTAAAGAGTGTGCTTTGGGATCCGCAAGTAGGAACCTATGGATGGTGTGTTAAGTACTTAGGCAGATTTATGACTAGTATCAGGCAGTGATATCCGCAAGTTATAACTTGCGAATAAAGCTAATTCTTAGAAATACTTAGAAAAAAAATTAACTAGAAAGCACGCTACTCACTTCTATCCGAGAGTTGTACCTCTCGGATGAAGCACAATTCTTGATTGCAACAAAATTTAAATAGAAATTAAGCACAGATTTGAATGATTGTTGAATCAATTATACTTTCTTTCACGAATTTGTGATTAAACAGTAAGATGTTCACCCGAAGGAATATAGTGTCAATCGATATTTAACCACAAACAGTTCAGAAATTTTGAATTCAAAGATCAAACAGAGGGATTTTTCATAGAACACGAAGAACTTTCAAGAACATCAACAATTTTTTAGAAAAATGCAGAATTTTTCAAGAAAATTTTCAAAAATCAAAGAATTATAAACACTTTAAAACCAATCTTTTGGCTCTGATACCAATTGTAATTCCCATATAGAAGCATTCATTCAATCATACATTCATAAGATCAATAACATAATCGGCATGAAGAACACTATGAATATAATGAAGAACAACATGATTATTCAAGTTTAGATAAACCTTAAATGTTTATAAATTCCACGTACGTACAAAAGCTTTCACCAACAGAAGAATGAAACCTAAACAAACTATTTATAAGGAAACAAATGGATCTAACCTATCCATACCCATGAGTTGACGTTTTTGTCTTTTAACCCATTTACACATAACTTTGAAACCTTACAAAATGAACACTAAACTAAGTTTCATTTATTACAATATAAACCCTGAAACTATCACAATTTCTAGATCTAATAGTTTTTCATATTCCCAAGGGTGGGAAGTTCCATGAGAAGTTCTCTACTGCACCAACACCATTGCCACTTCTCGGTTTCTGAGCTTCTTCATTTTCGTCTCCAGAATCAACTCAGGCTCATCATATTGCAGCTTCTCGTTAATCTTCTAAGTCAGAATTGACCCATTTTTCTTTGTCGTTTTACTGGCACATCCTAGAATGAGAGATATGAAATATAGAGCGAAAATTCAACAATTCATTTGGAAAGTCTAGAATATAAGATTGAATTTCACCATGTTTGATGATTCTAAAACGACGAAGGAACCGTGGTGTTAATTTGTCGCGCTTGCTGAATCTGAACAACCCTTTCATCGGTGATACCTTCAATACGACCCAATCATCTTTCTAGAATTCTAAAGGTTTATGGCGTCGGTCATGATAGGACTTCTACTTTGATTGAGAAGTTTCCAGGCGTCATAACTTGGATCTTATCGTTGGTCTCCTGTAACAATGCAGGATCGACGATCAGTGTTTCACCAGCTTAATGCCAACACTTAGGCGTACGTCACTTGCATACATATAATGCTTCAAAAGGTGTTGTTTCGATAGACGAGTGATAGCTTATGTTGTAGGAGAATTCTAGTAGAGGGAAGTAGTCGTCCTAGTAACCACTAAACTTAAGGACTCAAGCTCGCAAGTTGTCTTCTAAAGTAAGAATTGTGTTCTCTTTGTGGCCATCAGGCTATGGCTGATGTGCCGTGCTCATTGTAATCTTCGTGCCTAAACCTTCTAGTAGTGTTGTCCAGAATCTCGTAGTAAATCGACTATCGCGATTAGCGACGATTGACATAGGCACACTGTGGCGAGTAACGATTTCGTTAATGAAGATCTTAGCTAACCTTTCTAGTGAGTAGTTCTCACAAATCGAAATGAAGTGAGCGACTTCTGTCCGATGATCAATGATAACCCAAATTGCATTGTGTTGTCTTCGTGTAGTAGGTAGCTTTGTGACGAAGTCCATCGTTATGTGATCAAATGTCCATTTGGGAATTGGCAAAGGCTGAAGACTGTCGTAAGGCTGTTGAGGCTCCGCTTTGACTAATCGTCACAAAACATAGTTTTCAACATACTGGCCTACATCTCTTTTCATACCAGGCCATCAGTATTCTGCTTTCAGATCATTGAACATGTTAGTGCTGCCGGGATGTATAGATAAATTCAGGTAGTGAGCTTCCGAGAGAATCTTCTGACGAACGGCTCCAAGCTTCAGAACCGAAATGCGATTCTTAAAGAGTTTCAAGCCACGAGGGCTATCAAACAAGAATTGAGTTTGCCCTTTCATATCCTCAAAGTTGAGGTTTCTTCTTTGAAGGCTTTCGTTTGAGCCTTAAAGATTTCATCAACAAGAAAAGATGAAATTGAAGTACGAGTTAGAGCATAGAGGCATTTCGCAGAATGTAACAACCTGGGCTTAGTTATCTATAATTTAGCATCTTAATTCTATTTTATTTACAGATTTGCAATGCAATTTATTTAAGTTAACAAGAATTATTATTTTGTGATTTGTTAAATATTAATGAATTTATGTTTAGTAATTATAAATAACTAGATATAAAAAGAAAACAAAGTTATGGGGTGCTGAATGTTAAAATGACTAAACTTGTGATATGAAACCCCTTTATCATATGTATCTGTTCATTTCAAAATCAAAGAATGAAAATTTAGACACTCTCTCTAATTCATAGCTTCTCTTAAAAAGTTCTTCATGAATTCTTCTTCAAAGTTAAAGATTCAAGTTGGAATTCCATAAATCAAGTATCAGACAACAAGAATCAAGAATATTACAAGGTACTTTCATAAAAAATTGTTTGTTGTATGTTCATTTGAGGTTCACGGTTTCTATAAAATATTTAAATTCAAATACGTCTTTAAACTCCAAATTGAGCATCAATATATGTTTAAAACTAAAATTAAATGACATGCATGTCTTCATTTAGTGTTGAATTGTTGATTCTTGAATTTTAGAGGTTTAATTTTAAAGTTCAATTCAAAAACTCAGAAACTAAATTTGGTCTCTGGATATTGTTTAGTTGGATCTGAAACTTGGACTGGTCTTTTGTCAAGATAATTGTTGATTAATTCGCCTATTATTCAAGGAAGTTTAGCCAATTAAACAATCAAGTTTGCAATCAAACAGTTGCTATGATTATGTCTATTAAGTGATTCTGTGGTATGAGTTTTGACAAGTTTACACCAGGTCTTGGTCTTGCCGTTTGGACTTGTCACTTGATTCGTGGATGCTCAATATAGTTTAGCGGATCAATTAATTATCATACTTCCAACATCCATTCAATTATGTAATATAAGAGCAAAGTGAGATGCATGTGAATGTTGATTAGGACCTAATTCTTGGACTGATCATGGTGACCCTTAAATCAGTTTCATACATGCATACATGTGAGATGTATTATGAAATCAGTGGTAGCACACTAACTAGTAAATATATAAAGTAAGTGGTTGTGACAGTGTATTTTATTTATTAGGACTCTTAGATTCACAAATCTCGGAGTAGTGTGTGTGGCTAGGAAATAGAAAGAAAGCATCAACACTTTAACACTTAACATAAAAAGTAGAAAGCTAAGTGTTGTGTGGGTTGGCATGCGGACTCCGAGACTCTTATGTCTCGGAGGGTAGTGAGTGTGTGCATAGGACAGTAGCATCAGCAACATGATACACTAAGTGTGTTGTGTGTGCAAGTGAGACACCGAGACTCAGCAATGTTGAAGTCTTGGACTGTTAAAAAGAAATGACAGCATCAACAAAAACATATTAAAAACAAAGTAATCACTGTGTGTTTGTTTCTTAAAATTAGAAAGAAGAACAACAACACACAACATCACCACAGCAGAAAGTTAGTGCGTATGTGTGTGTGTCATGCGAATCACACCAGCACCATAGTTTGTGTATATATATATATATATATATATATATATATATATATATATATATATATATATATATATATATATATATATATATATATATATATATATATATATATATATATATATATATATATATGTATGTATATGTATGTATGTATGTACGTATGTGTGTGTGTATGTAGGTCCCAAAAGGTTTCGCAATTATGTTGCTATAAGCTGTAATGGGGTGGGGGGGGGTGAATACAGCTATGTAAAAATCTCAAAACACTTTTCTCAATGTTTGTATGTATATCTCAACAAATGTTAATTACAAACAAGTTTGAAACGCGGAATAGTGCAAACTGAGATGACAGATCAACAGATAGACTACTAATGTAAGACACACTCAGACTACTTACAATGAATTCACTCACTAAGATGTACCCACTGACATTACTAGACATACAGATAGCTTGAACAAGAATAGCTTGGACACACTCAACTATTCTATTCTAAGTAGACTTTGCATGCATGAAAACACAATTATTTTGCACGTTCTTGATATCTCTCCCTTGGTTATCTCACATTCCTTAGAAACTTCCTTTTATACTCTCTCAAAGAATACTGGTGAAACTTTCTCATTGGATGCAGAGATAGTGGGGTGCCTTTACAAAAAGACAAGATACCTTTTCTGCACATTCTGACAAAACAGCATTTATCCCTATGTAGCTGAATCCTTGTCTTTTTCATTTTGTCTCTGTTGCAGATTGCTTTACCTTAAAGAGGAATGTCAACTTTAATCCATTCCTCTTCTTGTATAGCCATTTTGATATAAGAAATGGTATGTCACCCATTTCAAATATCCACTTTGTCTTCATGTATCAGAACATATTGGGCAGTGAAAGCAGATTCTGATTTTTCACTTTGTCTTCGACTTGTAAACTGATCTTCACGTCCAAGACTTTACATGATGAAATGGAAAACAAATTTCATAATGTGTATGAACTGTTCTTAAAGAACAGGTTCTGTTCACAAAGAACAGAATGCTTAGTTTTGGTTCAAGCTGCTCAACAGGCATGAGCAACATAGACAGTTTATGTCCAGCCTGTCCAACAGATTAGGACAGCTTGGGCAATCTTCCTTAGATACAACTAATGCATCAGGGTGAGAAGCTTAGGGCTTATATTGCAAATCACTTTTCAGGTTTCAATTAGGCATTAAGAGGCCTTAATATATACCCTTAAGTGTATAAAACAGGTTTGATTAATAATCTACCCCTATGATATAGAACAGGTTTGATTGAGGCCTTTTTGTGCCTAACAATCTCCCCCTATTTGCAACAATAAGCCTAAGCTCATTCTATCAATAATCACCATATATTTTTACATTACATTTGCTGAAATGAAAGTATAACCTTGAAGTAAAGTAAAAAATCAGTTTATACGTACTGATATTGATTTAAACATCATATGTTTTTACAAAAGTACAACTGATATACTAGAAAGGATTACAACAAATGTAAAAGGTACAACTAGTGTACACAGAAAAGTTTCATCATATTTGGACTGTTGATGTTGGGAGTAAGTATTGGTAAGCCTGTCCAACTTATGGACAACTTCCATTCTTCATCTACTAAGCAGTAGATGGACCTTGAAGCTGTTGTCTTTGCTCATCCAACAGTTGGTAATGTTCCATAGTCTCATCAATTTCTTTATTTCGTGCCTCAGTAACATGAAGTCTGAATTCTGGAGTTCTCCCCTTTCATAGAAGCCTTTGAGCTCCCAGATGATGGCTATCCATCTTGAATGTTGTTCGAAAGCATTTGAGATTTTGAAGGCTAGGACCTGCTTGAGACCAACCTTATGAAGATCAGACGCCCTCTGGAAACACAATTTCTTTGTTAAGGGGTCCACAAAGAACACCCCTTATTCAGGCTCTTCAATGAATTTTCCTTCCTTAGGCTCAACTCCTTTTGGTAGACTATGATCTACCCCTTTGACTTCAATAGTGTGCATCGCCTGTTCAATCATTATATTGAGCTCTTCGTGCTCTGTATCCTTTCTCTATCTTCTGGGATTAATATTGGGTTCCACCAGTGAGGTACCCTTGATTTGTTCTTCAGGGATCAAGCCCAGGTCTTTGACTTTCTCCATCAGCTTTTTGACGTATGCCCTGATAGTTTGAGCAATTTGGGATTTAGATCTGCTCAGGGTAACAGCTAATTCAACCCATTCCCTATACCCCATGCAAGAAATATCAGCAGATTCATAAGCTTCCAATTCAGGACCCTTAGCACCTAGCCTAGTGATATGAAGTTTTCACTGTTTACCTTTTCTTGATATTGGGACAACTTTGATAATAGTTTCTTTGGCAAGTACTCTGTTAGCAACATCAAATAACTTCTTCCTTGCCACATTGTCAAAATGGAATTGGGCTTTATCGAATGTGGATACAGGCTTGATTTGGTCACTAAGACATGTGCACTTTGTTCCTTCTCACCTTCTTTACTAGTCACTGACTCATTAGCAGCTTCTATCAATTTCCTTTGAACACCCAAAGAGGGCATTTTGTTTTTCTTGCCTCCTTGTATGCAAGGGCTTTAGCAGAGGCTGCTTCCTTCTTTTTGCTTTCAAGAATCTCAAACTGCTCTTGTTTCCACTGATAATAAGTCTCTAGTGGAAAGCCGTATCTTTGGCCTGACATATGTGTAATTTTAGTTGAGCAGCCTTGAGAGTGTCAGTGTCAATAGAGGCTTTCCATTTCCCCTTTGCTGCTTTAGTCAGAGCAGTTTCAGTTTCCTCCTCTTCTTCTTCTTTAGTTTGTTCCAAAATCAAATGTCTCCTTCTGCTTGGCCTATCCTCAGGAATGGATTCCTACCCCTTAGATGGTGCAGTGCTTGGAAATCCAACCCGAGTACACAGAGCAGCGGTTGCAGAGATAGTTGAAGTACCTGCAGCATCACCAGTTTGTAATTGATAACTGCTTGGGTTACTAATGTTGATTTCTTCTTAGAGTGATGTGAAGATCTCTCCCCCTTAGACTTTGTCTTCGAGGCAGATTTAGACTTCTCTCCCTTTGAAGGAGATGGCACAGAGCCTTCAACACCAGTTCTGCCTGAAGGAACGAATCTAACAGGCTGGACAACAACACGTTTGGTGACATGTCTTGAACCAACCAGGCTATGCACTACGAAAGCCAGGTTGTCCTTAACTTCTACCAGCTGGGTAACACAAGTTTGAAGAGAAGAAGATTGAGAAGTGACAAAAGATGAAAGCTGGGAAATAACAGCCTTGTCAGTTTCTGTTAACACCAAACTTTGACGCTCTGCAAGGGTGAGTTCAAGGGACTCATGCATATCATCGAAGTTTGCTGCCAAAGAATTTGACAGAGATACCACTAAGGTATTTAGAGAAGCCAGTGTTGATGGTCATGTGGTAGAGTAGGTTTTAGCAAGACCTGACAGCTGACAGGTTGGACACAGAGTCCTGTTGGTGAGCAACAAGGGATGATAGGGAGTAGGAGAGTTGTTGCAGCTGAGAAGAATGATTAGGTTGGGGAGCAGGGGTTGGAAAGGAGGTCCTGAACGAATCAAGAAAACCTTGAAGCTGAGCAGACACAGAGTCCGTATTGATAGATGGGAATGAAGTCATAGAAGTTTCCAAAGAACCAACTTTGTTGGACAACACAGAAAGCTGATCCTTCAAAGAAAGTTCCTTGGGGAATGGAGGTGTATGAGTTGACTGTTTGGATTGGTTTGAGTGGATGAATGTGATGGTGAGGATTGAGGAGTATGGGGGTCACTGGTAGATGGTAAAGATACTTTAGAAAGAAGTTCCATAGCCTGGGCATATGTTAAGTGACCCAGCTTAGAAAGATCAATAGAACCTTCAGCAGTGGCTGTAGCTGCATCATGAGGTGAAGGGGTTGGGGATGGTGGCCTTTCAGATGTCACTGGCATGGTAACACCTTCATCAAGACCCTGGGTGGTTCCCTCAGTAGTGCCTTGGTTTGTAGGCACCTCTTCTTTAGGAGAGGGGATGTGCATTTCAACATCATTATTGGTGAAAACTGATGATGGAATTTGCACTTGGAGAACAGCTTCACCAGAGGGATGTTCCATTCCGTAAGGTTCATCAGCCTGGATTGATAGTCCTTCAAAAGTTGTCGGGTGTTGAAGAGCTGTGTCATGAGGAACATGTGATGAAGGCTGATCTGCTAGTTTTTTTGTACCAGCAGCCTTGGCGCCTTGTGCAAACTCAGAAGGTGTAGAAGAAATATGAGGTGGAGACTGTGTGGACTCATTATGGTGTGGAGTAAACTCCTGTCTTTCAATATCCTCAGCCTGTAGGTAGGCTGGGATAGTGGATGTGGTAGTTTCCATTTGTACAACTAGCTCCTGTTGTGAGGAACCAGAGGGACTAGGCTGACTTGGGGTTGACTCAGTTTGGAGTGAAGCCTGCTCCATAGTTGCTGCACCTACTCCCTAAATAGGAGAAGCAAAGGCAGCAGGGGTTGCTTCATTTTCAACTGACTCCTGTTGAGAGGGGTCATAGGGGCTTGTTTGATTGGAGGGTTTCTTTTTGGCTAAGGATTTATTTCGTAGCCTGTTATAGGTTGTGAGGGAGGATGTAGAAGATGGAGGTTGTGGAGAGGTGATATGGGGTTATGTTTGGACTTGTGGGGAGACTGGGCTAGAAACAGAAGGTTGTTCCCGTTCCATAGTCTTAGATGTCAAGAGGCACCAGCCACAAAGGCTTCAGGTTCAACGGATGAACTAGGGTGACTAGCCTGCTCTCCCTCAGCCGAGGGTGTAGACTTAGCTGTTTTGGCTTTGTTAGTGACAGGCCCAGCTTCAGCAGTCTTCAAGGCACGTTTTGCCTTTTTAGACCTCGATTTGGATTTTCTTTTAAGAGCAGTGACTGGATCCACCTTCTGAATAGATTTTCTTCCACTAAACCAAGTAACCTCCTCATTGGTGTTGCTAGAGGAAGTTCATCATCAAGAACTTCAGTGTAAAATACCCTGTTTCCTATGACAGGAAACATTGCAGTTGATAAGTTAGGCGGTGAGGTGTAAAGATGCTCACCACAAATATGCTTGAGAATGAGGCTTAAAAACCTTGGATATCTAACAGCAGCTGGACGCTGTTCTTGTTGCACCAAGTTCCTCAGATTTAGGAATATTCACTTTGCCATGTTCAGAGTAGTCCCATCCACAAGCTGTAGGACTATTGGAATCTCATCCCTGCTGAGTTTGTCAAAAGAACCAACTTTGCTGCTGAGACTCATCACCACTGAGGCGAAGAGGAAATTGTAAGTTGGGGAGAGATCCCTTCTAAACAATGTTGCACCCACCATTGGTTCTGCTACACCAAAGAAGCGTAGCAGATTGCCCATCTGTTCGTCCTCAGGCTGAGGATTGTCATATTTATTAGCAACTGGAAGATGAAGTAATTCCCTGAGAAGATCAGTAGTGATCTCAACGGTTTTGGTGGTGTTGTGAATGATTCCACTTATGGTTTTGGTAGAGGGATCATACGAGCAGGTATACCAGAACTCATAAACCATCTCCTGGTACATGACACTTGGAGAGGCTGTCATGGCATAATGCAGGGATAGGCTTGCAGAGTCTCCACCATTTGTTCATAACCTTTCCCAGTATAGTTCCTAGGAAGGGTTAGATTGGCAATGTAGTTGGTGGGTTTTATGGTTAACATGGTGTTAACAGAGGGGTGCTTTTGAACATCATCACCAAGAAACACATGGACATGGGGGTTATTTTGGGAGGCCATTTTAGGAGAGTAGAATAGATGCACGAGATTGGACACTACGTCTTTTTAGGGTTGCGCAGATGGTTATGGAAGAAGTAGGGAAGAATAAGATGATGAAACAGTGATTTGGGTATTTACAGGATTTGAATGTGTAGTGAGTAGGAGAGAGAAAGATTTGGGAGATTGATTTGAAATGTTATTAAGGCAAAATAGAATGGTTTGCCACGTCATCACTTTCGTCAGACCAACTTGACCTTTTTGACCACTAACACACGTAACACACATTATGTAATTAAGATAAATAAATACTTAATTTAAGTAACTTAAGTGTGAAGTAATGTTAAATAAAAATTGATGTTCTAAGCTATTACTCAAACCTGTGATGAAAAATTTTCATCATACATTGATCACTTTATAAGCTGTTCTATGAAACTTGTGCAGCTATATGAGAACAGGTTCAAATTTGAAACATGTTCAATAGTTGAACAGGTTCAAATTTGAAACATGTTCAATAGGTGAACAGGTTACAAGGCTATGCCTTGAATGACAGAATATAGAGTGAGCAGGTTGTAAGTTTGTACAACAGAGCAACTTTGAGCTTAAAAACTTATTTTGGCAAACCTGTATCTTGTCCAAGTTGTACAAATTTTGAGAATCTGGCTAAGTACAGAGCAGATAAAAACTATATAGTCCAAGCTGTTCTGTGAAACTTTAACAGATTTGAACAACTGACTTTTGAACATCAATGACACTTAGTCTATTTTATTTAACATACCCACCTTGCTTACAAGGTGATTAAACTTGATTTGATCAAGAGATTTGGGGAAAATGTCAGCAAGCTAGTCATCTGTGGGAACAAAGGTTACCTCCACATTACCTTTGTAGATGTCATCCTTAATGAATTTATGTTTGACCTCAACATGCTTAGTTCGAGAGTGGAAGACTGGATTGTTGGAAATAGCTATGGCACTTATATTGTCACACAGAATAGGAATTTTCCTATATACAAGGCAATAATCCTCAAGCTGTTGCTGCATCCACAGAATCAGCCCACATCAGCTTCCAGCAACAATGTACTCAGCTTTAGCAGTAGAATTAGAATCAGAATTCTGTTTCCTGCTGCACCAACTGATCAACTTTCCACTAAAGAGTTGACATCCACCTGCAGTGCTCTTTCTGTCTAGTCTGTAACCTTCAAAATCAGAATCTGAATAACCTATTAGCTCAAGGCTGGAGCCTTTGGGATACCAAAGACCCAAACCTGATGTACCCGTTAGGTATCTAAAGATCCTTTTCATAGCAGCTAGATGTGATTTCTTTGAATCAGCTTGAAACCTGGCACATAAACATGTACCAAACATAATATCTGGTCTACTAGTAGTTAAGTATAGCAAGCTCCCAATCATACCTCTTCAGGCTGTTACTGAAACAGCTTTGCCACAGGCATCAACATCCAACTTTACATTAGTTGCCATTGGGGTTTTTGTCACATCCTTGATTTAAACACGCTTGCTTAATCCCAGGAATAAATAACAATTGCCATAATATTCATAAAAAGTCTAACGCTTGCATAAAACTAAATAAAGTATTACAATGAGTCAAGCACTACACGTGCTACAAGGTTACAGTACTAAGTTACTATTACATCATAATAATATTAAATGCAGCTACCCAGATCCCAAGGCAACACAAAGCTATACCACAAGCTGAATAGTGAGCTAAAGTCATCTGGGTTGATCAGAAATTAGACCTAAGCAGATGGTCCAGCTTGCTCTTTACCTTTGCCTGTAAAATTGTGTGTAGCAACATTAAGCTAATTGCTTAGTGAGTTAACAGAAATTCATGATGCATGTAAGATATGTGGCTAAAAGAAATATGCCTAAAAAGGTTGTAATGCTTGCTTGCTTGCTTGCAAATGCTTATACCCAGAGTGAATGCTTGCACAAATTGAGACATTGTACGCTGAAAAGGAGATGCCACCACTAGGGTTACCGCTTCCAGATGATCAGTATGCAATGCGGGGCTAGCTACCCGCATAAATGCTTGGGATAGTGGTGAGCAATAGAGTTGCTTGCAATAATGTATAATGCTTATGAAATGCACAAAGCAACGGTCAAACAAAGCATGTTGTATAATATGCAGAATAATAAGCAGATAGCAATAATTTATGCATATTAATAGAACAAGTGTGAAATCTGGCAAAGCTGGGCACCGCCTATTCCTCAGTGTTCGCCTTTATTCACATAAGCTCTATAGAAGGTCAAAGAAGGCATAAAGAAGCAAAGTATGTCTCAATTACATAAAATAGATGTAAACATGAATAACTGTTACTCACAGTACTGTTTTATGCTTGCACTGGCCTTTCTATGCTTTATATTGCTCTGAATTGCTTGCTCTTGCTTATTTAGGCTTTAATTTCTAGCTTTTGGCTTTGGCTATGCTTAACTGACTTGGAAGTCAGTTATCTGGGCTTTGACACTTTAAAATAGGCTTTAATACACTCACGCACTGGCTTTGACTCATAACCGAACTATTATGTTTTAATTTAATATCGTGCGTGCAACGAAGTGTTTATAAATTACATTACAGAGTGTATAACAAATTAACAACACTAGCTTATAATAATAAAAGACTTTGTACATAAATTATTGTTTAAGTGGTTGTAGCTTTAAAATAAAAATTAAGTTTGGCCAATGGCCACTTAATTATGTTCAAGTATATATATATATATATATATATATATATATATATATATATATATATATATATATATATATATATATATATATATATATATATATATATATATATATATATATATATATATATATATATGTATGTATATATATATATATGTATGTATATATATGTATATATATGTATATATATGTATATATATGTATATATATTTATATATATAATCATTTAAGGATACACATATAGGAATTTCGCCCATGTTATAAGCATATATGATAATTATATGTAAAATGGTTGATTAAAGTATTTTTTTATAAATTAAGATAGAAAGTGTGTTGAACTCGTGCTAAAAATTTTGAGGATTATTTGCAATGTTTTGTACTCCCTAAAATGCTTAAACTTAGGCTAATGAAAATACATTTGTAAGATCAAAACTCCATGAAAGGTTACTGTTATTTATATATACATCCGACATATGTTCTACTTCTGAGTTGTGAATTGTTATAGATTGTTGCTTGCTGGACATACAAATACGTACACATCCTGGATTACTTGTTTCAGCAGGTTATGTTTACCGAAGCCTTAAAGGTTTCGGTATTTCATCAGAGTCTTGGTACTTGAAATGGTCTGTACACATGTGGGTCTCGGTAGTCTCTCAAGGTTTCGGTACCCCCTTGTGGGTTTCGGTGGGTTACAATATTTGTTAAGGTGTTTCGGTATTTACCGAAACCTTATGCGGGTTTCGGTATTCACTTCCAGGCAAACACTTTCATGCACACACTGCAGACTATTTCTTTTGCTTTCGGTTTCCTTTGAATTCCCGCAACAATTAAAGGGTTTAAAGAAGATTAGACGCTCTAAATAATGAACCATAACATACATATGCACCAATTCATGGCCAAAGGCCAAATGACCTTTCTTGGCTTTTTTTCATTTCGGTAAAATAGAAGGGAGAAGATGGACATCAGCAATAGCTTCAAATAAGATGAAAGAACAAATTTGAAGTATAAATTTACCTTGAAATCTTGTAGATTGTTGATTGATTAATTGATTTTGCTTGATTTCATGATGTTGAAAATGAATGGTAGGTTGAAGAAGTCGTAGAGAAGGAGAAAGGAAGCAGAGACTGATTTTGGTGGTAATGAGAAATTAACTCTCATTTGGGTATTTATATTTCCTCATCTTTTCATTTTTCGTGTTTTGGCCACAAAAATTTCATTTGTGTCATCGTTATAATTTGGTACATTATAAACAATACAGACAACTAATCACATATTTAACTTGATTAAATAATTTCCAACACTTAATTGCATTATTTAGCAATTAATTTCATTAAATTTACGAATTACTTCATCGAAAGCAAATTGCCACTTAAATGCATAAATTAGAAAGCAAGGTGTTACAGTATGAGCCCACCACGCTTGCACTTCGTCCCCGAAGAACTTAGGACTCAAACAGATGTGGATATCGAACCCTCATGTCTTGTTCAGATTCCCAGGTCTGGGAAGTACCATGAGAAGTTCTCCATTGCACCAACACCATTGCTACTTCTCAATTTCTTAGCTTCTTCATTTTCGTCTCTAAAATAGTCTCAGGCTCATTGCATTGAAGCTTCTCGTTGATCTTGTAGCTCAGATGATCGGCCTACTTTTCGTTTTCATTTTCCTTGCACTTCCTCAGTTGTGAGACATGAAACACAGGGTGAATATTTGACAACTCATTCGGCAAGTCCAATAGATAAGATTGAGTTCCAACACGTTCCATGATCCTGAAAGGACCAAGAATCGTGATGCTAACTTGCCGCGCTTGCCAAATCTGAACACACCCTTCATCGGTGAGACTTTCAGTACTACATAATCATCTTTCTGAAATTCTAGAGGCTTATGGCGTCGATCGTGGTATGACTTTTGTCGAGATTGAGAAGTTTCTAAGCTCTGTCGAATGATACGAATCTTGTCGTTGGTTTATTGAAGCAGTGTGGGTCTTGCGATTGGTGTATCACCAGCTTCATGCCAACAAGTAGGCGTTCGGCACTTGCGTCCGTATAAGGCTTTAAAAGGTGCTGCTTCAATGGACATGTGGTAGCTGTGATTGTAAGAAAATTCTGCTAAAGGCAAGTAGTCGTCCCAATTACCGCTGAACTCGAGAACACAAGCCCGCAACATCAAGAGTAAGTATCGTACGCTCGCTCTGGCCATCAGGGTGCGGATGATATGTTGTGCTCATTCTGATCTTAGTGCCTAAACCTTCTTGCAATGCAGTCCAGAACCTTGAAGTGAACCGGCTGTCGCGATCTGAAACGATTGACAATGGCACTCCGTGTCGAGTAACGATCTCGTGTATATACAACTTAGCTAGCTTATCCAGTGAGTAGTTCTCACGAATCGGAACGAAGTGACCAACTTTGGTTGAACGATATACTATGACCATATTGCATCGTGTTGTCTTCGCGTAGTCGGTAGCTTTGTCACAAAATCCATTGTTATAAAATCGAACTTCCACTCGGGGATCGATAGAGGCTGAAGACTGCCGTAAGGCTGCTGATGCTCCTCTTTGACTAACCGACAAGTAACAAAAATTTTGACATATGGCGCACATCTCTTTTCAAACCAGGCCAGCAGTATTCAACTTTCAGATCATTATACATCTTGGTGCTGCCAGGATGTACTGTAAATTCGAGTTGTGAGCTTCTGAAAGAATCTTCTGATGAATATCTCCAAACATCGGAACCCAGATGGGATTCTTGAAGATATTTAAGCCACGAGGGCTATCAACTAAGAAATGGAATTGCCCTTTCATGTCCTCAGAGTTGAGCTTTTCCTCTTTCAAGGCTTCAGCTTGGGCAATAAGAACGTCATCGATCAGAGTAGACGAGAATGAAGCTTGAGTCAGAGTGTAGAGACGTTTGGCAGAGTAAGATTTACGACTCAGTGCATCGACTACCACATTTGCTTTGCCAGGGTGATACAAAATCTCACAGTCATAATCTTTTATGAGTTCCATGGAGCGTCGTTGGCGCATGTTGAGCTCCTTTTGGCTGAAATTGTACTTAAGACTCTTGTGATCCGTATATAACTGCCATTTGGTGTCGTAGAGATAATGATGCCACGTTTTCAATTTAAAAGTCACAACAACAAGCTCAAGATCATGAGTCGGTTGACTCTTCTCATGATTTTTGAGTTGACGCGACGCATATGCTATGACTCTGCCTCTTTGTATTAGTACACACCCGAGCCCTTGATATGAAGCATCACGAGAGACCACAAAGTCTTCATTGCCCTCAGGTGAGGCTAGAATAGGTGCTTCGGTTAGCTTCTGCTTTAAACTTTGGAATGTGGCTTCCTGAGCTTCTTCCCAAATAAAGGGAACATTCTTCCGAGTGAGAGAAGTGAGAGGTACAGCTAACTTCGAGAAGTCCTTAATGAATCAATGGTAGTAACCCGCCAATCCAAAGAAACTTCTAATTTTAGTGGCCGATATGGGAGCTTCCCAGCTTTGAATGGCTTCTATCTTATAAGGATCTACAGAGATTCCTTCACCAGATATCACATGTCCAAGGACTTGTATCTAATAAGATACAAGATTAGCAAGTTAACGCTGAGCATGAAATTTAAAGAAAAGATAAGCTTAAAATGAATAAATAGATATTGTGAGCACATGTCGAAACCAAAATTCGCATTCAGAGAACTTGGCATAAAGCCACTCCTTGCACAGCAACTCTAGCAGTTCTCTAAGATGCACAGCATGCTCGGCTTCCATTTTCGAGTAGATGAGAATATCGTCTATAAAGACGATAATAGACTTATCAAGCATTAGCCTACATACACGGTTCATGAGATCCATGAATGCCGCAGGAGCATTTGTAAGGCCAAAGGGCATAACAAGAAACTCCTAATGCCCGTATCTGGTATGGAAAGCTGTTTTGGAGACATCTTCTTCTCGTACTTTGAGTTGATGATACTCAGATCTAAGATCGATCTTTGAGAAGTAACTGGCTCCCTGAAGCTAGTAAAAAAGATCATCTATTCTGGGCAACGAATATTTATTCTTTATTGTTACCTTGTTCAATTCCCTATAATCAATGCACATCCGGAGAGTCCCATCTTTCTTCTTAACGAACAGAACAAGAGCTCCCTAGGGAGATGAACTTGGTCGTATGAGTCCTTTGTCAAGAAGTTCTTGCAACTGCTTCATCATTTCTTACATCTCAGCAGGTGCAAGTCTATACGGGGCTCGAGCAATTGGTGCTTCGCCTGGCACCAGATCAATTCTGAACTCCACCTGACGGTCTGGTGGGAGTCCAGAGATGTCCTCCGGAAAGACATCGGGAAATTCAAAGGCCATCGGTACCTTGGCTAAAGCTTTATTTTCGGACTTAGCATCTATTGAATATGCTAAGTAAGACGTGCAACCCTTTGCTGTTTGCTTTCTAGCTTTCACTGCAGAGATCAAGCATAAGTCACCTTTCATCTGTCGCCATATATGCAGATACTTCGGCCCTCTGGAGTCATGAGCTTTATTAACTTCTTTTTACAGATAATGTTGGCATCATGATGAACTAGACTGTCGAGAGTGAGACTGTTGCGGTGAATATTTGGATAAAGATTCAGAATAGCCTCCAGTGTGTGACTTCTTAGGCGGTGATGGACAAGTCGGGTTGAAAGATGAGGTAGGAACTCCTCCAGCGCAGATAAAGTCTTGCTCGAGAATTTGAGCAGCTTCAACAACTTCAGCATAATTAGAGTACCTTTGGTGCTTCAGAAATTTTTGGTACTCGAGATGAAGACCCATAAGAAAGCGGTCGATCTTTCGTTCCTCTGTAGCCACTTGGTTGTTAGACAGTAGGCTAAGACGAGTAAATTCAATCTCATACTTAGTCACCTATTTGGTTCCTTGAGTAAGAGACATCAATTTCTCATCTAGACACTTCTTTTCATCAGCCGGGCAATACTGGCGTAAGAAGATCACTTTGAAGTCATCCCAAGATAGGGACTTAATCCAGTTGTCTCCGTGCATATTTTCTTGAGATCTCCACCACATAACAGCTCCACCTTCGAATAGCGTAGTAGCAAAACTGACCTTTGACTCTTCAGTGCAGTCACTAAGAAGGAATATACGCTCATTGCCAGTGACCCATTTGAGTGCCTCGATAGAATTTGCAGCTCCTTTGAAAGGTTGTGCTCCGCAAGCTTTGAAGTAACGAAAATTGCAGCCCTTAGGGGGGACTAAAGGAATGTCCTCCTCGTCAGTGTTGTCATTTTGGCGTCCGGCATCTTCTTGTTGGTTCTTCCTACGCTCTTCCAAATGCCTAGTTTCGGCATTGACGCGAGCACAATATTTGTCTTGAAAAAATTTGGCCTGACAGTCATTGTTCTCATTGAGCATAGTTTGCATCATTTGCATGATCTGTTCAAGAGTGAGTCCACCTCCAGATCCTTCACCAGATCAAGACATATTCTAAAATAAAGTAAATTGTGCTTGCATAAGAATCGGTATACTCCTATTCAACCCCATATGCTGAATTCCTAAATCAAAGTCATGGCCTATCTCAGTTCAATTTAAAGCCTAGATATTCGAAGCTGATATCATTGCTTAAAATTTGAGTCCAAGTGTTATTGCTAACACTTGAATCCTCAAACTAATGCTCTGATACCATCCTATCACATCCTTGATCTAAACTGTTCTATGAAACGTGTGCAGCTATATGAGAACACGTCTAAATTTGAAACATGTTCAATAGATGAACAAGTTACAAGGCTATGCCTTGAATGAGAGAATAAAGAGTGAGCAGGTTGTAAGTTTGTACAACAGAGCAGGTTTGAGATTAAAAACTTATTTTGGCAAACCTGTTACTTGTCCAAGCTGTTCAAATTTTGAGAAACTGGCTAAGTACAGAGCAGATAAAAGTTGTTCGCTAAAACTTTTTCAGATTTGAACAAGTGACTTTTGAACATCAATGACACTTAGTCTATTTTATTTAACATACCCACCTTGCTTACAAGGTGATTAAACCTGTTTTGATCAAGAGATTTGGTGAAAATGTCTGCAAGCTGTTCTTCTGTGGGAACAAAGATTACCTCCACATTACCTTTCTGTATGTGATCCTTTATGAAGTGATGTTTGACCTCAACATGCTTAGTTCGAGAGTGAAAGAATGGATTGTTGGAAATAGCTATGGCACTTGTATTGTCATACAAAATAGGAATTTTCCTATATACAAGGCCATATTATCAAGCTGATGTTGCGTCCACGGAATCTGCACACATCAGCTTCCAACAGCAACGTACTCAGCTTCAACAGTAGAATTAGAATCAGAATTCTGCTTCTTGCTGCACCAACTGAACAACTTGCCACCAAGGAGTTGACATCCACCTGTAGTCCTCTTTCTTACTAGCCTGCAACCTATAAAATTAGAATCTGAATAACCTATAATCTCAAGGCTGGAGTCTTTGGGATACCAAAGACCCAAACCTGGTGTACTCATTAGGTATCTAAAGATCCTTTTCACAGCAACTAGATGTGATTCCTTTAGATCAGCTTGAAACCTGGCACACAAACATGTACCAAACATAATATCTGGTCTACTAGTAGTTAAGTATAGCAAGCTCCCAGTCATACCTCTTCAGGCTGTTACTGAAACAACTTTGCCACAGCCATCAGCATCCAACTTTACATTGGTTGCCATTGCACGATGAAAAGGAGATGCCACCACTAAGGTTACCACTTACAGATGATCAGTCTGCGATGCGGGGCTAGCTACCCGCATAAATGCTTTGTATAGTGGTGAGCATCAGAGTTGCTTGCAGTAATGTATAATGCTTAAGAAATGCACAAAGAAACGCTCAAACAAAACATGCTGTATAATAAGCAGATAGCAATAATTTGTGCATATTAATAGAACAAATGTGAAATCTGGCTAAGCTGGGCACTGCCTGTACCTCAGTGTTCGCCTTCATTCACATATGCTCTATTGAAGGTCAAAGAAGGCATAAAGAAACAAAGTATGTCTCAATTACATAAAATACATGTAAACATGAATAACTGTTACTCACAGTACTGTTTTATGCTTGCACTGGCCTTTCTATGCTTTATATTGCTCTGAATTGCTTGCTCTTGCTTATCTAGGCTTTAATTTCTAGCTTTTGGCTTTGGCTTTGCTTAACTGACATGGAAGTTAGCTATCTGGGCTTTGACACTTTTAAATAGGCTTCAATACACTCTGGAACTGGCTTTAACTCATAACCGAACTATTACGCTTTAATTTAATATCGTGCGTGCAACGAAGTGTCTGTAATTTCCATTACAGAGTTTATAACAAATTAACAAAACTGGCTTATAATAATAAAAGACTTTATACATAAATTATTTCTTAAGTAGTTGTAACTTTTTAATGACAATTAAGTTTGGCCAATGACCACTTAATTATGTTCAAGCATTCAAGGACACACATATAGGAGTTTCCCCCATTTATCAAGCACATATGATAATTATATGTAAAATGGTTGATTAAAGTGCTTTGTTTAAATTTAGATAGAAAGTGTGTTGAACTCATGCTAAAAATTTTGTGTATTATTTCAATGTTTTGTACTCCCTAAAATGCTTAAATTTCGGCTAATGAAAATACATTTGTAGGATCAAAACACCATGAAAGGTGGTTGTTATTTATATATACGTCCGACATATGTTCAATTTGTGAGTTGTGAATTGCTATAGACTACTGCTTGCTGGACATACAAATATGTACACATCCTGGATTACTTGTTTCAGCAGGTTATGTAAACTGAAACCTTAAAGGTTTTGGTATTTCATATGAGTCTCGGTATAGTTTCGGTACTTCAAATGGTTTGTACACATGTGGGTCTCGGTAGTCTCTCAAGGTTTCGGTACCCCCTAGTGGGTCTCGGTGGGTTTAAGTATTTGTGAAGGTGTTTCGGTATTAACCGAAACCTTATGTGGTGTCACACCCCGTTACCTTGGTTGGCAATGAAGCGCGACGTCGCGGAAGCATAACCATAATCATAACAAACGACCACTATATGGACGTTTTTCAAAATACATTGTTAATACTTTAAAATATAGCAATGTTTTACATAGTCTGACATGAGAAAAGAAGTTCGCACAATACAGAGATTTAATTACATAATTAAAATATCCAAAATAATGCAGCTAAATCTCCGTTAGTTTTGAATATGCATGCGACTCCATGGATGCGGAAGCTTCAAAGTAAATACGTCCGAAGGCACACTTGCCTTAATTTCCTGAATATACACGATAAAATACGTCAACAAAAATTGTTGGTGAGCTCATAGGTTTACACATAAATCTGACTTGTATGGACAGCAACAGTAGAGTTTGAATTTATTAAATCATAAATTCTATGTTATGTATTACATTTAAACCATCATGCAACCGAAGCTTAATTAAAATGAGTTTGCCCTGTGCAGTATTCCGATACGTAATACCGTGTGTTAAATATATATGCACTCGCTGTTAGCCGACCCGAACTAACCCGAATGGGGGACATGACTCCCGATAGATCTATCCACAATATATTCGCGCTTACAAATAAATGCAATTAACGGTTCATGATTTGAGGGCTGATGGAACCACATGTGTAATACATAATAGAAATGAAGTTGTTTCCATGTCCATATGAAAACGTAGCATGTATTTCGACCTCAAAACATAACAGTGTGAAAATAGGGGGCTATGAGTACTCACCGTGAGTGTGATGGCAAAAACGAGCGTAAAATGCTATTTAGCGTAAGTTGATGGATCATGCATCGGGTGAATTTAATCGAGTCCTAAATGATAATAGGGACTTAATATCTCTAATATATGATACTATATATATTTATAGATTTTTATGTCTTAAATCACCCAACATTACAAGTTTATAAATAAAACCCGCTTAAAACGTCAAGTTTATATATATATATATATATATATATATATATATATATATATATATATATATATATATATATATATATATATATATATATATATATATATATATATATATATATATATATATAATTTTCCAGCTTTTTCGGAGGTTTTTCGGCCTACTTTGAGGCTGTTTTTGACCAAGCTCCAAAACGTTTTAGGCTTTGGTTTTCTAGGACATTAAACTACCATATACAAAGGATTTTTAGAATCAAGAACGGCCATTTTTAGGTTAGGGAAAAATCTTGTTAAAAACTGAATGTTGGCCATTTTTGAGCAGTCAAACTTTCGGTTTCCCAAATAATTTCTGGAGGTCTTAAACTCCAAAATAAATTATGAAAACTTCCAGATCTATAGCTAAGAAATAGATCTAACTTTTGAGATAAGAATCAACTCATTTCGTTAACTTATGAATTAGTTATGATTTTTCAAATTCGATATAAATTTTCTGCCGAAAATCCGCAGTTTATAAACTTGAAATAACTTATGATTCTTGTTGTTTATTCAAAGACTACTTGTATACAAGTTATAAAACACATATATATTACTTGTTTTCATAATATTAACACTTTTACGATGTGTTTATATATTCATAAACACATTTAAAGAAACAACATAAAAACAAAAACTAGAAACTTATAAACTTGAGTTTTTATGAAACTTGTTGTTGTTGGTGATTATATATATTATGCAAGACTTATATAAACACCAATGTATGATGAAATAAGTTAGTATTTACTTACATTGTTGAGAAGAAGTTGGAACTCTTGCAAGATTTGGACCAAGAACACCTGAATTTCACCAAGAACACTTGAATGAAAATGTTTGTTGTGGGTGTGTGTGTGTGGGATCCAGTTTTTAAAGAGAAAAAGGAAGAGTTTTCGTGTGAAAATAATGAAAGGGAAGCTCTCTATATATAGGCAAAATGTTGGTCTTTCAAATGGAGGTTGAGTGGAGTGTTGTATGAGATGAAAGAAGATGATGAAAAGGATTTGATTTTGATGGGTTATGGAAGTGTGTATTATAGAAATAAAGTCAAAACGTACTTGTACCTCCCTATGAGCAGATTTTTAGAAGATATTTTGATGTATTTTCATTTTTTTTGTATAAATGTATTTAGAATGTATTCTTGTATTTCTCTTTTTATGTAAATTCATAAATACTTTTGAATGCAATTGTTTAATGATTTGTTTTAGTCTTGTATCATTAATGTTAAGTTAGTGTATTAATGCATGATTAGTGTTACTAATCTTAATTTAATTATGTACTTAGTTGAATTAATTCTTCATATCGTAAATCGATCGGATTAATTGATTTCCCGATTCATCGCACCGATGAATTTGATTCTAATTGAGTTGAATTTCTTCATGAACCTTGTTAATCACTTTGATTAAATTCTAATGACCACTGATTAGGTTATAATTGGCTATTAAATACTGATTAGGTCGTAGCTGCTAACCTGGTTTAATGTGGGATGTTACAGTCTCCCCCTGTTAAGGGAATTTCATCACGAAATTAGCTCGTGTTCTCCACTACTTGAGTATTTGAGAACAGATGAGAGTATTTTTCCCGTAATTGATCTTCGCGTTCTCTCGTAAACTCAGGACCTTGCTTAGAGTTTCATCTGACTTTTATTATCGGGATCCGGCTATGTTTTAGTTTCTTGACTTCTCGGTCTATTATTTCTACAGGTTGCTCAATGAAGTTCAACTTATCATCGAATTCTAGCTCGTCCATGGGTATAACAAGTGTTTCATCAGCCATGCACTTCTTAAGATTGGACACGTATTATGAACGTTACTAAGCTCTGGGGGCAGATCGACTCGGTAGGCTACCGGGCCAATTCTTTTGGTGATCTTGAATGGTTCGATATAACGAGGATTGACTTTTCCTCGTTTTCTAAAATTGATTACGCCCTTCCAATGAGAGACTTTCAACATTACTTGATCTCCTTCTTGAAATTCCAAATCCTTCCATCGAACATCGGCATAGCTTTTCTGTCGATCCCGTGCGATCTTTAATCGGTTCCGAATCTGGACTATCTTTTCTGTAGTCTCCTGGATGATCTCGGGTCCAGTGATCTGGCTATCTCCTACCTTAGCCTAACAAAGCGGTGACCGACACCTTTGCCCATAAAGTGCCTTAAATGGAGCAGCTTTAATGCTCGTACGATAATTCCACTAAGTCAAATGAGTATCCCAACACTTCCCAAAATCCATTACACAGGCTCTTAATTCTAGGGTTTGAATCTTTCTTTTATTTTGACCATCGATTTCATGGTGATAGGTGGTACTCATGTCAACGTTTGTATCCAAAGCTTGCTGTAATAATTGCCAAAAACTTAGATGTAGATCTTCTATCCATATCCGAAATGATTATAATAGGTACTCCGTGTCAGGAGATGACTTCCTTGAGGTACGTCTGGACTAGCTTATTCATCATGTTGTTCTCCTTGATTGGTAGGAATGCGCGGATTTTGTTAGGCGGTCGACTATTACCCAAATGGTTTCTGATGTTTTATCTTAACTTTGGAGCATGTTAGGAATTTGCTGACGTTTGTGGCAAATGTCAGCCTTTAGGCCACCAGTATAGCTCCTTGAGGTCATGATACATTTTATCAGATCTGGGGTGGATAACATATCTTGATTTGTGTCCGTCATCTATAATCTGCTTTCTTACTCCACCAAAATAGGGTAACTAGACTTTATACATGAAGTATCTATTTCCATTAGCCATTATCCCAAACTATTTATCCATTCGATGCAGTGCTTCATTTTTCATATTTTCCTCCTTAACAACTTCTACTTGTGCATCATGAACTAAGGGAGGAAGGTTTGGTTGAATGGTTATAACTAGGGCTTGTACTCTTAACGGCTTAGCTCGTTCCTTTCGGCTCTGAGCGTCTGCAACCACATTAGTTTTCCTCAGGTGAAAATGATTTTTCACAGTTGCAATCACTTATTAGCTTCATCCAATGGCACCGCCTACTTCATATCCGACTTTTTCTGGTTCAAGATGTGTTGGAGGCTCTTATGGTCTGTAGTATATACTTCTTACCGTACAACTAATGTCTTCAAGTCTTAAGGATAAAGACTACTGATCCATGATCTAGATCATGCGTTGTGTAGTTCACCTAGTGAACCTTAAGTTTTCATAAAGTATAAGCTATGACCCTATCTTTCTATATCAACCCGTTGTGTGAAGCGTCACAGTAATCTATAAATTTCTTGCTTCTCTTGGATAAAATAAGCGCGCTGCACAAATTATGCTTTAATAACTGATATGATGTCTCCTGATCCTCGCCCCAATAATAATTAATATCTTTTCGGGTCAGTTTTGTTAGAGCTCTGGTGATCTTTGAGAAATTTTTGATAATTGCTTATAATAAGTTGCAAGTCTTAAGGACTGTCGTATCTTTATGGGGGAAACTAAGAGTTGACCAATTCCTGATAGCCTCGATCTTTGCAGGGTTGACTTGGATCCTTAGGTGACCGAGAAATCTGACCTATCTTAGCCGAAAGTCATACTTAGAAAGCTTGGTGTATAGCTGTTCTTTCTTTAACAACTCTAGAATTAGTCTTAAATGTTTGCTCGTGCTCCTCCTGGTTTCGAGAGTAGATTAAGACGTCATTCATGAATACAATCATGAATTTGTCTAGACAAGGTTTGCACACTCGATTTATGAGGTCCATGAATACCGTTGAGGCACTTGTTAATCCAAACGACATTAATAGAATTTATGATGACCGTAACGGAATCTGAAGACTGTCTTTGGAATATCTTTCTTGTGAACTTTAACCTCATGATAACCAGACCTTAGGTTGATCTTCGAATAGAAGCTTAATTCTTGGAGTTTGGTCAAACAAGTCATTGATCCTTGTGAGCGGGTATCGGTTCCTTTAGTTTATTTAGCTCTCAATAATTGATACACCTTCTGAAGGTTCTATCCTTCTTCTTTATGAACAAAACTGGAGCTCCTCCAAAGCGAGGAATTCGGTTTGATAAACCTTTTATCTAAGAGCTCCTACAGTTGGTTGGACGATTCTTACACTACTGACGAGGTTAATCGGCATGGTGCTCGAGCCACTGTTACCGCACCTGATACTAGGCCGATTTTTGAATTTGCCTTGCCTCGATGTTGGGAGTTCAGTTAAGTGTTCTGGAAAAACTTTGGGCTAACCATAACTAATAAGAATATTTTCGAGCTGCTTTTCCTCTGGCTCCCTCCCTGTTAACACTTCAGGCTCCTAATGCTAGGGATGATGCTTACTTTGGTATTTCTTGTTTTGCCTTGGACAGTAAGGACCTTCTTATTGGCTAAAGGTATATGAACCGTCTTCTTGTTGCATACTATTTCCGCACAATTTTTCGATAGTAAATCCATGCCTATGACCACGTCAAAACTTCTCAGTTCAACGGGCATCAAGTCTGTTTCAAAGAGTCGGCCTACTAATTCTAAGGAGCATTCTCGACTTATATTATTTGTCTTAAGCGTCTTACTGTCATCAACCTCAATAGCATAAGTGGCACTTAATGGTGTAAAAATGGAATTTATCTGCTTACTGAACTTAATGGATATAAAGCTCCTATCAGCACCAGTATCAAATAGTAGAAATGCATAAGTGGTATCTAATGGCGTAAGAGGATAAGTCTATGGGTTAGAAATTTCTTAGGCAGATAGTCATAGCTTTATCTCCTCATACGCAGAGTTGTAGTTAAAACTTAGTTCCTTATTAAAGTTCTTGTTACCTAATCTTTGTATAAGATATGGTCGGGATTTTTCGATAAATTTTCAAGCCTTACGTACATCTGATAGTAAAAACCTAGAGATATACTATAAACTGGTAGAAGGGTACTAAGTATGAGATGCCTCCGGGGTTTCCTCGTACTCCAGAGCGTTGAGTCGTTGGGTTAGTTTTGCACTGCGGGCTTTGTGCTCTGCTAGGCGCTGTCACAATTCGTTGAATCCATCTTGTTGGATCGCCTAGGTATTCTGGTTGGCCCAATGTATGTTGGTTGTTTTGCGTTGTCTTCTGCTTAATCCTTGTAGAGATCTCACCGAGCTCCAGGTGGATTTATCAAAACTGGAGGTCGTGTCTGGCGGCCCTTGCCACCAACAGAGATACCGTTTGTCGCTAAGGTTCATGGGTAAGTGTCGGCACTTGAGAAGGAGATGGTGTTCTGACTTCAAACAGGCTTGGGATCCCTTCCTCGTTTCTCCACTCTTGGAGAGTGTGAGTGTTGGGAATTCGTATGGTTTTTCATAAAAACATAAACATTAATCATGTTAACGCACAACGGAAGCTTTTAAAAATTACGAATTCCGTACACGGATCATCAAGTATACATAAGATAAGTAATCATGAAAACAATAAAAAAAGCATACCTTTGTATTCTATGACAAGAATACACGAATGAGACGCTTTTGGTATCCACCGATGATGACACGATCGAGCAGCGCCAGGTAATCAATCGAATACACGAAGAACAGGAAAACTAAACACACAAACACATGCGTTTGGTACGGTCGAGATGGCCACCACACACACACACACAAACACATTCATGTGTGTGTGTGTGCGCCGATCTATGCTCTATTAGGTCACACACACCAAACAATATATATATATATATATATATATATATATATATATATATATATATATATATATATATAAATTAAAACTTTAATATATTAATATAATATATATCTTAATATTTATCTTTTATATATTATCTAATAATAAATAAATGAGTATATAATTATTTATAATTATCTCTATTTATTTGTTTATGATTATCATTCTAATTATCTAATAACTAGATGACAATATCAATTCAAATAAATACATCTTTTATTTAATATCCAATAATAAATAAAAGACTAGATAACTATTTATTTAATTATCATCTAATGACAATTAAATCACTTACAATATCTTATACTGTACTTTTAGTCCTCGTAGTTTGAGATATAATTAATCATCCATGAATTATCTCAATGATCATTTCGTGTCATAAACAATATGCAATATTGGTTATTTAATCGTTTAATTGCATCTGCTCAGTTGTGCTCATCGGTGTGACCCTCAAGTGTTTTATGAAATCAGCCATGATGCAGTAGTAATGTCATCTTTACACATAATACACTAACATACTCCCACTTGTGTAAGACGACATATTGTCCTGCAGCATGCGCCTAAAGGAGGTCATGGCTAGACACTTTAGGCAACCAAGGTCATAAAAACTCTGACTCCCATTCGGGCATTCTTGTTGAAACAACCTTTCAAGAAGAAATTTAGGTTATATCTCATGCATCACGATATTTCAACGTGAAAGCTAGGCATGGATTACATCAACCGTAGCAAACACGATTATGTTTCTCGACTCCCTGATCTCATACTGAACCAAAACATGCAGATTAAAACACATCAGGTCTGTCCGAGCATGGCCATGCATTTCTATCAGTATCGATCGCCGAGGGGCCCAGAAATATCTCTTCTTAGTTAAAAGAAGGTGCAAATCCCATATTGACTATCTAGGCCTCCAGCATGACTCCTACTGCAACCAGCCTCGAACCGTTATGATCACCCAGTTACGGATGACGTTAGGTTAGGCCAAATGTACAGCAGCACCCGTACTAAAGTACGTAGACATGTTAGGTACTAAGGATTACCTTTTTGAGACGACTCATGACTATGATCCACAAAGTGGTCTCAATCGGTGGGTCAATCCAATATTTGTTCGCAACAAATACCTGTGAAGTTGGTCCAACCTTTGCTATATTCATCACCCATGAATATCAACCAAAAACTACAGTAGCCTTTTAATTCTCGTTGTGGTTCCCACGACAACAAGCAGCTATGGATTGTTTTAGAATAACTTCAATTTTATTCTTGGATTTCTAAAACATGCAAAATAGAACGACATTAAAGTTATCTTGTTGATCTCATTTATCTCAATAAACACAACATGGCTTCCATCAATGTAATGTTACTGTTCCTTTATCAAATGTAACGTTAACACGATCTATCGAAAAATTAATTTCAGACATGATCTTAGTGGGAGTGTTCTCTAGTTAACTGACTTAACTTCCATTATTGTTTATCTTTGAAAAATTACACTAGTTATTTATTACAACTTCTTGTAATATTATTCAGACCCATTCTGAATCTCCTTACAAATTTCTATCCATTATCTTTAGAGGAACTGGTAAATCACTCATAAAGACACCAGGATTAAGGTTTAGGAGCTCTAGCAATTCAGATTAATTGCTACTAGTGATACGTTTAGATGATTAGTCATGAATCTGACAGTATGCGGTTTATCTATGTCAAAACAAGATATCTTTAATAACATTGTGTTCAACATTTGGATATGTATCCATAACCACCAGAACCTGGTTATCGACAACATTTTGTTGTGGTGTTCCGTCAAGTTTGCTGACGAATGTTTAAACAAGTCAAAGGCTACTACTTGAATAACCATCACACAAGTTTGTATACATTTCACAGGTAATTTTATAAAATGCGATTACTTCTGGTCTAAACAATCCTGACTTCTCAAGTCTAATTGTTCAAGCAATAAATTTTCAACTCCAGATTTTTTTTATTTATCCCAAAAATATTTGCAAGAAATTCAACTACAAAGTTGTTTACTACACCATGATAAACTATTGGTGACATGAATATAGTGTCCAGCAGAGTATTCTCTAAGATGTCTCTATGCTCCCACAGAATTTGTCATCTCTTTTCACTTCATTTTATTCATTGCAGGCATTATGCATAAAACTCTGTTCAATTAGGTATCACATATCCAATAACAATGGAAGTGAATAATTCAGATACACGAAGTCTCATCAACCTTGACCGTTTCCAAGTACTTGGGACAATTCCTTTCCCAGTGCCCAGTTTCCTAGCACTCAAAGAATTTGTCATCCTTGGAATTGACTTCTCTGGTTCTAGGTTTTAGCTACTTGTTAGCTTTAACCTCCGACCTGGAAACTTACTTTCCCTTCCGTCTCTTTCCCTATCTTCTCTCCTTAATCATTCTCTCAGCAGTCTATAGCATCTGATGCAGCCCACTGATCATCTTCTCCATGCATATTGTATCAAATTACAAATTGCTAAAATTCCTTCAATAAGGAATTGAGAATCAAGTTCGTGGTCATGTCCTGTGTCACGGGATACCCAAGTCTACTAAGATGATCCAGACCTTTCATCTTCAGCAAATGGAGTCTAACAGATGTTCCTTCTGCCATTCTGCAGGAGTTTAGAGCCGTGGTCGTATATGTTTCTCAGTCCGAGCCTGGTCTGGAACATATCCTTTAGCTGGCGATACATCTGGCAAGCTGAGACGTCCATAAGGCTAGTCCGCAGCTCAGATGTCATGGCCGCTAGCATTAGACAGGAAACATTGACCGAATCCTCAGAGTGTTTTTTGTGGAGATTTCTCTCCTCAACTGTAGCAGTCTCTGCAGGAGCAGTTTCTAGTGCCCTTTCCAAAATATACGACTTTCACTCTGTGCTCAGAACATTTGTCAAATTTTATTCCCAGTTCAGGAAGTTGCCTCTTCTGAGTTCTCCATATCCCGAATGGACCTCAAAGTAGCAACATATGCTTTTGGGGAGGATTTTCAAGTGGGGAAAGGATATTGACGTTATCATTGTTGTTGTTACTGTTATTGTCATTGTTATTATTAAACCGCTTCTACCTCTGTCTTTTTCAACCATCTTAAACAATTTTTCAAAAATATGTATTTGATTAACCAATAATAAATCAATAACCCAAAATTTAGAAAATGATTTATTAATCCTAAGAACCATTTTACTTATTCATGCACCCAACGGAGGCTGAACCTACATGAATAAGCTACTGAGGCAGACAACTTATTACCAATTACAACCCCTTTGCAACTTTTAGATCTTATGAGATTTTCAATTTCTTAAATTGATCATGTTTAATCTCATCCACACTTTGGGCAACAGTCTTACTTAGGAACCACCACTGACACACACCATATAACAACTGCAAGCCACTGGCCCAACTCTCACTTAGGATCCGCAGTGCTTACCTCATAGCTCTCCGAGTTTGCGGCGTAAGCACCCAACGAAGGCTGAATCTACTTACGACGACCGGTCACCGTGAGTGCCACTATATGGACGGTATACTGTGTCAGATTTTTAATTTGGGTTTATAACCGGTCTCTTACCAATAACTAGTGGCCAGTCAGGTTAGTCCGCGGGCAGGATCCTTTCAGTTCTAAACCTTTCGGAAATTCCATAGCCCGAGCAAGACTGTCCTAGACACCACCTATTCTGGTAAACAATCCAGTTAATGTAACAGTTTTAGGAATTTCAACTCTTTGATCATATGACATTTTAAAAATAAATCTCCTTTTATTTGAAAAACTAATTTCATAAAAATGTCATATCTAACACCTGACAAAATAATTAAAGTTTCCAATTTAAACTTCCTTTTAAAAACATTAATTTTTCATCAAAAATGATTGTATTTTTAATTTCTTTTATTTATCTACTTTGTCACCACAACCATGCAGATATAAATAATGCATAAAGAAATAAAACATACAACCACACGGTGACATAGCCTTGCCAAAAACTAAAATGGATTCCGAGAGCCGTACGGACAAACCAATTAGGTCAAAACCTAACGGACAAAATCAACACACAAGGCAAGAAGGTTGAACTCTTTCAGCTCCCACTAGCCTCAGCATCCGATGATGTCTCCGAGTGTCCTTGATGAATGACCTCCTTCTTGATGGACATCTTCGCAAAGATTTTTACATATATTTAATCTATATACATTTGCCTATTTTCTAACCTATTACAGATTACATCATAAAACCGGGATTCCAATGGCACGCAGGCCTTCCCAAAAATAACCAACAATAAAAATATCAAACATTGAGATTAAACAAACAACCATCACAAACAAGGGGTCTTAAGGCTCGGCTATGTCACAAACATTAATAAAGCAGTAAAACATATTAATAATCCAGAATTCATTTTCATATTTACATGAAAATAATTCCAAAACCAATTAATCCACCATTAATTGAAGTAATCATGTCCAATATTGTTCTTAAATCAAATACGGTTCTTAAATTCGAAATTCAGGAACACTTTCCAAAATTAGAAACTTTTTCTCGAAAAATTCAAATTAATTCCATCTCTGCATTATCTTTGGAATCAAAACTAAACTTTTCTCAAAATATTCCATTAACAATTCAAACACCTTTCAAAGTTAAACTTACTATTTTAAGAAACTTTTTATTAAACAACCTTTAATGAATATAGTTATTATTTTCAAATAACATTGATAAACAATTTAAACTTCCTTTAAATAATTATCAATTAATTATTATTCTATAGAAACAACTTTCCAGAAATAAATAAACTTTATTTAAAATGTCAATTTTCTAAATAAACAATTTTTCCAATAAAATATGTCTTTTAAAATATTTAAAGAAAATTTACCATCTTTAAATAACACCAAAAACTTTTCTTTATGGTTTTAAACGATTTCTACCAAAAACGTTAATGTCGAGATCAAATCTCAAAACATTAAACCATGACCGAGCATGAAACTCAAAGTCACGATTTCATCAATTTGAAAATAGAATCCTTCAATTAAACTCTCTTTAATTTAATAATGCATTTTATCGAACTAAATATTAGATGCATAAATTAAATCTAGTTTATAAATTAAAATTACCATTAATTTTAATTTCAACATTAAAGCTTAACTTTTAATTAAAACCAATTTAATTTAAACGACGAATTACCGGAAAACGGAAACGGACCAACATAGTTAACCGACTCATACTCGGGTTCAATAACCCATATGAATCGAAAATAAGTAGGGAATCAAACCATTTGACGGCTGAAATTAATCGAAGCCATTAATCAACTCACTTTGATTACTTCGATTTCCATATTCCAATTAATCGTTTTAATTATCGAATCGAATAATATTTAAACCGATTTGCGAATTTTATAAAAGAAAACTAATAAAGTCTCCACTTTAATTTTGTAAAACTAAAAACATATTTACATATATTTTGTCACAAATGTCTAAATATTAATAACCAAACACTTTCGATTTATTGATTCGATTTTAACGCATTTAATTTAATCGTTCGAGTTTAACCGTGAATTAAACGACATGACGGAAACAAATAATCCATCACCTCGGTTACCACATCACAACCGAGAGGTCATGGGTCTCAACCCATGGCCGAAATCTCTAGGTCTGATTTCGCGAACCGAAACGTTTAATTTTCGATTTGAATCAATTAAACACTTTTAAACAATCAAACATCAACTAAATAAAACGAACTAAGGTTTCAAAATCCCGAGTTCCGAAAAACTCCAAGGTTGGCCGAGAATCACCATGGGGTTTCCAAAACCTTTGGTCGATTTTCTCCAAGCCAAATCAAAACCTTAAACGTTTTAATTATTGATTTCGATCGTTTAAACACTTTTAATTATTAAAAATCAAAACTTTAAGAACGTTGAACATAAATACTTGAATAATACTATCATTATGTTACTTGAGGTGGCTCTGATACCACTGTTGGGAATTCGTATTTTTTTTCAGAAAAACATAAACATTAATCATATTAACGCACAGCGGAAGCTTTTAAAAATTCCGAATTCCGTACACGGATAATTTAGTATACATAAGATAAGTAATCATGAAAGCAAAAAAAAAAACGTACATTTGTATTCTATGAAAAGAATACACGAATAAGACGCTTTCGGTATCCACGGGTGATGACACGATCGAGCGGCGCCAGGTATGCAATCGAACACACGAAGAACGGGAAAACCAAACACACAAACGGTACGGTCGAGATGGCCACCACACACACAAACACATTCATGTGTGTGTGTGCGCCGATCTATGCTCTATTAGGTCACACACACCAAACAATATATATATCTATATTGAATGTTTTTGTGTGGCCGTGTATATTATATATATATATATATATATATATATATATATATATATATATATATATATATATATATATATATATATATATATATATATATAGAGGGTTGGGATCATTGCAGAACCTTAATTTAGTGCAGAACCATAGAACCAATCTAAACCATTAGATTATAATATAACACTAGAGATAAGATGGTAATTATACAATTAACATTGAATTAATAGCAGCCTACCAAGTTTGACTGTCCTCTTTGACTTTTTTTTTTTTACTCTTTTAATATATAATGGACATGCAGTGTTGGATCGACGTTAAATATACGATATCAAAGTGTTCATTCGACATCGAATGGTCGTATGGGTAAAAAAATTTACGAAAAATAAACACGTAAATTGTTTTTCAAAAAAATATATTCATGACCGTTCTCGTTAAATCCACCAACTTTGACTACTAATTTTGACTATTATTTATCTCTGTTAATAATGAACGAATATGCAGTGTTGCATCGACGTTAAATATACGGTATCAAAGTGTTCATTCGATATCGAATGATCTCATGATCTCACCATGATATATTGCATCGTGGTCTGGGTAAAAATTATTTTACGAAAAATAAAAAAGTATATATCATAACCGTTCTCGTTAAATCCACCAACTTTGACTACTAATTGTGACTATTATTTTGGCTCTGTTAGTAATGAACGTATATGCAATGTTGCATTGACGTTAAATATACGATATCAAAGTGTTCATTCGATATCGAATGATCTCATGATATATTGCATCGTGGTCTGGGAAAAATTTTTTTACGAAAAATAAAAAATATATATCATAACCGTTCTCATTAAATCCACCAACTTTGACTACTAATTGTGACTATTATTTTAGCTCTGTTAATAATGAGCGTATATGCAGTGTTGCATTGACGTTAAATATACGATATCAAAGTGTTCATTCGATATCGAATGATCTCATTATCTCACCATGATATATTGCATCGTGGTCTGTGTAATTTTTTTTTACGAAAAATAAACACGTAAAATTTTTTCGAAAAAAATATATCATGACCGGTCTCGTTTTAAAGAGTATAAATTTCTCGTTTTTATGGTATAATTTTTTTGATTTAAAAATTAATAATATTAATGTTATTTTAATTTAAAGAAAAAAGATAATTATTTTGCTAATGTCAATCTTTTTGCTATTTCCAATCTTTTCCTTTTTTACCCCTCCATGAATTAAAATATCACTATTACCAATCTTTTTTTCACTAATTCCAAACTTAACTCTTTTAATCAAGACCATTAGATTATTCTAATCTATGGACGATATTGGTTCTACAGTTCTACACTAAATTTAGGTTCTGCAATGATCCCATCTATATATATATATATATATATATATATATATATATATATATATATATATTAAAACTTAAATATATTAATATAATATATATCTTAATAATTATCTTTATTATTTAAACCTTATATAATTATCTCTATAATTATATATCTATTAGATAGTATATATCTTATATATATTATCTAATAATATATAAATGAGTAGATAATTATTTATAATTATCTCTATTTATTTGTTTATGATTATCATTCTAATTATCTAATAACTAGATGACATTATCAATTCAAATAAATACATCTTTTATTTAATATCCAATAATAAATAAAAGACAAGATAACTATTTATTTAATTATCATCTAATGACGATTAAATCACTTAAGATATCTTATATTGTACTTTTAGTGCCCGTAGTTTGAGATATAATTAATCATCCATTAATTAATCTCAATGATCATTTAGTGTCATAAACAATATCCGATATTGGTTATTTAATCGTTTAATTGCATCTGCTCAGTTGTGCTCATCGGTGTGACCCTCAAGTATTTTATGAAATCAGCCATGATGCAGTAGTAATGTCATCTTTACACACAATATACTAACAGTGAGACAACCATCCCTACTGTCTTATGTTTGCCCGTCACTGCTGCGGCGGGTTTGGCTGATGGGCAGGTACCGGGATAGACTCCCGTTGTGCCAGTCACACCCTTTTCCAAGGGTGAACTTCCTCAATGGTCCATTAGGATGGCTTCTGAATAGGGTGTAGGATGGAACACGTGGTGGTGATGGTGGAACAATTTGGGCTGCAGGCCACAGTTGCCCTCCTCTTGTTCTGATGGGTCCTTTTACCTTGTCATTGATTGGGTATGGGTGGGTCTTTGATCCAAAGTACACCTCAGTGTCACCTTGGCTTCCTTGTTCCATGGATGAGAATTCATCCTCGGAGTCAAAGAGGATAATAACTTTAATGTTTGACATGTTTCTGTCATTAGGGTCCATACATATGTTCACAGTTGTTGAAGTAAGAAAGTTTAGTTTTTGTAAAAGTTATAGTCTAGGTACTAATGCAACCTAGTTCACTATAACTATGGCTCTGATACTAATCTGTCACACCCCGTTACCCCGGTTGGCAACGAAGCGCGACGTCGCGGAAGCATAACCATAATCATAACGAACGATCACTATATGGACGTTTTTCAAAATACATCGTTAAAACTTTAAAACATAGCAATGTTTTACATAGTCTGATATGAGAAAAGAAGTTCGCACAATAGAGAGATTTAATTACATGATTAAAATATCCGAAATAATGCAGCTAAATCTCCGTTAATTTTGAATATGTATGCGACTCCATGGATGCGGAAGCTTGAAAGTAAATACGTCCGAAGGCACACTTGCCTTAATTTCCTGAAAATACACGCTAAAATATGTCAACAAATATTGTTGGTGAGCTCATAGGTTTACACGTAAATCTGACTTGTATGGACAACAACAGTAGAGTTTGAATTTATAAAATCATAAATTCCATGTTATGTATTACATATAAACCATCATGCAACCGAAGCTTAATTAAAATGAGTTTGCCCTGTGCAGTATTCTCATACGTAATACCGTGTGTTAAATATATATGCACTCGCTGTTAGCCGACCCGAACTAACCCGAATGGGGGACATGACTCCCGATAGATCTATCCACAATATATTCGCGCTAACAAATAAATGCAATTAACGGTTCATGATTGGAGGGCTGATGGAACCACATGTGTAATACATAATAGAAATGAAGTTGTTTCCGTGTCCATATGTAAACGTAGCATGTATTTCAACCCCAAAACATAACAATGTGAAAATAGGGGCTATGGGGACTCACCGTGAGTGTGATGGCAAAAACGAGCGTAAAATGCTATTTAGCGTAAGTTGATGGATGACGCACCGGATGAATTTAATCGAGTCCTAAATGATAATAGGGACTTAATATCTCTAATATATGATAATATATATATTTATAGATTTTTATGTCTTAATGCACCCAACATTACAAATTTATAAATAAAACCCGCTTAAAACGTCAAGTTTATATATATATATATATATATATATATATATATATATATATATATATATATATATATATATATATATATATATATATATAATTTTCCAGCTTTTTCAGAGGTTTTTCGGCCTACGTTGAGGCTGTTTTTGACCAAGCTCTAAAACGTTTTAGGCTTTGGTTTTCTAGGACATTAAACTACTATATACAAAGGATTTTTAGAATCAAGAACGACCATTTTTCGAGACGTTTAGGTTAGGGAAAAAGCTTGTTGAAAACCCTATGTTGGCCATTTTTGAGCTGTCAAACTTTCGGTTTCCCAAATAATTTTTGGAGGTCTTAAACTCCAAAATAAATTATGAAAACTTCCAGATCTATAGTTAAGACATAGATCTAACGTTTGAGACAAGAATCAACTCATTTCGTTAAGTTATGAATTAGTTATGATTTTTCAAAGTCGATATAAATTTTCTGCCGAAAATCCACAGTTTATAAACTTGAAATAACTTATGATTCTTGTTGTTTATTCAAAGACTACTTGTATACAAGTTATAAAACACATATAGATTACTTGTTTTCATAATATTAACACTTTTATGATGTGTTTATATATTCATAAACACATTTAGAGAAACAACTAAAAAACAAAAATTAGAAACTTATAAACTTGAGTTTTTATGAAACTTGTTGTTGTTGGTGATTATATATATTATGCAAGACTTATATAAACATAAATGTATGATGAAATAAATGATTATTTACTTACTTTGATGTATTTGGAGTATGAAATTGAGAAGAAGTTGGAACTCTTGCAAGATTTGGACCAAGAATACTTGAATTTCACCAAGAACACTTGAATGAAAATGTTTGTAGTGGGTGTGTGTGTGGGATCTGGTTTTTAGAGAGAAAAAGGAAGAGTTTTGGTGTGAAAATAATGAAAGGGAAGCTCTCTATTTCTAGGCAAAGTCTTGGTCTTTCAAATGGAGGTTGAGTGGAGTGTTCGATGAGATGAAAGAAGATGATGAAAATGATTTGATTTTGATGGGTTATGGAAGAGCGTATTTTAAAAATAGAGTCAAAACCTACTTGTACCTCCCTATGGGCAGATTTTTAGAAGATATTTTGATGTATTTTCATTTTATTTGTATAAATGTATTTAGAATGTATTCTTATATTTCCCTTTTTATGTAAATTCATAAATACTTTTGAATGTATTTATTTAATTATTTGTTTTAGTCTTGCATCATTAATGTTAAGTTAGTGTATTAACGCATGATTAGTGTTACTAATCTTAATTTAATTATGTTCTTAGTTGAATTAATCCTTCATATTGTAAATCGATCGGATTAATTAATTTCCTGATTCATCGCACCGATGAATTTGATTCTAATTGAGTTGAATTTCTTCATGAACCTTGTTAATCACTTTGATTAAATTCTAATGACCACTGATTAGGTTATAATTGGCTATTAAATACTGATTAGGTTGTAGTTGCTAACCTGGTTTAATGCCGGATGTTACATGTGGGTTTCGGTATTCACTTCCATGCAAACACTTTCATGCACACACTGCACACTATTTCTTTTTCCTTTCAGTTTCCTTTGAATTCCAGCAACTATTAAAGGGTTTAAAGAAGATTAGATGCTCTAAATGATGAACCAAAACATACACTTGCATCAATTGTAACATCCGGCACTAAACCAGGTTAGCAACTATGACCTAATCAGTATTTATTAGCAAATTATAACCTAATCAGTGGTCATTCACAATTAATCAAGGTGATTAACAAAGTTAATAAGGAAATTTAATTCAAATAGAAACAATTTCATCGGTGCGATGAATCGGCAAATTAATTAATCCGATCGATTTGCGATATGATGGATTAATTCAACTAAATACATTATTAAATTAAGATTAGTAACACTAATCATGCATTAATACAATTACTTAAAATTAATTATGCAAGACTAAAACAATTTATTAAACATATGCATACAAAAGTATTTATAAATTTACATAAAAAGGGAAATACAAGAATATATTTTGAAATACTTTTATACAATAAAAAATTAAAAATACATCATAAATACATCATCAAAATCTGGCCCATAGGTAGTACTAATATAGCTTTTGTCTTCATTTTTTTAATACTCAACTCCGTACACAATCACAATCACATCTCTTCCTTTCAATTCATCCAAGATCTCACACTCAACCTCCATTTTCACCATCATTTAAAGATCTTTTTCTCATCTATAAATAGGTGTTCATTTCCACACATTTAAAAAGCCAAAAATCTCTTCTTTTCACCCTCTAAAAAACGGCCAAGGGCCTCACACAACAAAAAGATTGTTCAACTTTTGTTCTTTCAAGTGTTCTTCAATATTCAAGTGACTTTCGTGCAACAACCTTTCAAGATTTTAATTTCTACTTGATTTCATACTTCTAATACCTCAAAGTAAGTAAATTCTAACTAATTACTTCTTATATTTATGTTTATATAAGTCTTGCATAATATATATAATCACCAACAAAAACAAGTTTCATTAAAACCAAAGTTTATAAATCACTTGTTTTGTTTTAAGTTTGTTTTCTTCAAATGTGTTTATAAATATATAAACACATAATGTAAGTATAAATAATATGAAGAGAAGTTATATAAATGTGTTTCATAGCCTTTTATACATGTGGTTTTTGAATGAATGACAAAGATCACAAGTTGTTTCAAGGTTATGAAATCCGGATTTTCGGCAGAAATGTTACACCGACTTTGAAAAATCATAACTAATTCATAAATTGAAGAAATGAGTTGATTCTTGTTTTAAACGTTGGATCTATGTCTTAACTAAATATTTGGAGGTTCTCATAATTTAATATGGAGTTTAGAACCCCCAAATATTATTTGGGAACCAGAAAGTTTGAAAGCTCAAAAATGGCCAACATAGGGTTTTTAACGAGCTTTTTCCCCAACCTAAACACCTCGAAAATGGCCGTTCTTAACTTCAAAAATTCTTTGTATATAGTAGTTTTATTCCTATGAAAACCAAAGCTCAAATGGTTTTGGAGCTTGGTCGAAAACAGCCTCAAAGTAAGCCGAAAAACCTTAGAAAAGCTGGAAATTTATATATACATAAACTTGATGTTTTAAGTGGGTTTTATTTATAAACTTGTAATGTTGAGTGATTTAAGCCATAAAAGCCTATATATATACATATTATCATATATGAGAGTTATTAATTCCCTATTATCATTTAGGGCTCGATTAAACACATCCGGTGCATCAACCATCAATCTACGCTAACTTGCAATTTACGCAAATATTTTGCCATCACAAACTCGGTGAGGCTTCATAGCCCCTATTTTCACACTGTTATGTTTTGGGGTTGAAATACATGCTACGTTTTCATATGGACACGGAAACAACTTCATTTCTATTATGTATTACACATGTGGTTCCATCAGCCCTCAAATCATGAACCATTAATTGCATTTATTTGTAAGCGCGAATATATTGTGGATAGATCTATCGGGAGTCATGTCCCCCATTCGGGTTAGTCTTAATCGGCTAACGACGGGATGCATATATATTCAACACACGGTATTACGTATGGGAATACTGCACAGGGCAAACTAATTTAATTAAGCTTCGGTTGCATGATGGTTTATATGTAATACATAACATGGAATTTATGATTTTTTAAATTCATACTCAACTGTTGTTGTCCATACAAGTCAGATTTACGTGTAAACCTATGAGCTCACCCACAATTTTGTTGACGTATTTTAGCGTGTACTTTCAGGAAATTAAGACAAGTGCATCGCATCGGAAGTATTTTCAAGCTTCCGTACTTTTGGAGTCGCTTGCATTTTCAAACCATCAGAGATTTATTTACATTATTTTGATTAATTTAATTATGTATTTATATTTCTGTACCGTGCGAACTACTCTTTATCATTTCAGGCTATGTAAAACATTTCTATATTTTGAAGTTATATCGATGTATTTTTTAAAACGTCCATATTTTGGTCGTTTGTTATGATTATGGTTATGCTTCCGCACTCGTCACGCCTTGCTGCCAACCGGGGTAGCAGGGTGTGACATCAATTCATGGCCAAAGGCCAAATGACAATTTTTTTTTTGCTTCTTTTCATTTCTTGTAGATTGTTGATTGATTAATTGATTTTCCTTGATTTCTTGATGTTGAAAATGAATCGTAGGTTGAAGAAGCCGTAGAGAAAGAGAAAGGAAGCAGAGACTGATTTTGGTGGTGATGAGAAATTAACTCTCATTCGGGTATTTATATTTCCTCAACATTTCATTTTTCGTGTTTTGGCCAAAAATATTTCATTTGTCTCATCTTTATAATTTGGTACATTATAAACAATACAGACAACTAATCACATATTTAACTTGATCAAGTAATTTCCAACACTTCATTGCATTATGTAGCAATTAATTTCACTAAATTCACAAATTACTCAATCGAAAGCAAATTGACACTAAAATGCGTAAATTAGAAAGCAAGGTGTTGCAGTTTTGATGGGAGAACATTGATCAAATTTAAATTTTTCAAAAGATCCAATGTATACTTTCTTTGATTTTTGAAAATTCCATTTGAGGTTTGTTTAAACTGTAATCCTAAAAAGAAAGTAAGTTCACCCATCAAGCTCATTACATATTTAGATTTCATGAGCAGTGAAAAGTTCTTGCATAACTGTTCATTAGTAGGTACAAATATTATGTCATCCACATAAATTTGAACAAGCATAATATCAGTTTTCCCTATCTTTATGAACAATGTGGTATCCACTTTACCTCTGGAATAACCATTGCCCATAAGGAAATCAGTCAGAGTGTCATACCAGGCTCTAGGGGCTTGTTTGAGACCATAGAGAGCTTTGTCCAACTTATAGACAAAACCTGGATGTTGTTCACTTTCAAAACTTGGAGGTTGGTTGACATATACTTCTTCTTGCAACTTACCATTCAAAAATGCACTCTTGACATCCATTTGAAATACCTTCATGCTCTTATTGGCAGCATAGGCCAGAATCAAACGAATTGCTTCTAACATGGCCACAGGAACAAATGTTTCATCACAACCTATGCCTTTTTCTTGCTTATACCATTGATCAACTAGTCTTGCCTTGTTTCTTATGACATGACCTTGCTCATCCATCTTATTTCTGAAAACCCATTTGGTGCCAATTATTATTTTACCTTCATGTACAGGGACCAGCTTCCATACTTTGTTTCTCTCTAACTGATTGAGTACTTCTTGCATGGCAGTGATCCAATTGGCATCTTTCAGTGCATCATCTACTTTCTTTGGTTCCATTAGGGACACAAAACTAGGAAACATACAAAAGTTTCCTAGGCTATCCCACCTTGTTTGCACACCTTTGTTAATGTTACCGATTATTTGATCATTGGGATGACACCTGATCCACTTAGGATCATGTTTCAATGAAGATTCTCCTGTATCAGTTTCATTCTCACCAGGTCTTGCAGAACAGCTCTCAAGATTTTCAGACACACTGATATCGAGCCTGTTTACCCATTGAGAATGAATCATCATTTTTGAACACATCAGCCGAGGATCCAGGTAAATCAGCATTGATTGGTTCTGGACATGTTGTATTAACAGTATCAGTACACTTATTCACATAAGGTGTACCAATATAATCATCATCATGCCCATTGTGGTTAACAGGTTCCACTCTGGGTGATGTGGAAGCTTTTGAGTCCTTTTACTCAACATTAATATGCAAAAGAATGTTGGTACACCCTGTGTGACGATAGTAGTCTAAGTATAGTTAGCATTTTGTGTAAGTCAAGTTACGTAATATTGAATATTGACTAGTGTTTGATATATGTGATTTTGTGTGTTTGATATTTGTTGTTTGTATGTTTGAACTTGATGTAACGTATTACAATAAGCTCAAACATAAAGTTCAAATATATATTCAAACATAAGTTAAAACATATGTTCAAATAGAAGTTTGATAGTTGAAATTCGAATTTTATATAAATTCGAATTTATGCTTAAGGTGGATTCAAATTTGTCAAGCTGACAAATTCGAATGGGTCTTGGGCCTGATTCGAATTTGTCCTAAGACAAACTCGAATCTGTCAGTATAATTAAGGATTAACTCGAATGATTATCAGACTTTGCAGAATTTCAGAGTGTGATTAAGCAAAGGCGATCTCGAGTTTACTAGTATTCCGAGAGTGTTCTTCGGAGAGAATCATTGTGTAGGTGTGTTCGTAGTCGTTCGTATAACACCGTGGTAGTCTCCGTGTTCCCGTGAGTGTGATCTTACCATCAAGCCGCTAACGGGGATTCCGCACTCGTTGGACGGTGTCGCGTCAAGATAGATCCGTAGAGTCAAGACCTTACAAGTGGTATCAGAGGCATTGGGTGTTCGTGGTGTTCTTCGTGTTCACTAGAAACATTTTTGGAGGATTTTCGAGTTTATCAAGTAAGATATCGGAAAATAATTTGCATTAGTTCAAGTTTTTGGTCGAAATCAATATTTTTATCCTTAAAAATATTAGTTTAATCTGGAACCTTGAAAAAAAATCGAATTATTACCCATTTTTCAAACTTGCGGCGCTCGAGTTTATCAAGGAGGTATTAGGGTTTACTCAAATTTCGAGTTTGTCAGTAAAATACGCTCCTTTCGAAGTTCCTTAGGGTTTGATTCAAGTTTGGCCAATTCGAATTTGCTAAGATTTCGAGTTTACTCTAATTTCGAATTTAAGGATTTTGAGTTTATTAAAACCTTCGAATTTGTCATATATTTCGAATTTAGTTGGACTTCAAACTTAATTTCGCTTTTAATTACAAACAAGTTTAAAATTAATTAAATTCGAATTTACTCAAATTCGAAAGTGTTAATTTAAATTAATTTCAAATTAAATTAAATAAGTTTGAATTCAAAAATTTTTGAAACAATGGCAACTCTACAATGGTTTATTGAGATGGACCACGAGGTCGGAAAAGCAAATTCTCCACCAAAGTTGATCAAATTGGAGGATTATTATTGGTGGAAGGATAGGTTCGCTGACTTCGCTAGATTTAATGATATGAGGATGTGGATTTGTATAGATGAGGGATACATTCCACCTACGGCTGAGGTTGAAGGACGACAAAGAGTCTTGTCATATTCAAAGATGAAGGATGACGATAAAAAGCTGTATGAAGCCGAGAACCGTGCCTTCGCTATCATTAGAATGGCGTTACCTCAAGAGATTTTGCACACCTTCCGTAATCAGAAGACAGCAAAAGAGCTGTGGGATGCGTTAGAGAAACGGTGTGAAGGTAACCCAAGGGTCAGAAAGAACAGAATGGAAATGCTCAAGCAGCAGTTCGCCATCTTCAAAGCATTGAAGAACGAAAAGCTGGATGAGACTATTACCAAATTTGATCATTTATTGACTGAGTTAGATAGCCATGATGTGGAGTATAGTGAAACCAAGAAAATTAACAAGATTCTGGATGCTTTGCCTGCCAAATGGGAAATGTATGTGGCACTGATAAAGCATGACGAAGACAAATTCAATACTCTTACTCTCGACAGTGTTATCGGAACGCTGAGGGCATATCACTTTGAGTTGCTGAAGAAGTAAAGGGATTACGACCAAGTACAGGATCCAGACATGTACTTTGGGAAATCAAAATCTTCAGGGGCAGCTGATGTGAAGACGGCTACAGCATTTTTCTCGGGAGAGACATCTACACGGGCTGAATCAGAAGACTCAGTAAGTTGGGCTTTCTTAGGGTTTGCTAGACCAGAAGAAAAGCAGAATCAGGCTACACCTGCGTCTACATCTCAAGGGTATTCAAAGATGCCTATGAGCGCAAAATCTGCTGAAGACCATCGGAATCTGTTGGCTTCATTCGTGGCCGCGTACGGCAATTGCGTTCAGGGCAAAATCAACGATCCTGCGCTTTGGGATGAGGATTACGATCTGGTAGATCCTGATGATCTAGAAGAGATGGATCTGCAATGGAAACTAGCCATGGTAACTCAGAGAGTTAAAAGGTTCATCAAAAGGACGGGTAGAAACCTCAATGTTAGTAACAATAAGATTGGATTTGATGAGTCCAAGGTTAAATGTTACAACTGTCAGGGGTTAGGACACTTCGCTAGAGAGTGTGAGAGACCGAAAGTAGAGAACTACCAATGACAGTATCAGAATCAATCGTAAGGGCGATAACTACCGAGTAGTTCAACCAGTCAGCCGAATATAGCTGGTCTGTTGTCCAACGTCACATCAGACAGACAGCTAGATAGGACTTATGACTGGACTACACATCCAGAGTCGAACGCTAGAGCCTTTATGGCTAAAGTGACCGAGACCGGAAGTGATAGAGCAGAGGAAATTACAGGGGACATCAATCAGAATGACAGCAGTCCGATGTGGGTAGAAAAGTCAGCTGATCAGACAATTCCGGAGTTCGCCGCACAGATAGCAAACGTGGAATCAGATCATGCCAAGGTAACTATGAACTTTTCTCTTTTCCATGATTTATGTGTTTTATGTGCTACGTCAAACGATAGGTTAAATATAATACTTGAATCACATCAAAATATATCTGCTCAGAATGAATCACTAAAATCAGACAACGCTATCCTAGTAGATACAAAGCAAGATCTTAGAGATAAGCTTAAGGCCGATGCACAAGATATCGTAGTTCTAAAGGACAAACTTAGTGAACAGTGTGTTAGATTAGAACTGATGTACGAACATGTTGAGGCATTGACTAAAGAGCTTAAAAACAAAGAAGTAGAGCTAGCAGAATCTAAGGTTAAGGTCGCTGAGGTAAATAGTAAACTTGAAAAGTTTAGGAACTCATCGCTCAACCTAGGGAAGATCTTAGATGCACAATGTCAGTCTAAGAAGCCTGTAAGAAGCCTGTTGCATCAGAGGAAATACCGGAACCAGTGTCTGAAATTACTAAGGAAAATGAAACTAAGGTGACTGCTAATAATGTCAAGATTAAGAAAGTTAAATTTGCGCCATCCTCTAGTGATAAATCTGTAGGACAACACAAAATTGACTTTAATGATCAGGAGGAAGAACCAGTCGCTATAGTTGAAACAAAAGAACCAGACACTAGTGAGATACCTAAGTGAACGGGCTCTCATAAAAAGTCAATTGACAAAATGTCTTGCTTTAGATGTCACGAAAGGGGGCATGTTGCTTATAGTTGTCCACATAGGAAAGTAGATCCTACACCTAAGACTGGAAAGCCGGAACAACTTAAGCCTTCGCCAAGTGTTGCAAGCACTAGTAGTTCTCAAAATACCGAGAAAACTGTGCAAGCTGCACCTAAATCTGCTGTGAAACAAACACCTGTGTCAGGTCGACCAAAAGAAGTGATTAGGACTAATTCACCAAATAAAGTCGTTAATCAATCTAGGTCAGGACCGCAACAGATTTATAGGAGTACTACACCTAGCAGAGCTTACACTCCGATTAGGTCACACACTCCTGTAAGACATCAAACACCAGGTAGAGCTCAGGGATATCAGTTAGAAATGCATTGTAATCGTAACTATTCAAGAGCTCCACAGGAAATGCCTACTCAAAGGCTGAGAGTGAACTTACATCACTCTGCACCACAACAGACTCCAATTCAAAAACCCAAGTAACCTGAACGGAGAGAGGGGTATTTGAAAGAGTTTAAGTATGTGGACGAGAATGGTATTACCAAGTCAGTTATGGCTTGGGTTCCCCGTAATAACTAACCTATTTTCTTTCATGTGCAGGAGATAACTACAGGTCCAAACAACAAATGGTTCGTCGACAGTGGTTGCTCCAGGCACATGACAGGGGAAAGAAGTCTACTCGCAGAATTCAAGGGAGGGAATCGGGGCTTTGTATCATTCGCTGGTAATAAAGGAGGGAATATCACTGGTACTGGAGTGGTCACTAATGGGACTATCAAATTAGATCAATTTTATCACGTTGAAAAACTGGTTCACAATCTCATTAGTGTATCTCAAATCAGTACTTTTCACTTATACTGAGGCGTTAGTGCTGAAACCGGGTTTCAAAGTACCTGAAGAGTGGATACTGATGAGGGCTCCAAGGAAGATAGACATGTACATGCTCGACATGAACAGGCCGGAATCTTCGATGGGACCAATTTGTCTGCTATCTAAAGCTTCAGAGACTGAGTCGGTTTTATGGCACAGACGCATGGCACACTTGCACCTAAGGAAAATGAACTACATTACGAAAAATGGATTGGTGCAAGGTGTTCCCATGAAGAGTTTTCAGTTCGAGGACAAGTGCCTGTCGTGCAAGAAGGGAAAACAACACAAGAAGGAACACAAGTCCAAGACTCAGAACTCAATAGCTGCCACATTCGATTTGTTACATATGGAATTCTTCGGACCAATCAACAAAAGGAGTATAGGTGGTAGTTGGTACTGTTTAGTTATTGCTGACGATTACTCACGTTTTTCTTGGGTTTTCTTTTTAGGTACAAAGGACGAGACGGCTGCAAAGCTCATCGGGTTTTTAGACCAAGTGAAAAATTCTTACGGAACGAGGGTTAAGCGTATCCGAAGTGATAACGGAACAGAGTTTAAAAACACTGTTATTAGTGTATATTGCCTATCAAAGGGCATAGTGCATCAATTTAGTGCACCTTATGAGCCACAGCAAAATGGGATGGCCGAACGGAAAAACAGGACATTGATTGAGGCAGCAAGGACCATGCTTTCGGATTCAAAGCATCCTACCATGTTTTGGGGGGAGGCAGTGAATACCGCTTGCCATGTTTTAAACCGGGTCCTTACTGTCAAATCATTGAACAAAACCTGTTATGAAGTTTTGAATAAAAGGCCACCAAATTTAACTGGCTTCGAACCTTTTGGGGTACCATGTACTTTAATGAAAACAAAACATCAACCAAAATTTGGTGAAAAGGCTGACGAAGATTATTTCCTAGGTTATGTACCTAATTCACCAAATAAAAGGGTTTTTAACAAATCTAATGGTGCAGTAGAGATTGTGTATAACATTGAAGACACAAGTTATACACATGAACCCCAAACTGGTCCGAAATGGATATTAGATTATGACAAATTGGTTGAGTCATTTAACATTCCTTCGGATGGAAATGCAGGTACAATCGAACAGGACTTGCCGTCATTAAACTTGAATGACGAGGGTCAAAGTTTTCCGAGGACCACCTTTCCATCAACGTCCGAGCCTACATCAACTGAAGATAGATCTCCAGAAGAAAATGATTCTGAAGTGCCTACAAACGAAAATCAGACAACAAATTCTAACTCTGAAGATAGTGTCCATGAGGAAGAAAATGTGGAGTCTGAAGTCGTTCCCTCGTTAGGAGAGATAAGATCAAATTTGCGAGATAATCTGAGAGTTGACGAGATAGAGACATCTAGGATTAACAAGAATCATCCTATTGAGAGTATCATAGGAAATCCTAATGCTGGTGTGAGGACTAGGAGTAGTTTGAATAACAACACAGTGTTGTTGTCGATGATCAATGACTCCGAGGCCTTTCATACTTGCCTCTACTCATGTTTCATCTCGCAAGTAGAGCCGAAAAATGTGCAAATGGCACTAAAAGACAACTCTTGGGTTGAAGCGATGCAGGAAGAACTGTCACAGTATAGGAAACTAGAAGTGTGGAAGTTAGTTCCGTTACCTCGAGGAGAAATAGCAATAGGAACCAAATGGGGTTTTAAGTGCAAAAGAGATGATCGGGGTATAGTCACTCGCAACAAAGCAAGACTGGTGGTAAAGGGTTTCAACCAAGAGGAAGGAATCGATTAAAATGAAGTGTTCGCGCCAGTAGCAAGGCTTGAAGCAATCCGACAGTTTCTAGCTTTTGCTTCCTTCAAAGGCTTTAAGGTTTATCAGCTAGATGTTAAGAGTGCTTTCCTTTATGGGAAAGTGAAGTGACTGGTTTATGTGGAACAGCCGCCTGGGTTTACAGATCCGAAATATCCAGACAGAGTGCATCGATTAGACAACGGGTTTGAAAGAGGGAGAATAGATAGTACTTTGTTCGTGAAAGGAAAAGGAGAACATTTCATCTTGGTACAAGTGTACGTCGATGATATCATTTTTGGATCATCAGGCGAGCAAATGTGCACAGATTTTGAAAAGGTGATGAAGTCAAAGTTTGAGATGAGTGCGATAGGTGAGTTAAACTTCTTTCTGGGTTTGCAAGTCGAACAGAGGAAGGAGGGCATGTTTATTCATCAGACGAAGTATGTCTATGACATCTTAGAGTGCTTCGGGATGGAAAGAACCAAGTTGACAGCTCACTTAAGCACGCCGATTCAAGTGAATCATAATCTCGGACCGGGTACAGAAAGTGATACCGATGTGGATCCGACGTTATATCGGGCCATGATTGGGTCACTCATGTATTTAACTGCTTCAAGACCTGATATAATGTTTGTTGTATGTATTTGTGCTAGGTTTCAAGCTAATCCGAAAGAGATGCACATGAAAGCTGTGAAGCAGATTCTACGATACCTCAAGTCGAAACCGAAGCTGGGACTTTGGTATCACGCGGAGGGCAATCTGGAATTGGAGGCGTTCACGGATTCAGATTATGGAGGATGTAGCTTGACTCGCAAGTCAACCACTGGAGGTTGTCAGTTCCTAGGAGGGAGGCTCATTTCCTGGCAATGCAAGAAACAGACTTCGGTAGCCGTGTGAACATGCGAGGCCGAATATGTTGCTGCTGGTAATTGCTGTTCACAGGTTTTGTGGATACAACAACAATTGCGGGATTACAGTTTGACTTATACTCATACTCCTATTAGGATAGATAACCAGTCAACAATTGCAATAACTAATAATCCAGTCAAACACAATTAAACGAAGCACATAGACATAAGACACCACTTTATACGTGATTGTGCTGAAAAGAATTTAATTAAGCTTGTAAAAGTGGCAACGGATGATAATAATGCTGATTTATTTACCAAAGCTTTTGATGAGTCACGTTTTGAGTATTTATATCAACTAAACGGAATGCGTAATCCAGAGTAAGTTGACCTTAGTAGAGTTTATTTCCTTTTATAGCAGTAGCATTTCTTTCTTTTTATAGTAAGTTTAGTAGCTTAGAAGAATTTCTTTTTATAGTAAGTTAGTAGGTTAGTTTATTTTCTTACTCTTATTTATGAAAAACAAAAAAAAGGAGAGAAAACCATAAAAAGTTCAAAAAAAGAGGATATCAGAAAATGAGATAAGTCTTAGATGCATAGGTTCAAAGTGACGAAATTTAGCACAATCTTTACAATCTCTAAGTGTTAAGCTTTCACAAATAATGCACCTAAAATTCTAAGTGTTATACATTATCTAGTTTCATATGTTGGTAGGCATAATACATATAGGGAGTCTCAAGGCTAATAAAATATTCAAGAAAAAGTCAGATGTGTCACTAACTTAGATGTATGACCAAATGGTCTTAATTTTTATGTTAGAGACATACAAACATTGATTCTAAATGAGGTATGCAAACTTTCTGGGGATGTATAGCAACATCAGATACATCTTAAAGAAATGGAAAGAATAGAAAAATCATGATACTGAATTGAGAGTCAAAACAAGGAACTCTGTTGTACGTAAGTACAGACCTGTTGCCTCAGGTTTGACTCGAGTTAGCAAGATAAGTCGCTTTGTTGTACGTTGGTACAGACCTGTCACCGCTGTCTTGCTAGCTTTAAAAATAAACTTTAAGACAAACTAAGACACTTAGTTGTATGTAAATACAGACCTGTGTCCGACGTTTTCCTTTTAAAGAAAGTTTGCAATACCGAAAAGTTATAATCATTATGTGTATGCCTTGATCATAAAAATATGTCTAAGTATGAGTCACGTAGGGTGATTTCTTGATAAATAAAAAGGCCAAGGGATATTCTAAAATGTAACATGTTTAAAGGGAAAATAATACCAACAATCATCTAGAGATGTGTGTCACGACAAACAATAAAAGGAATAAAAAATTCCTAAGTGTGAAAGTAAGATACTGAAAGTGCGTATTTGACACCACTATCTGATTGAACCTTTCTTTGACTATTCTCGCCAAAAATATTTTGTTTGTGTTAAGTATAGGTTGTAAATTTTAAAAAATAATGTAGATTACTCTAAGTTCAAATTTTATGTTCAAAATTTTAATTTTAGCTTATTTTATTTTATTTTACTTTTACTTCATTTTTATTTTTATTTTTATTTTTATTTTGGAAAAAGGTCAAACTTACTGAGGATGCATTTTAGTTGAATAAATAAACATTGCGTAAAAATCCTGTGCTTAGGGTAAATAATTTTGCATAGTTTGTTCCGTTACACGAAAAACTTGGAAAAGTTGAATTTAATTCAAAGATTCTCAAAATTTTCAAGTAAAATTCGAGTTTAAGAAAAAATCGAATGTATATTCGACTTTGGCAGTAAAATCGAATTTGACACAAACACGAAGGTGGTTAGTATAAATAGGTCAACAGTGAACATTCATTATTCACCTACATTCGAATTTCGTGCTTCGAGTTTGTTCAGAGAGATTTCGAATTTATTGCTTCGACTTTGTCGTTTCGAGTTTCCCACTGTTAATCGAGTTTTTGTCCGTTTGTGTTCGAGAATACTACCAAATCTAGGTATAATCAACATCATTGTACAAGATATAGGATGTTTTAGACACAATTTGAGCCAAAATCGACCGATTTTGAGGTTTTAATGGTGTGAACTTTGCAATTCAAAATAACAAAGTTTGAACCGGTGAAACTTCAAATAAGTGACAAATATCTTTGATTAGAACCTATTAGGACTTATGGATGTGATTTTCTAAGTCTACAATGGTTTAAATCATGGAGTTTTGTGTTTAAAATGACGATGCTTTGAGTTTGTTCATAGATTCGAGTTTGTCACTAAACTTGAATAACTCATTAAACTCGAAATAAGGGTAATTCGAATATGTTATTCGAATTTACCATTGAAATTGAAATATTTGACTACATTTTAAATCAAACTTGTAGAAATTCATATGTGTTGGATTTGAACTTACATAAGTTCAAAATAAAACAAATTTGAATTTAAACAAGTTTATACATAAGTTCAAAATAAAACAAATTTGAATTTAAACAAGTTAATGTTTATTTAGATCATTCTAATATATTGTATACTTTCTTGTGCAGATATGGCGGATAGAGTGTTCATCCAAAAGCACAATATGGCCGTTTCTCCAGACCGTGAGCTGCCTGAAGCTCAGGCATTCCGCCAAATGGTGGATTTTTTGGCTGCTTCAATGGTTTCTTATGCCCTTTCGCACAACGTCCAGATAGTGTTGCCTTATGTTCGGGAATTTTGGGATCACCTGCAGGTCGACTGCACATTCACTCCGACAGTGTTAAGGACCAGAATAGCCGGGCAGCCACTTGTGTTCTCAGCAGATGTTTTGCGCAGAGTCTTGCAGTTGGGATCTGCAGAGCAAGAAGCTGGACCTATAGACTTTCCATTGGACGTTAGGCAAGCTGTGTTTTTAAGAATGGGGTATGCTCTTGATGAGGCGAAGGCGTCGTACATGAAGAGCGGTTTGATTGGGCAATGGAGATATTTAGCACATGTCTTCATGGTCTGCTTCGCTCCAAAGAAAGCTGGTTTTGATTACATCGTGTCAAAGATCCAATCGACAATGATAGCGTTAGTCTACAACCAGAGGTTCAGTTATTCTGTTAGGCACAAAAAGGCCTCAATCAAACCTGCTGTACATCTGAGGGGGAGATTCTTTAATCAAACCTGTTGATGTACTTGAGGGTTGAATTTAAGGCCTGTTATATGCCTTATTGATACCTGAAAGTGAGTTGCAATATTAGCCTAAAGCTGTTTACCATGTTGCATTCGTTGCAACAAAGGCAGTTTGTCCAAGCTGTTCTGTCTGCTGAACAGGCTGGACATAAACTGTCTACGCTGCTCTATTCTGTTGAGCAGCTTGGACAGTTTACAAGTGTTCTTTGTGAACAGGTTAAGCACTTTATGGAATATGTTTCCAAGTCCTCATGTATTGTTTTTGGCTACAAAATCAGTTTACAAGTCAAAAACAAAGTGAAAAATAGAACTGCACAGCCTGCCCACGCTGTTCTGTCACATGAAGACAAACAGATATTTGAAAAGGGTGACAGACCTTTTCTTATATCAAAATTGCATTAGCAAAAGAAGAAAGATGCAAATTTGACATTCCTCTTTTGGTTAAAGCCTTATGAAACAGTGACAAAAAGGAAAAGACAAAGATTCTGCCATGTGAAGGCAAAGATACTTTATCAGAACGTGCAGAAAGGTGTTTTGTCCTTTTGGAAAGACTCTCCCCTATCTCATCTGTCCAATGAAGAAGCTTCACTGAGATTCTCCTTTTGAGTATAAAAGGAAGCTTCTAAGGATAAAGAAAAATCAAGAGTGTGAAATCAGAACGTGCATTGAAGTGTGTTATTCCATGCATGCAAGTCTGCTTATATAAAACAGTCGAGTGTGTCTAAGCTGTTCTTGTGTAAGCTGTCCATCTGAGTCTTGTAAAAACAGTGACTGCTTCTAAGTGAGATTATTCATTGTACCTAGTCTGAGTGAGTCATAGATTAGTTAACCAACTGTTGTATCTGTCATCTCAGCTTGAACCTTTCCACATTCAAGGTTGGTTGTAGTTAACACTTGTTAATAATATACACAAACATTGAGAAAAAGATTGTTAAGTTTTAAATAGCTGTATTCACACCCCCCCCCCTCTACAGCTTAGAACTATACACTTGGGAAACCTTTTGGGACCTACAACTGGTATCAGAGCAGATAGAGTGTGTGTTAACTCTAGATTTTTTATTCTCCCAAATTTTTCATGGACAAGGGTGCTGCAAATTCCTCATCCTACTATGACAATGGGTCAATGGCCAAACCCCCAAAGTTCAATCATCAGAACTTCTCTGGTTGGAAGTGCAGAATGATGCTCTATTTAGAGAATCTGGATGTACAACTACCAGAGATAGTAATGGAAGTTCCCTATGTGCCAACTTCTGTTACTACCATAACTCCTGCTGTTGAAGGAGCTGCCTCTGAAATCAGATCCTTTGAGAAGGCTAAAGCTCAATGGTCTGATGAAGACAAAAGACTGGTTGCTCTGGATGCAAAGGCCAGGAATAACCTGGTTATCTCTCTGCATGACGATGTGTTCAAACAGGTTGAGAAGATGAAGACTGCAAAGGAATTGTGGGATACTTTGTGTACCGTCCATGATGGACCCACAATCACACTGGATAACAGGATTAACAATCTTGTTAGACAGTATGAACTCTTCTTTGCAAAACCAAAGGAGACTCTCACAGAAATCTACAACAGGTTTACTGCTCTTGTTAATGATCTCAAAGCTGTTGGGATCACAAAGGACAGCCTGACCCTAGTAAATAAGTTCTTGGACATCTTACCTGAAGAGTGGAACTACTTTTCTACCATCTTGAGAAATTCTTGTAAACTTATATGGATCCTTACTAAATGATGAGCATTCAAGGCAGCAAAAGAGAAATGCCTTGGAAATATCCAAGAGAGGTGTTGCCTTTAGTGGCCAGCGTGAGACAACCTGTTGGGCAGGTATGTGATGTATTCACACAACCTGATCAGCAGGCTGATGATGAAAGAGAGGAAATGTCTGATGAGGAAGACAGTGCAGATCTTGCTGAGCTTACTGATGAGCAGATGATAGACATGCTTGTCAAAAGGTTCAACAAGATGAGGTTTGGAAGAAATATGCTGCAGGGGAACTCAAATGTTGGCAAGAAGAAGGCATTTGATAAATCTAAAGCTGAGTGCTTCAAATACGGCAATACAGGCCATATAGCTGCTGACTGTGTGTCAAAAGCTGTTGGGCAGTCTTCCAAACCATACAAGACAAACAGGGATGATGGCTATAGGATTAAGTACCTTATGGCCATGGCTAAGCTGAAAAAGTTAGAAAACTCAGTGGCTTCCAACAAGCAAAAGGGACTGATGGCAGAGACATGTGACTGGGAGGAGTCTAATTCATCATCAGATGAAGAAGACAACAATTGTCTGATGGCCAATACTGATGTCCCATCAACTAGCAATTTCAAACAGGACTTGGCTGAAGCTGAAGCCTTTAGCAGCTTGGAGAACTGGAATCCTACAATGATGTACAAGGTACAAAATTTTATGGCTTACAGTTCTGATGAAAAAGTGAAAATGTTTGAATATATGCTAGTTGATTTGAAAGCTGCTGTTGAGAAGCATAATGTGTTACTATTTGAAATCTCTAAGCTTAAAATTGATCTCGAAATTAAATATGGTAAACTGGACAATTTCCATAAGTTGGAAACTGAACTTGATGAACTAAAACACATCAACTCTATTTTACTGGAAGAAAAGAGAGAAACAGATGTAAAACATGCAAAGATTCAAAAGATAGTTGACTCTTGGTGCCTATCTACACAAAAAGTCAGCCATTGCATAAGTCAGCAGATCCCTGCACAAATCCAAGCCTATCTTGGGTAGAGTACTGTTTTTGAATTCAGTATCATGATCACTTCTAAGCTGCTTGACTTGGGTAGAGATCAGAACTTCCATCTTCTTGATAAATCTAATAATCTCTCTGGCATCCTCTCCTTTGGTCTTTAGGAAGATCACCCATGTAAACCTGGAGAACTCATCAACCATTACTAGAGTGTAACTTCTACCTCCTAGACTTGAGACACTGACAGGTCCAAACAAGTCCATATGTATTATGAAGAGAGGTGTATTAATAGAGAAATTATGTTTGGGTTTAAAAGATGGTTTCCTTTGCTTACCCTTCTCACAAGTAGTGCAGAGTTTATCCTTAACATAAGTTATAAAAGGCAAACATGTTACTAACTCTTTCTTACAAAGTTTGTTGATACTCTTGAAGTGCATGTGTGATAGCCTTTTGTGCCATAACAAGTTGAGGTCTGCATTGCTCCTAGAGATGAAAGAGGTTTTAGTTCTTGTATCAGCATATTTCATATCTACAACATATACACCCTTCTTTGTTTGTGTACACAACCCAACTTTGCCTTGGGAATCCAATATGCACCCCAGGTGCTCATCAAAGTTAACCTTGTAGCCAGCATCACAAAGTTGACAGATGGTAACAAGGTTACGTTTCACCCCGACACATAGGCTACTCTATTGAATATTGCAGCACCAGCTTAAAGGGTTCCACATCCTTCTTTGGATCCTTAGACATTGCCACCAAAGGTGACCTTTGGGACTTTTTCAAGCTTGAGATCACTCAGCAAATCTTTGCAACCTGTCATGTGGCATGAGCAGCCGTTGTCCAAGTACCAAACCTGGGATGGTTGCTTAACGTGCAAAGTGACATGGGAAATATTAGTTTTTTGGGGAACTCGTCATAAGGATTAGTTCCCCTTCTTCATCAACATTTGTTGATGGACCACTGAGATCTACACTAATAATCCCAATTTGGATTGTATCAGCTAAGATAGTCTCCTCAATGACAATGTTACTTCAAACACTGTTGGTATTTGCAATATTGGAGCTAGCAGTGTCAGCAGGCCTCATGTCCTTCGTTTCAGGACAATCATTGGCCTTATGAGTCTTCTTTCCACATTTGTAACATTTTCTCTTTTTATACTTTTTAGAAGAACTACTCCCAAAAACATATTCTGGTTTATCTCTGTTGGATTTCTCAACTGCTTTTAACAAAGTGTCACTTGTTTTAGAAGAACCAACATCTTGGGTGAAGGTATAACAGCAACAACTTTGCCTTTGTCCTCTTTTCTCTTTTTGGGAGGACAAAGATCAGACACAGGTAATTTGATTGTCTTTTGTCGTTCCACATGTTTGGGAAACTTATTCCCAGCTTTCTCAGGTTGAGCAATGGCTTTGCGTTTGCCTTTACTGAGACGTGATGACTGTTGCCTATCCACATGATCATCAATTCTGGTTTTAACAAAAGATTTTTCTTCATTTATAACCAGCTTTCCACTATGATTTAAAAACTTATTTGAAATCACAACAGTTTTCCTTCCAACATGAGACTTACCCGTGTTGAAAGCACGCTGCTTCCCTTTTGAAAACTTTTTTCTCAAAATGTTAAGCATTGAATGGATTAACAGGTTTCTTGCCATTAACTTTAGATCCAGAACCTGTCTGGTTGACAGGTTTAGTGGTCAAAGCTGCAGTTTTAACATGTTTTCCCTTCTATTGTATATGTGAACTAACAAGGCACTTAGTAGGCTGGTTTGATGTAGAACACATTCTATCATCAACCTTTGTAGCTTTTTCACACAAACTGTTAGTGTTTTGAGGCCTGACAAACCTGTTTGTTAAGACCAGCTTTCCATTTACTTTTTGGGTAAAAGTATTTGGAAGCTCACCAAGAGAGGATAATTCTTTTCCAGATTATTGATCTCAACAATAGAAGCTGCTATATCAAGATCTCCTCCAAGATAGGCTTGGATTTGAGAAGGAATCTGCTGATTGATATAATGACTGACCCTTTTAGTCAAATGACACCAAGAGTCAACAATCTTTTGAAGCTTAGCATGCTTTGAGTCTGTTTCTCTCTTTTCTTCTAATAAAATGATGTTGATGTGTTTTACTTCATCAAGTTCAGTTTTCAACTCATGAAAACTTTTTAGTTCATTAGTTTTTATTTCAAGATCAGATTTTATGTTACAGATTTCAGATCAAAGCATCACGCTTCTCAACAACAGTTTTAAAATCAACAAGTAAATAATATAACATTTTGACTTTTTCTTCAGAGCTGTAATCTTTAAAGTTTTGTACCTTATACATCATGGTGGGATTCTAGTTCTCCAAAGTGGTGAGAGCTTTAGCTTCAGCTAGGTCCTGTTTGAAGTTGCTTGTTGAGGGGGCATCAGTATTGGCCATCAGACAGTTGTTGTCTTCTTCATCAGATAATGAATCAGACTCCTCCCAGTCACAGGTTTCGGCCATAAGTCCCTTCTGCTTGTTAGAAGCCACTGAGTCTTCTAACTTTTACAGCTTTGCCATGGCCATTAGGTACATAACCTTGTAGCCATCATCTTTGTTTGTCTTGTATGGTTTGGAGAAAGAGCCAACAGCTTTAGACACACAGTCAGCAGCTATATGGCTTGTTTTGCCACATTTAAAGCACTCAGCCTTAGTTTTGTCAAATGCCTTCTTTTTTATGACACCTGATTTCTTTTGTAGCATCTTACCACCAAACCTCTTCTTATTTAATTTTCTAACAAGCATGACAATCATTTGCTCATCATCAAACTCAGTAAGATCTTCACAGTCCTCTTCTTCAGACATTTCCTCCATTTCATCATTAGCCTGTTGATCAACTTGCGTGAACACATCACACACCTGATTAACAAGTTGTTTCACGCTGGCCACTAAGGCTGAACCTCTTTTGGACATCTCCAAGGCATTTCCTTTCTGTCGCCTTGATTGTTTATCATTTAACAAGGATCCATAAAAATTTACAAGATCCATGCCTTTGATGGTACCTGAATTTCTTAGGATAGTAGAGAAGTAATTCCATTCCTCAGGTAGAATGTCCAAAAACTTGTTCACCAAAGTTAAACTGTCTTTAGAGATCCCAACAGCTTTGAGATCATTGATCAAGGCAGTGAACCTAGTGTAGGTTTTAGTGAGAGTCTTGTTTGGCTTTGCAAAGAACAGTTCATATTGTCTAACAAGATTATTCGTCCTGTTATCCAATGTGATAGTGGGACCATCATAGACGGTACAAAAAGTATCCCACATTTCTTTTGCAGTTTTCATCTTCTCAATCTATTTGAACATATCATCAAGAAGAGAGATTACAAGGTTGTTCCTGGCCTTTGCATCAAGGGCAACCATACGTTTGTCTTCATCAGACGATTGAGCTTTTGCCTTTGCGATGGTCTTGATTTTAGGAACAGCTCCTTCAGCAGCATGAGTTATAGTAGTGACAAAAGTTGGCACATAGGGACCTTCCATCACTATTACTGGTAGTTGTACATCCAGATTCTCTAGACAGAGCATCATTCTGCACAACCAACCAGAAAAGTTCTAATGATTGAACTTTTGAGGTTTTGCCATTGACCCATTGTCATAGTTAGAGGAGGAGTTGGCAGAATTGTTGTTCATGGTGGGAAATAGGGAGACGTAAGAGATCAAGAGTTAACACACACTCTAAATTGCTCTGATACCAGTTACAAGTCCCAAAAGGTTTCCCAAGTATGTTGTTATAAGCTGTACAGGGGGGGGGTGAATACAGCTATTTAAAATATCAACACACTTTTCTCAATGTTTGTATGTATATATCAACAAATGTTAATTACAAACAAGTTTGAACTGCAGAATTGTTCAAACGAAGATGACAGAAACAACAGATAGACTACTAATCTAAGACACACTCAGACAAGTTACAATGAATCACTCACTAAGATGTACTCACCGCTTTTACAATACAGACAGACAGCTTGAACAAGAACAGCTTGGAAACCCTCAACTATTCTTTTCTAAGCAGACATTGCATGCTTGAAAACTCAATTCTATTGCACGTTCTTGATATCTCTCTCTTGGTTATCTCACATTCCTTAGAAGCTTCCTTATACCCTCTCAGAGAATACTTGAGAAATTTCCTCATTGGATGCAGAGATAGTGGGGTACATTTGCAAAAAGACAAGTTACATTTTCTACACATTTTAACATAACAACATTCGTCCCTATGTAGCAGAATCTTTGTCTTTTTCATTTTGTCTCTGTTGCAGATTGTTTTACCTTAAAGAGGAATGTCTACGTTAATCCTTTCCTCTTCCTGTATAGCCATTTTGATATAAGAAATGGTATGTCACCCATTTCAAATATCCACTTTGTCTTCATGTTTCAGAACAGCTCAGGCAGTGAAAGCAGTTTCTGATTTTCCACTTTGTCTTTGACTTGTAAACTGATCTTCACGTCCAAGACATTATGTAACATCCGAAACTAAATCAGATTAGCAACTATGACCTAATCAGTATTTATTAGCCAATTATAACCTAATCAGTGGTCGTTAGAAACTAATCAAAGTAATTGTCAATGTTCATAAGAAAATTCATTTCAATTAGAAACAATTTCATTGGTGCGATGAATCGACAAATCAATTAATCCGATCGATTTACGATATGAAGGATTAATTCAACTAAGTACATAATTAAACTATGATTAGTGACACTAATCATACACTAATACACTTACTTAACATTAATTATGCAAGACTAAAACAATTCATTAAAACAATGCATCTAAAAGTATTTACGAAATTACAAATAAAGGGAAATACAAGAATACATTTCTAAATACTTTTATACAAAAAAAATATATATACATGGGAAGTACCCCTAGGGGCCGGCTACCTCTAGTACAAAACTAGAGGTTGACTTCATTATTTTATTACATAAACCATTTCTACTTTAAACATCATCATTTTGTTTAAAAGTGCACGCAACATCCTATCCTCCATGCTTTTCATAATAGCAAGAGTTTCTTCTTTGCGTATAAATAGAAACCAAACCATTTCATTTCATTCACCCTAAAATCCTCTCTTTCTCCTTGCAAAATCCGGCCACCACCCTCTCATTCAAAGCCAACATTTGCTACTTTTGTTCTTCAAATTTGCAAGAAAGTTTTTGGTGCAACTCTTTCAAGATTTCAACTCCTACTCATTTTCATTCTCCTAACACTTCAAAGTAAGTCAATACTAACTTATTTCATATTACATTTATGTTTATATAAGCCTTGCATAATATATATAATCACCAACAACAACAAGTTTCATAAAAACTCAAGTTTATAAATTACTAGTTTTGTTTTTAAGTTGTTTTCTTCAAATGTGTTCATAAATATATAAACACATCATGTAAGTGTAAATATTTTGAAAACAAGTTATATAAATGTGTTTTATAACCTTTTATACAAGTAGTTTTTGAATAAACAACAAGAATCACAAGTTATTGTAAGTTTATGAAATACGGAATTTCGGCAGAAATATTGCGTCAACTTTGAAAAATCATAACTAATTCATAACTTAATGAAATGAGTTGATTCTTGTCTCAAGAAGTTAGATCTATGTCTTAACTATAAATATAAAAGTTTTCATAATTTATTATGGAGTTTATAACCCCCAGATATTATTTGGGTACCCGAAAGTTTGACAGCTCAAAAAGGGCAAAAGCCGTACAAATGTAATCTACTTTACCAAAATTACCGAAATGACTAATTTACTTTTTTTTTTTTTACCCATTTGGTACTTGTACTCACATATGACCTGTCGATATGGTACATGACACCGGTTTTTTGGACTTGTTACTGGAGCAACCGGTTACCACAAATTACGTGGATATAAATTTAATCGGTATTATCTTACGTGGCTGGACACCGGTTATTAAATTAGACCTTATACATCAACTATACACTTCAACGCTCAAAAACCCTTTCTTGATTCAAAAATTTTCAAATTCACTCTGAAGAACCCTAGGTTTTCGATCGTGGTGGATTACAATGGCGTTCGATGGTGGTGGATTACTAAACGTGACAGTGCACCATGAAGGTTGTTTCGTCCCAGATCCATTAAGGTACGAATGTGGTGAAGTAGATACTATCACTGATATAGATTTCGGAGGAATGATGTTCAATGAATTCAAAGAGTTTCTTTTAAGATTTTGCGGTTTTCCTGTTAACGAAATCTTTTACTGCATACCTGGATTAGTGTTAAGAGAAGGTATTAGGAAATTAACTGATGAATCCGATTATGCTGACTTTATTCAGTTAGGTTATGAAAACGATCGTATGATTGAGGTATACATTGAACATCATGGTTATGATGTTATGGAACTTATGTTTGCTAAAACTGGTCATGATGAGCTAGAAATATCTGATGAAGCTATTCTCAGTGAGGGTAACAATTCCAGTGGGGGTGAAGAGAGTAATAATTCCAGTGGGGGTGAAGAGCAGAATAACAATTCCATTGAGGGGGAAGAGCATGATAATGATGGTGAGGATACATATGAGGCTGTAAATCTAGGAGCCTTAAATGAAGAAATTAGTTATCATTCAGATGAAAGTTTGAAATACGAATCAAATGAAGAAGACAATGATGAGTGTGTGGGTAGTGGGAACAAGGTGAATGTTGTAAATTATCCTAAGTATAATCCAAAGCAGCCGTGGAATGAGATGAAACCAGTTTTAGGGATGAGATTTGAAGATCCAGAGCAAATGAAAGAGTGTATGACTAATTATGGTGTTACAAATGGATATCAATTATGGTACCAAAGAAATGATGGAAAATGTTTGTTGGTTAGGTGTGGTAAGGATGTGGAAAAGGGTTTGTGTTCAGGGAAGAAAGGCTGGCCAAATGTTAAGGGTAAAGGGAAGGCTGAGGGCAGTAAGGCTACTGTTAAGGGTAAAGAGAAGGGGAAATGTAAGGCTGAGGGCAGTAAGAGTAATGTTAAGGGTAAAGGGAAGGGGAAATGTAAGGCTGAGGGCAGTAAGACTAATGTTAAGGGTAAAGGGAAGGGGAAATTTAAGGCTAAACAAGAGGATGCTTTGCAAGAATGCCCATTTAGGATTTGGGCAACATGGATGAAGACTGAGCATTCATTCCAGATCAAGTCAATAACCCCTCAACACACATGTTCAAGGAAATATGATTTAGGAGCACTGGTGACATTCAAGTGGATAGCAAAGCAATACAAAGACCAACTTTCAGAGACTCCTAACATGACTTATCAGGCCATTAAGGATGACATTCAAAAAAAATACATGATAAAGGTCTCTATATCTCAATGTAAAAGAGCAAAGGAAAGAGCTTTGCATGTCTTGGATGGTGGGCTAGTGCAACACTACTCAAAGCTATGGTCTTATTTAGAAGAGGTCAAAAGGTCTAATCCAGGATCTAGTGTTAGGATGGATGTTGATACTGGAGATGATGGAAACACATACTTCAACAGGTTGTACATATGCTTCAAAGGTAACCACAATGTGTTATATGTACATTATTTATATGTTCTATTACACAATGTTTTGTATGTTTATTACTTATATGTTGTATTACATGTCTGATAGGTGTTGCTCAAGGTTGGAAAGATGGGTGTAGGAGAGTTATAGGGTTAGATGGATGTTTTTTGAAAGGAAGGGTTAAAGGTGAGTTATTACATGCAGTAGGGAGAGATGCAAATAACCAGATGTACCCAATAGCCTGGGCAGTTGTTGGTGTTGAAAACTATGTAAATTGGGGTTGGTTTTTATCTGAACTTCATAAGGATTTGGATCTAGCAAATGGTTTGCATACAACTATAATTTCAGACCAACATAAGGTACTAATACAAGCTGTTCAAGATATGAAATGTTCATTTCACATTGAAACACCAATTTTAAATGGTTTTTGTAACTATGCAGGGACTAATACAAGCTGTTCAAGATTGGTTACCTCATGCAGAACACAGGCAGTGTGCAAGGCACATATATGCTAACTTCAAAAAGAAATTCTCTGGTCTATACTACAAAAACTTGTTTTGGACTGCAGCTACAACATCAATCCCATCAAAGTTTGAAGAAGTAATGAGGTAAGTGCATTATAAAAACTTGTTTTGGACTGCATATACAACATTTTTGCTCACCTAAACTAACATTAACTACAGGAAGATCAAGGAGTTAGACAATGATGCATATAATCATTTGGTAGAGAGGAATCCTAATACATGGAGCAGAGCCTATTTTGAAATGGATAGAGCATGTTCAGCAATAGAGAATGGCATTTCTGAAAGTTTTAATTCTGCAATACTCGGTGCTAGAAGCAAACCCATCATTTCAATGCTTGAAAGCATTTGGATATATGTAATGAAGAGGATCCAAAAGATGAGAGCTTGTGCTGAAAATCTAGATGATGAAATAACACCTTCTATCAGAAAGAATATTGAATTGTTTAAGAAAAAACAAAGGTGAATATGATTTTACCACCAGACATGTTGCATATCAAATAACAGTTAATGATACTTTTGCTCTTGTATGTATGCAGGAGTTGGATAGTCTATCCAAGTGGATACATGGAGTTTGAAGTAAAGAATGGAGAGGAAGGCTTCACTGTAAACCTGGAGTTCACCAAGTGTAGCTGCAGAATGTGGGAAATAAGTGGTATCCCCTGTGTACATTCAATGGCAGCATACTCATACCTGAACAAAGATCCAATTCCAGGTGTTAGTCCTTGGTTCATGAAACAGATGTGGCTAAACACTTACTCATACTCCATTAGCCCAATGAATGGAAGTCTGATGTGGCCACCATCTACTGAGACACGTCCATTGCCACCCATTGAAAGAAGGTTACCTGGCAGGCCTAAAAAGAAAAGGAAGAGAGACCCAACTGAGGATGATGGAAAAGAGACATTAAGCAGGGTAGGAAGAATAATGACATGTACAAACTGTCTTCAACCTGGTCATAACAAGAAAAGCTGTAAAAACCCAAGCAAGTCACCACCTGCTAAGGAACAGAAAAAGAGAGGAAGGAAGTCAAAGAATGAACAAGCTGGCCAATCGAAACTTGCTGCTGTTCTTCCTCAATCACAACCACAAGTTGCTGCTGTTCTCGGTCATTCACAACCACAAGTTGCTGTTGTTCTCCCTCATTCACAACCACAAGTTCCTGTTGTTCGTCCTCATTCACAACCAGAAGTTCCTGTTGTTCGTCCTCATTCACAACTAGAAGTGGCTGCAGTTGCAACTCAATCAAGCCAAACAGTAGCTACAAAGAAAGTCATTAAGCCAACAAAGTTAAGGAAGAAATCAGAAAGGATTATCAAAATGCAACTTGGCAAGAAAGTGGAAACCGACGAGTATGGAACTGGTTTAAGGGAAGACAGACCATGGAATGTGGATTAATTGTCCTTTGCCTTTTCTTTTGTTTGACCAAGACTTGGTCTTTTGTTTTGTAATGGTTCAAGACTACTTTTTCTCTGCTTTTTGTATTGACCAATACTTATTCTCTATTGTTTTGTAATGGTCCAAAAGATATGACAGAGATCTCTTTTGTTTGGCAGTATGCATCACATGCTTTCACATGCTTTCACTGTTTCAAATGCTTTCACAGACATTTATTTAACATTTCATAAACATTAACTGATAATTGATAACAACTGGTAACAATTGGCAGTGTGCCTTTTTGTTTTTCATTGATAACCATTGGCAGGTTGCCTACAACAAAACCCAACAACAAAACAGAACACAGGTAACAACAAGTTACTTCTTTGAGAAATACACTAAAATTGCACAAGAAATCATGCCTAATACAACATTTCTATAAAAAACAATGGTTGCTTTCTTCTCCTTTAATTTCATCTTCAGGTTTTTGATTTCTTCATCTTTCATCTTCCTCGTCAATTCAAGCTGCTCCTCAAGATTTTTGACCAAACAATCAGTACATTTATCAACAGTTGAGGCACCTTTTTCATATTCCTTCATTTTCTTCTTCATTTCAAACATGGTGGATTTGTACCATGTATTTGGAAGTTCTGGGTCAATCCAGATGAAAACATTACACTTCTTGCCCATTTCCTGAGGTTTTAATAAAAGTAATTAGCAATTAAGGCTGCAAAATCGAATAAAAATGAAGATGCAGAAACTCATACCAATGAGTTAGGGCAATTAAGAAATCCTCTTCCTGGGTGTTTCGGCGTCCAAGAGTAACCAAGCTTGAGTGGAAGGTTGCAATCACACATCTTTCTAGTTTCATCTGATGACCTGCACCAGTTGAGCGATGAAGACGAAGACATTACAGCTCCAAGGATGAAGACGGTGAAGACGATGGCAGCAACTTAATTTCAGACCGATTTGGGGGTATATACACGAAAAAATGATATAGTGTCCACGCAATAAGCTGATTCAGCTTAATATACTGCCACATAAGATTAATGAACTTCCACGTTAGCAATCACCGCCAACTCAGCCCAAAAACCGGTGTCATGTACCATATCGACAGGTCATATGTGAGTACAAGTACCAAATGGGTAAAAAAAAAAGTAAATTAGTCATTTCGGTAATTTTGGTAAAGTAGATTACATTTGTACGGCTTTTGCCCGCTCAAAAATGGCAGACATGGGGTTTTTAACGAGCTTTTTACCCAACCTAAACACCTCGAAAAATGTTCGTTCTTGACTTTAAAAATTATTTGTATATAGTAGTTTTATGTCTAAGAAAACCAAAGCCTAAATCGTTTTGGAAGTTTGTCAAAAACACCCTAAAAGTAGGCCGAAAAACCTTCAAAAAGCAGGAAAATTATATATATATATATATATATATATATATATATATATATATATATATATATATATATATAATTGACGTTTTAAGTGGGTTTTATTTATAAACTTGTAATGTTGGGTGATTTAAGACATAAAAACCTTTATATATACATATTATCAGATATGGGAGATTATTACGTCCCTTATATCATTTAGGGCTTGGTTAATCACATCCTGTTCATCACCCATCAATCAACGCAAACTAGCATTTTACGTGCATATTTTTCCATCACACTCTCGGTGAGTTTTCATAGCCCCTATTTTCACACTGTTATGTTTTGGTGTTGAAATACATGCTACATTTTCATATGGACACGGCACTACAACAAAATGAACCTAAAGCAACATGGGAAAAGTGTTGTGTTAGGCCATAAAAGTGTTGCTATAGGCTTAATGCGACACTTTATGTAGTGCCACCTTAGCCAACGTCGCCTTAGGTCTAAAGCGACACTTTCACTAGATAATGCAACACTTTTCAAAAGTGTTGCCATTATTTTATAAATGCAACACTTTTTGAATGCAACACTTTTTGTATTTTAAAGCAACACTTTTTAATGTGTTGCCATTATTTTATAAATGCAACACTTTTTAAATGCAACACTTTTTATACTCTAAAGCAACACTTTTAATTTATTGTTACCAACTTATAGCAACACTTTACTTATCAAATGCAACACTTATCAAATGTTGTCATTATGTAAATGCAACACTATTATCAATCTATTGCAACACTTTTCTTATTCTTTTTTATTTAATACAAATACAATAAATTACTATGTTGATTTGTAATATAATACCAAATTCAATAATATGAATTAACAATAAAAATAATATCATATTATTCAAATTGTATTCCAACAATATTAAGTTCTAACCAAAAATAACCATAATGAAATGTACAAGCAACACAAAAAAAAGTCGATTACAATCCCAAAACGTATATTCTTAATATCATAGACTTGAAATTTCTTTGATACGAAGTCGTTGCTTCATTTCATCATCTTTACAAGCTCTACGCATGACTTTGCATATTCAAAAAGAACGTAGCCTGAAACATACAAAACCAACACACAATATTGTTAATGTGTTTGGTAATTTAAATGATTGAAAAAAATTATAAAGTAGAAAATGTCTGAAACATGCACTTCAAAGGTAAAATAATTCAACAAATAAAGTAAAATGTTCTCATACCTTCTAATACACGTGTACAAAATTCATCCTAAATATTGCTGAATTCCAAAACGTAGCTCTTCTACAAGCCTTTCCAATTGAGCAAACTTGACCAAATTAAAATTCACAAAACTCTTTTCCTGCTCATATTTGTACAATCAAAAGAAAGATTTAAACTACAAAGATCATCACAAATCATGCAATCAAAATCAAAGATTTCAAGTTGAAATCATCAAACAATTATCAAGCAAGTTCATATCAAAATTTTAAGGTAAATTTAATCAATTTTGTGTTTGTGAAGTCACGGTCAGGAATGAGTCCTTATGTACTTATAACAAATTTAATCAAAATTTTAAGGTAAATTTAATCAAATAGAAGTACCAGTGCCAGTGCACGAAGGGCTCTTCTGCTTTGCAAGGGTCAAGAATGAGTCCTTATGTACTTATAACAAATTCAAATAACAAACATAATAATTCAAAATTGGATAAGTAAACACCATGAATAACAACTAAAATGTTATGTAAATACATTTTGATTAAAAGGACATTATTACATATGTATCTACCATAGAAAAGTCATGAAGCAACGTCACATTCTTATTATTTCAGCATCATGTTTTAATCCTAATGAGGTAATTTTAGTAGCAACAACTCACTTTATAGCTCAAGAATGCACAGAGCCATTCATCTTCAAGGAAACAACTCTTGTTAACCTTTCTTTCAACCATACCTCAATTATCCCATTCTTTGTGGCTCCAAATATGAAGTCATTGTTCACAGCCAAGTATTGGATGCCAAATGCACTTGACAACGATCCAACTAATGCTCTACTTGATAGAGCGAATACCTACCACATTTAAATTTTGGTTCACACGAAAAAATGTCAATTTTTCACTTCTCAGAGTGTTGTGTGATTAAAACTCTGTGTACAGTAGTACTTAACAGCAACCCTCTTTCTAATCTTAAATAATACAGGAAGAGTTTTGTTCAATACATTGAAAATGGTAAAAATTGATAGCTTAATCATGATCAATATATATGAAAATTTTTACGCAGGCTTTTAAACAAGAGAAATGCAAAGAAATATGTCTTACCAACTCCCATCTCCTTGAGTATTTCCTCTTGGATAGCGGTAGTCACACCTACAACTTTCTGTATTTAATAGCATCAAGTTTAATGATCATTATTATTATTATGGAAGGAATTGAATCTACAGAATTATAAAAACAAAACACTAATAAGCATATATAGACGGATCATGAACGTTGTAAATTAAGCATATATGAAGGAATTGGAAATCAGTAATTTAAGCATCAACATCTTGTATTCATCAAATATATCAACTATTGAAGGTAAAAAAGCATCATATGTTTGTTCTTGTGATAGGAAACCCACGATTCTTGGATTTTTGTTCAAGTGTCTTCAAAATCTTGATATTGGCATCATTTAAATTAAAGTTGTTGCATATATGTGTTTTGTTCCTGCCTTTGTGGAACGAGAATAATGGCCAAGAAGGCCATTAGCCTTCGGCCTTGGCTCCAAGTCAAATAGGTGTTGAGTGTATAATCATTTGTGTGACAAATTCACCCTTAAGACATGCATTTGCTGCTGTAAAATGAATTTAAAATAGAGATATCAATGCTTTGTTTGCTACTGTGATCAAAAACAAAAAATAAGTGCAGTAATTGTGTGTTGTCCATGTGTGTTTAGTGTTTGTTTAGTCCCTAAAAATGGTCAATAAGGCCAATTGGCCTTCAGCCTTGGCAAAATATTCATATATGTGTGTTTCTTGTTCATTTAGATGCATCAAACACCCTTAATACTTTGATTTTATTGCTGGAAAATGAAAGAAAGCAGGAAGAAATGTGCAGTTCTGGGAGTGTTTGCGGTGTGTGTGTTTGTATGAAATAGGGACTCCGAGTCTCAGCCATAAGCCAAGTCTCGGATTGAACTTCCGAGTAGTAGAAACCCTCCTCAACATTATTAATCGATATATGATACGTGATGTGCTCGCATGATGACTCCGAGACTGTAAAGTCTCAGAGTGTTGCAGTGAATCAATGTAACAGCAGCAGCAAATACTTATATATACATACATTTTGAAATAGTTTAAGTGTTGCGTGTGCATGTGTAGATTCTGAATCTCAGCAATGGGCTGACTCTTGGCCTCAACAATTAAAAAAAGAAGCAGCAACAGCTTTATAATTAAACAAAAACAGAATGTGATTGTGTGTGAAGTAGTGTGCTGATCGAAATGGTTAGCGGAAAAAAAACAAAGCAGCAACAGCCCCTTGATAAAAATTAGTGTGTGCATGTGTGTGTCTCATTTAAAAACAGAAACTGTGAATTAAAGCAAGAACAAGAAATGTAAGAATGTAGAAGCTAACACCTAAAAAGCAAGAAATTTACCATATTCTCTGAAGATTCAAGTGCAGCCCAAATGTGTTCTACCATTGTATTTCGATATTTGATTTTGTAGAAATATGAGAAATAAGAATAATAATGAAACACCAAACAATGTAAGCATTTAGTTGTAAAATTGGGAGCGGTGTAAAATAAATGATAATATGATGGAATCAATGCTCCTACCGAACAAGGCAGCAAACGATTTTGATTAACATTTGATAAACAAATTGATATAGGTATACAAAAAACTACCTTAAACCATCTTCTCTATTATTGATGATAATGAAATATTTTGCACATGAAGGAGATCGATAGGAAAAGAAATTCAAGCAGAAAATCAAAGAATTGTAGAAGGAATTGATCCAGAAGATATAAAAGCAGAACTTGAGAAGACCAACTGAAGCATAAGAAGTTTAGAAAAATTCAGAGAAGAAGAACACCAAAATCGAAGGTAGAATATATAGAGAGATAATGGCAGTCGACGATTAAATTGAGCCCATGGAAAACCATCTCAGAACTTGAACCATCAACCCTATATGCAGGGAATGTTCCAAATAAGAAGCAATAAAAACCCAGATGCAAAATAAAACCAATAAACAGATGCATAAAAATCAGAAACCATACCCAAAACCACATGTTGATTCACTCACAAAGACGTTCCAGCCCCTTAAAAAATCTATTATAAGCATGTATGAAAAAAACAGGGGTTATTCTAAAGCTTACTTATATCAATCCAATGTTTATGTGCCAATAATAAAGATATAATAACTATCGTATGTAAATGATGGAGTATGTCATTGTTTTGGTTAGTTGATGTTTTCATTGACACTTATTAAAGTGACATTCTTTGCATAAAATAGCAACAAACTTCCATTTGATGTCAGATTTCATTGAGATTTTTTGTAACAAGTCTAAAATCCTTAGAAAAGACCAAATATATAAACACATTTCATCATTCGTTAATATTTCATGCTTTAGGGCATTAAAGTCCCAAAAGTTAGTTTAAAATAACAATGAACTTTCGTTTGATGCCGGATTTCAGTGATTCTTTTTGTAAAACGTCTCAAATCCATTAAAAACATCAAACTTAAAATATCTTATCATTTATTTCTATTTCCATATTTTGTACATTAAAATCTCATTTATTCATTATTTGACTTTTAAAAATCAAATATGAGACTTTTGTTAACTTCATCAATTTTGATAACTTTATTTATGTATTTTAACAATATTTGAAGTGTTAGTGATGGTGCAGGTCTGAGATTTAGGCAGAAAAAGTTGGGGGTGTGCAGGTCCGAAAATTCACAAGACACTTAGCATTTTTGTATCAGCGGTGACAGATTCGAGTCTTGGCCTATGTGGGGCTATCCACAGGTCCGAGACTCACATTTAAATTAGGCAATGGGATTGTCAAGACTCCTAACTCACACAATACTTACACAATTTTGCATTATTGTGCAGTCCAAAAACACAGCAGCCTTCATGGAGTTTTTGGTGCTGAAAATGCACCTTTTCAGCCTTAATTTAAGCAACAAATGGACTCCAAAACCATTCATATTAATCCATAAACATCTAGCATGAATTCAACACACATTTGGCCTTTAAAACCATCATAAAACTTTGATTATACTTGGCACGAAATGGCAAAATGTGAGTTGTGAACTGGTGGACAGCAACATGTTTTTGGATCTTAAATATAAATAATCAATCAAACAGTTGTTGTACCTTTAATAGCCATCTAAGACACATATGCAAATCTTTTAAGCACAGAAACAACACAAGAACCTAAATTTCACTATCTAAACCCTATGATTTCGACCCCATGCTTATTCGAAACTAATACCGCAATCAATGATAAATGTATCCCCGGACCTTTTCAATATTGAAACAGATTCATTAAATTTCTCGAAACATGTTTACTAGAAATAAAGCTAATAGAAAACAAACAGAGGCCCAACGAAACCTCTAACAACTTAATACGTGTGCATAAAACGGAGGAGACAAAACATCAAACACCTGGGCTGCAGCTTTATAATTCTAACTTGTATATGCTCAAATCAATGCATCATAAAAAAAATCCAAATCAATGCATCATAAAAACAAATCAAAATCAGTGCATCATAAAATTGATATTGAAATCTAACAGCCCCCTTAAATAATAACAAGTAGCACGTTCGAAACATAAACAAAATCGAAACAGAAGCAATACAAAAGCAAAGTCAAGAAATTTACAAGTAGCAGGTTACGTGAAGCATAGTTGAACTAACCCAATACAAAAGCAAAATCGAATGAAAGCAAAATCAATTTGACCGAAGTGCAGGTTCGAACATAAGTATAATAAAAAAGAATCTGCTAAAGTCTAATACAGAAGCAAAATCAAGGGGAAAGAAAAGAAATACCTAGCTTGTCCAGTTGAGAAGGTGAAGGTGTCTGCTGGCGGCGGCGGTCTCTGTTGGTGGCGAACGTCTAGGGCGGCGGTGGTCTATGTCGGCAGAAGCGGTGGATGAAGGTGAAGGGGTGAGGGGTCTGCCTGAGGGACGAGGGAGGGAGGAGGCGTACGTGTATTAGGTTTTGGCTAGAATAAGGGGCAATCAGTCATAATAAACACATACCTGCAATTTCTCTAATAAAACAATTATGTTTTTTATTTTTTTAAAAAAGATTACCTACTTTAAAATTAGTCACAATAAGCACATAATATGTTTTTTAATTAGTTTACCACTCATATATATATATATATATATATATATATATATATATATATATATATATATATATATATATATATATATATATATATATATATACTTGTGATATTTTAAATTTGTAATCAATTTTCTAATTGCATTAAAAAAATAAAACATGTACTATCAATCTTGTATTTTAATAATCTTAACAAATCAGACATTGAACTTTTGTGTGTATTTTTTAATCAAAATTACAAAACAAGAAAAAACAGTATAGTCAACATTTAAAAACATGTCATATTTTTTTCATTATAAATGCAACACTTAAAAAATGTTATATGTTTTTAAAAATGTGTTGCATTTTTTCATTATAAATGCAACACTCTAAAGATGTGTTGCATTTTTTTCATAATAAATGCAACACTCTAAAAATGTGTTGCATTTTTTTTTAAATATGCAACACTTTAAACAAAGGTTGCATTTTTTTAGTAAAAATGGCAACACTTTAAAAAAAGTGTTGCATTAAATCATCATATGCAACACTTATTGTCAATGTGTTGCTTTAGAGTGAACTTAAATAAAAAAGCAACAATTTCTAAAAGTGTTGCATCAAAAGTGTTGCATTAGCTTCAATTTGTAGTAGTGCGGAAACTACTTCATTTCTATTATGTATTACACATGTGGTCCCATCAGCCCTCAAATCATGAACCGTTGTTACATTTATTTTTAAGCGCGAAATATTGTGGATAGATCTATCGGGAGTCATGTCCCCCATTCGGGTTAGTCTTACCGGCTAACGGCGGAATGCATATATATTTAACATTACGGTATTACTTATAACAATGCTGCACAGGGCAAACTCATAATTAAGTTTCGGTTGCATGATGGTTTTATGTAATACATAACATGGAATTTATGATTTTATAAATTCAAACTCAATGGTTGATGTCCATACAAGTCATCTTTAGGTGTAAACCTATGAGCTCACCAACAATTTGGTTGATGTATTTTAGCGTGTATTTTCAGGAAATTAAGGCAAGTGCACCGCATCGGAAGTATTTCAAGACATCCGTACTTTTGGAGTCGCGTTAATTTTCAAATCATCGGAGATTTATTTGCATTATTTTTGTTAATTTAATTATGTATTTAAATTTCTGTATCTTGCAAACTACTCTTTATCATTTTCGGACTATGTAAAACATTTCTATGTTTTGATGTATTTTTAAAACGTCCATATAGTGGTCGTTCATTATGATTATGGTTACGCTTCCGCGATGTCACGCTTCATTGCCAACCAGGGTAACGGGGTGTGACAGATTGGTATTAGAGCCATAGTTATAGTGCTCTACGTTGCATTAGTTAGACTATAATTGCACTTAAGTTTTACTAATTTTTTTTGAAAATATATTGTAACTAACTAAAAGACTATAAATGAACCTTGATTGCAGAAACATGTCAAACAACACCATCATCATCTTGTCCGATTCTGAAGATGAGTACACCCCCATGAGCCCCGAAGTCACGGAGGTTTTCACCGAAGAAGATCCGTCTGAAAAAGAGGACCCCTCCGAGGAGCCGATGGAGGAATCAGAAGAGGAGCCCATGGAGGAGGAAACCATGGAAGAAGACAAAACCGGAGAGGATCCACCACCCCCGGTGATCCCCTCCTACACCCCATACGACCCCGAGGATCCGTCATTCAAACCGTACCGTCCCCACCCCAACGGCCCAAAGATGCTATTTACACCCCGAAAAAGGGTAACGATACCGAGACGGGAGACTATTCCCATCCCGGCTCCCCTACCAAGTTCACCACCACAGTAGCGACGGGAAAACGCCCGTAGATGGGGTTGGATGCCCGAGACCCTCCAAGAGTGGAGGCGGGGGGAGGGAATCCCGTCCCAATTTGAGATCGAAGGACCATCCTCGGCTCCGACCCCATCGCTAACTCAAGAGCCAGCCGATCAGACTATACCTCTTTTGGTAGCAAGGTCTTCATGGCACGACCCTAAATTCGGTTGCTTAACCAAGATATTGGAGAGATGACTGCTCGTATAGAGCGGGAGGAGTTGCAAAACTCCAACCTATAATGGGTCAACCAGCATGCCGTCACTGTTTAAAAGGACAGGCTGGTAGAGCTTCGACAACGACTAGCCGAATACGAGGCCTGTAATGAGGAGCTGACACGGCGCCTCATTGCATTGGTGAAGGGAGAGACCCCGATCACTCCCACACCTAGTACCCCCTATCTTTGTAATGGTACGAAATTATTATGTAATAGTGTAAGACTAAAAATTTTCGGGTATTAACCGTCCTGATGTAAGAAAATATGAATGATTAATGAAAATTGCAAGTTATTTATGAATCTGTGTTTGATGATTATAGAACTGTGTCCTAAGAAAAATGTAAATCTTTAAGACTCTACTTCTTACACTATGCTCTTTTCTTTAAACTTTAAGATAATGCCGCCAAAGAGAGCCATGAATACCGCCGAAATCGAGCAACTGATCGCACAACGAGTGGCAGCAGCTATAGCCCCTTATGAAACCAACCGCAATAGCACCGCAAACGGCGACGGAGGAGCTAGTCGCACCACGTGAGGGTTTAATTCAACCCATAAAGGGTGTGGAATCAAAGGATTTTTAAGTTGTAAGCCTCGACACTTTAATGGAACTGAAGGCGCTGTCGGACTAGTTCACTGGTTTGAGAAACTGGAGTCTGTGTTTCGCGTTAGTGGTTACATCGAGGATGAGAAGGTTAAGTTCGACACCCACACTCTTCAAGATGGCGCTTTGACATGGTGGAATTCATATGCTCAGTCTGTGGGAATTGATACAGCTTACCAACTAGCCTGGACCGAGTTAAAGCAAATGATGACAGATAAGTATTCCCCGAGAAACGAACTGCAAAAGACAGAGTCAGAGTTCTGGAATCTGGCTATGAAGGGAACGGATGTAGTTGGGTACACCAACTGTTTTCACGACTTAAGCCTGCTACGCCCACAAATGGTCACACCGGAGTACAAGTGTATTGAGCGCTACATTTAGGGACTCGCCCCCCAAATTCAAGGGAAGGTCACCGCCTCCAACCCAACCACAATCCAGAGCGCCATCCGAATGGCGAATATTTTGATGGACCAAGTGGCACGAAGGAATGAGGCTAAAGCAGGAGAAAACAAGAGGAAATGGGAAGACAAATCAGGGAAAGGTTCGGGCTCCCTGTCCAAAAAGCCCGAGACCATCAAAGCTTTTCTCGTCGGAGTTGAGTCAAGGAAGGGCTATACCGGCAATAAACCATGGTGTAACCCATGCACCTACCATCACGTAGGTCCCTGTCCATCCCCTTGCCGGAAGTGTAAGAAGCTTGGTCACCTAACCCAAGATTGTAAGTTTAACATCAACGGAGGCAACGGCGGCACGCAAAGGAGCTGTTTTGAATGTGGGAACACTGGGCACTTCAAGAAGGATTGTCCTAAGGTAAGGAACAACGGTGAAGCTCAAGGGCGAGCTTTTGTATTGGGAGTAGGCGACGCTGGTCAAGATCCCAACGTAATAACGGGTACATTCCTTCTTAATGATATGTATGCTTATGTGCTGTTTGATATTGGGGCTGATAGAATATTTATATCTGCTAAGTTTAGTGAACAACTAAAAGCCACTCTTTCCCCATTAGAAAATGATTTATGCCGTAAAATTAGCGGACATAAAGTTGATTGAAGCAAATAGTGTAATTAAGGAGTGCACACTAAAATTGGCAGATCATCCCTTTAAGATAAACTTGATGCGTATTGAACTCGGAAGCTTCGACGTAGTTGTTAGTATGCATTGGTTATCAGACAACCATGCCGAAATCTTATGTGGTAAGAATGTCGTAAGAATACCACTTAAGAAAAAGAAATTCCTTACAGTCCAAGGAGAAAGAAAGAATCGCCAATTGAACATCATCCCTGCTCTAAGAACGCTAAAGAGCCTTCGAAGAGGTTGTCAAGCGGTACTAGTTCAACTAGTGGAAAAGGAGTCGAAGGAGAAGCGACTCGAAGAAATCCTGGTAGTTCGTGACTACCCTAAAGTCTTTCCTGAAGACTTGCCTGGACTTCCACCAACTAGGCAAGTAGAATTTCAGATTGACTTGGTGCCTGGAGTTGCACCTGTCGCACTAGCACCCTACCGATTGGCACCGTCAGAGATGCAAGAATTATCCAATCAGTTACAAGAACTGTTGGATAAAGGATTAATCAGAACAAGTTCCTCACCTTGGGGAGCTCCGATCTTATTTGTCAAAAACAAGGACGGATCCCTTTGGATGTTCATCGATTACCGAGAGTTGAACAAGTTAACAATCAAAAACCGGTACCCTCTCCCTAGAATCGACGATATATTCGATCAACTCCAAAGATCTAGTTTTTACTCTAAGATTGATCTGTGATCCGGTTATCACCAAGTAAAAGTTCGGGAAGAAGATATACCCAAGACGGCATTCAGAACTCGTTATAGACATTACGAATTTCAGGTGATGCCATTTGGTTTGACCAACGCACCAGCCGTATTCTTGGACCTTATGAATCGAGTGTGTAAACCGTATTTGGACAAATTTGTAATTGTGTTCAAAGAAGATATCCTTATCAATTCCAGAAGTAAGGAGAAGCATGAGCAGCATCTGAAGTTGATTTTGGAGCTGCTAGAGAAAGAACAGTTGTACACCAAATTCTCTAAGTGTGAATTATGGCTACGAGAAGTCAAATTCCTAGGGCATTGATCAATAGCCAAGGAAATCAAGTAGACCCATCAAAAATCGAGGCCATTAAGAACTGGGCAACTCCTAAGTCTCCCATCGAAATCCGTCAGTTCTTAGGTCTTGCCGTTTATTAAAGGCGATTCATTGAAAACTTCTCGAAGATAGCTGGTTCCATGATAGAATTGACTCGAAAAGACATAAAGTAAAACTGGGTGAAGATCAGGAAACGACATTCCGACTGTTGAAAGAAAGATTGTGTAGTGCACCTATTTTGTCCCTACCGGAAGGAACAAAAGATTTTGTTCTTTCCTTCGATGCCTCACACAATTGATTAGGTTGTGTGTTAATGCAAAGAGACAAGGTTATCGCTTATGCATCACAGAAACTTAAAGTTCATGAGGTGAACTACACGACTAACGACCTAGAGCTTGGAGCTGTGGTATTTGCTCTCAAGATATGGAGGCACTACCTTTTCGGTACTAAGTGCACGGTGTTTAGAGACCACAAGAGCCTTAAGAATATTCTGAACCAGAAGGAGTTAAAAATGAGGCAACGACGCTGGGTTGAGCTGCTTAGTGATTGCGACTGCGAGATCCGTTATCATCCGGGTAAGGCAAATGTTATAGCTGATGCCATGAGCCGGAAGGAACGAGTTAAACCCCTGAGGGTCCAAGCTTCGGTTATGACTATATACAGTCAAACCTGGCTCTCAAATCCGCGAGGTACAAGAGGAAGCAGTCAAGGAGTGTAATATTCTAGATGAAGCCTTGAGAGGAATGGAAAAACAGTTTGAAATCAAGACCAATGGATGTCAGTACTTCATGGGTAGAATTTGGCTACCAAAATTCGGAGGGTTGAAGAAGATGGTCATGGTTGAAGGGCATAAAACAAGATATGTATTTACCCAGGGTCAGATAAGATGTATCACGACCTGAAGGAAATGTACCGGTGGCCAAACATGAAGGCTCACATTGCTACGTATGTTAGCAAATGCTTAACGTGTTTGAAATTAAGGCTGAGCACCAGAAGCCATCAGGATTGTTAGTTCTACCGGAAATACCCCAGTGGAAATAGGAGAGAATAACCATGGACTTCATTACAAAGTTTCCAAAGACTTCTGGTGGTTATGACACCATTTGGGTGATTGTGGACCGACTCACAAAGACTGCACACTTTTTGCCAATCAAGGAGACTGATAAGCTGGATAAGTTAACCCGAATCTATCTTAAAGAAGTTGTCTCAAGGCGTTGAGTTCCTGTATCAATTATATCAGATAGGGACAACCGGTTCACATCAAAATTTTGGCAATCATTACAAGAGGCTTTGGGTACACGCCTGGACATGAGCACGGCCTATCACCCGCAGACGGATGGTCAGAGTGAAAGAACGATTCAGACATTGGAGGACATGCTAAGGGCATGTGTTATCGACTTTGGCAAAATTTGGGACAGACACCTACCATTAGTTGAGTTTTCCTATAACAACAGCTATCACTCGAGTATTAAGACTGCTCCATTCGGCACTTTATGGGTGAAAGTGTCGGTCACCGCTTTGTTGGGCTGAGGTAGGAGATAGCCAGATCACTGGACCTGAGATCAACCAGGAGACTACAGAAGAGATAGTCCAAATTCAGAACCGATTAAAGATCACACGGGATCGACATAAAAGCTATGCAAATGTTCAACGTAAGGATTTGGAATTTCAAGAGGGAGATCAAGTAATGCTGAAAGTCTCGCCTTGGAAAGGCGTAATCCGTTTTGGGAAACGAGGAAAACTCAATCCTCATTATATCGGACCATTCAAGATTTCCAAAAGAATTGGCCCGGTAGCCTACCGACTCGATCTGCCTCCTGAGCTAAGCAATGTACATAATACCTTCCACGTATCCAACCTTAAGAAGTGCCTTGTTGATGAAACACTCGTCATTCCCATGGATGAGCTAGAACTAGATGTTAGTTGAACTTCATTGAGCAACCCTTGGAAATAATGGACCGAGAAGTCAAGAAACTAAAGCACAGCCGATTCACGATAATAAAAGTCAGATGGAACTCTAAGCGAGGTCTTGAGTTTACGTGGGAATGCGAAGATCAATTCCTGGAAAAATACCCTCATCTTTTCTCGAATACTCAAGTAGTGGAGAACACGAGCTAAGTTCGGGACGAAATTCCCTAATCAGTATTTATTAGCCAAGTATAACCTAATAAGTGGTCATTAGAAACTAATCAAAGTGATTAACAATGTTCATAAGAAAATTCAATTCAATTAGAAACAATTTCATCGGTGCGATGAATCGGCAAATCAATTAATCCGATCGATTTACTATATGAAGGATTAATTCAAATAAATTCATAATTAAACTATGATTAGTGACACTAATCATACACTAATACACTTACTTAACATAAATTATTCAAGACTAAAACAATTCATTAAAACAATGTATCTAAAAGTATTTATGAAATTACAAATAAAGGGAAATACAAGAATACAAATCTAAATACTTTTATACAAAAAAAATATATATAAATACATGGGAAATACCCCTAGGGGCCGGCCACCTCTAGTACAAAACTAGAGGTTGACTTCATTATTTTATTACATAAACCATTTCTACTTAAAACATATCATTTTGTTTAAAATTGCACACAACATCCTATCCTCCATGCTTTTCATAATTGCAAGAGTTTCTTCTATGCCTATAAATAGAGACCAAACCATTTCCTTTCATTCACACCAAAATCCCCTCTTTCTCCTTGCAAAATCCGGCCACCACCCTCTCATTCAAACCAAGATTATTAAGTCCCTTATATCATTTAGGGCTTGGTTAATCACATCCGGTTCATCACCCGTCAATCAACGCAAACTTGCATTTTACGCGCATATTTGGCCATCACACTCTCGGTGAGTCTTCATAGCCCTTATTTTCACACAGTTATGTTTGGGGGTTGAAATACATGCTACGTTTTCATATGGACACGGAAACTACTTCATTTCTATGATGTATTACACATGTGGTTCCATCAGCCCTCAAATCATGAACCCTTAGTTACATTTATTTGTAAGCACAAATATATTGTGGATAGATCTATCAGGAGTTATGTCCCCCATTCGGGTTAGTCTTACCGGCTAACGACGGAATGCATATATATTTAACATTACGGTATTACGTATGGAAATACTGCACAGGGCAAACTCATAATTAAGTTTCGGTTGCATGATGGTTTCATGTAAAACATAACATGGAATTTATGATTTTATAAATTCAAACTCAACTGTTGATGTCCATACAAGTCATATATATGTGTAAACGTATGCGCTCACGAACAATTTAGTTGACGTATTTTAGCGTCTATTTTCAGGAAATTAAGGCAATTGCACCGCATCGGAATTATTTCAAGACTTCCGTTCTTTTGGAGTCGCATTAATTTTTAAACCATCAAAGATTTATTTACATTATTTTGGTTAATTTAATTATGTATTTAAATCTCTGTATCTTGCGAACTACTCTTTATTATTTTCGGGCAATGTAAAACATTTCTATATTTTGAAGTTATATCGATGTATTTTGAAAACGTCCATATAGTGGTCCTCCATTATGATTATGGTTACGCTTCCGGGACGTCACGCTTCATTGCCAACCGGGGTAACGGGTTGTGACACTTTACATGATGACATGAAAACAAATTCCATAATGTGTATGACCTGTTCACAAAGAGCAGGTTCTGTTAGCAAAGAACAGAACACTTAGTTTTGGTCCAAGCTGCTTAACGAGCATGAGCAGCGTAGACAGTTTATGTCCAGTCTGTCCGACAGATCAGGACAGCTTGGGCAATCTGCCTTAGTTACAACTAATTCAACAGGGTGAGCAGCTTAGGGCTTATATTGGAAATCACTTTTCTGGTTTCAATAAGGCATTAAGAGGCCTTAAAAATTATACCCTTAAGTATATAAAATAGGTTTGATTAATAATCTCCCCCTATGATATAGAACAGGTTTTATTTAGGCCTTTTTATGCCTAACGGTGTATGCATAAACAAGTGTCTTTTGGTGGCCACAACAAAGACCAAACAGCAGCCTTGTGATATGTTTGTGTGTGTGTCCATATATATATATATATATATATATATATATATATATATATATATATATATATATATATATATATATATATATATATATAGACACACACACACACGTTCTAAGTCCTTGTGTGTGGCATTTTGCTATCAAAAAGCAGGAATATAAAGTGTCTCATGTGTAGGTTTCAAGCCTTTAAATAATGGTAATATATAAGTGTAACATGAGATCTTATGTATGTGACATAGTTAAACATTTCAAGTGAATACATCGTTAATTGTAAAGAAGTAAAGATATGTGTGAGTAGGTTTTAAGACATAACAACACAAGTATTATAAGCATTTTGTGATTGTGGCCTTAAACCTTGGCCCATGACCTTGATTCTCGGTCATTCTAGGCCTATGGTCTATATCCTAGGTCATTAGCCTTAGTTCATCATAAACTATCTGAATCACATATGTAGGTGTTCAAATAGCTTGTTTAAACATTATGACTCATCAATCTGTGATAAATATGCAAATTCAAGTCAATAAACATTCATGAAATGACACACATGTTCATAAAGTTAATAAGCTAATTAATCATGTCATAACGAGTCATAAGTTCAATAATGATTCAACTTGAATGCTAGTGAGTACCAATAACATGGTAAGTCTAGTCAATTAGTAAATTATATACATAAGCTTTTTAAAGTCCAAGAATAACATCAAAGCTATACAAATGAGTTGTATAAATCTATTAATGTCCATAAAACTTATGTGTATATAAATGTCACATATTGATAAGGTTCAGCTAAATCTGAACCATGTCGTAAAGTCAACGCTACGGAAAAGTTGTAAAAGTCCATCAAGTCAAGCCAAAGCCAAGAAACCCAAAGTGGCAAGCTGTCTCTAAGACTGATATAAGTCAGTTAGTGGTCCTAACCCACTACAGATTGTGAGCAACAAAGACAGAGCCAGAAAGCGAAGTTAACCAGATACTGTGAGTTTATAGATTTGTTGCATTACATTCATGCAACGAGATATTATGATTTGTTGAATATATAATGTCATGATCTTACTGAATTGTTGTCACACCTTGATACCCCGCTTGGCAACTAGGCGTGACGTCACAGAAACAAAGTCACAATCATAATGAACGACCACTAAATGACATGTTTTGAAAATACATAAATATTAAATATTGTTTTAAAACTATAATTATAATAAAAGAGTTCTTGAATAATGGAGATTAAAATACATGACAAAGAATTTCAAATTATGCGAAAGTAATCTACACGATATTTGAAAATGAGCTTTAAGTGAATCCAAAAACATGGAAGCCTTGAGTGCTTCCTCATGCATGTGACTCCTTAATTGCCTGGAGAATACATACTAAGATGCGTCAATAGTAGTTCGTGAGCTCATAGGTTTACACGATAAATAGTGACAATGTATGGAACAAAATATTTCATAGAGTTGTAAATGTAACAAACCAATACTTTAAGTATTACCATGAGCCTCATGATCCCAAAACTTGACTTTTGATGACATATGTGGTAACCATAATACCAAGAATTGTCAAATGATTATGTATTCGTTACCAATTGGCGTGACTAACTCGGATGGGGGCGTCAATCAAAATAGATCTATTCATAACATTCACATTTACGACGTAATTAATGGTTCATGATTGAGGGTGGTGGTGAACTCACGTTATGTAATACATAACATTTATAACGAGTACTTATTTCCATAGAAAATGTTGATCATGTAATCTCACCCCAAATATTATGAACAATTAAAAATAGGGGCCATGAAACTCACTTTGATGATGAACGAGATGACCGACGTGTTGATTTGTGATGACGTTCGGGAGGACTTAACCAAGTCCTAAAGTGTATGAGACACTTATTAAGGCCTCTAAATGATCATATGCATGCATGACGGTTTTTAACTTTAAATCACCCAACATAACAAGTCTACTAAATGTTTTATAAGTTAAAACTCTATTTATAAAATTTGCAGGGTTTATCACGGTTTATGTCCCGCTTTGAGGTTGTGTTAACATGGCTATGAAATGCTTTAGTCCTTGATATTTTTTATGTCTTAAGAATTTTTCAATCTAAAAATGGTAAATTTTTGATGTGTTTAGGTTAAGGAAACCATTTTTTAAAACTCATGCGTATAAAACAAGTGAGCTGCCAGACCTTTCAGTTTGTAAACAGTATTTGGGGTTCAAAACTTTAAATTAAACTATGAAAATTTCCAGATTTTTAGTTAAGACATAGATCTAAATTCTGAAAAAATAATCACCTTATTTCGTTAAAGATTTGAGCTAGTTATGATTTTTCGAAGTTGATGTAATATTTCTGCCAGAAAAATCCGAAATTTACTATCTTTGTAACAACTTGTGACTCATTTTGTTTATCCAAAAACCATATGCATAAAAGGTCATCAACTCATTTCTAGTCCTTATTTTAAATAATTTATAAATGCTTTGTGTTTTCATACATTTATAAACACATTTGAAGATGCAAACTTTAAAGTAAAACCACTTTGTTCATGAACTTTGTTTCCAAGTAACTTGTTGTTGGTGATTTTTATATTATCCAAAACATATGTTTAACATAATTAAAAGATATATATGATGTAGTTTTCACTTACCTAGTGAAGAAAGAAAGAAAATATGTAGGAAAAGAGGTCTTGAATTAGTTTCGCACAAGAATTCTTTGAAGACTTGAAGAACAATTGAAGAAAATGGGGGTGTATGAATTTGTGTGTGTGACCGGATTTTAGAGAGCAAAAGGGCTTTGAGCAAGGTATGAACGAAATGATATGTTTCTCATCTAGTTATAGAGAAAACATGGTCTTGCAATTGATGACAAGTGATGGTGAGTTGGAGTGAAAATCTAGATAAGTAAGGTGATGGTGATGGAGATGGAATATGATGATTGAGATGGAGTATGGATCTGATTAAAATATTAAAAGTCAAATGAAGGGGTGTAGGGACAAGCCTATGCATAATCAACAACAGAATGGGGTCTAGGGACAAACCTATACATAATCTACAAAAAGTCAAAGAATGCAATAGATATACACAAATATGTTGTGTAAAGCCATAAAAGTTGATGTTAATGTGAATGCCAAATATTGAACAGGTTCAGCTAAATATGAAATGTCTTATAAAGCCAAAGCCAATGAAAAGTGTGTGACACCCTTGCCACAATAACCACCATTTACAATATACCCAGGATTAATCACCAACACATGATTACATAATGATTTGAATACTTAATAAAAGTGCAGAAGCATTAAAGTACATATATTAAAATAATACAATTTTGTCAAACACCCTACGGTGCTACAAGGTTACATGTCTAAGTTTACATACTCAAAAGTATTACATCATCCCAAATTTATTACAACAATATTCCCATAGATCTGTTACCAAGATAAACAGTAGAAATCTTCAATCACTTCAACAAACGACCTAGCTAGAAGGTCCCACGGCAGATTTCCCTTTTCCTATAAAAATTCAACAACTGAGGGGTAAGGGAATGCTTAGTGAATACCAAATGATTTTACACATTCTGCAAATCCTTATGATGCCCACCAGAGTATCACCGGTAACACATACCGTATACTCCACACGTAGTCAAAGTACGCAAACCCGAGCCGCAGCTCCTTCGAGTTGACACTCGGCATAAGGAAAACCAACCATCTGAGGCAGACATAACATCGGGGATGACTTACTGGCTATCCTGACCACAGAGTTGTCAAACTCATGGTCGTATAGCATAGTAACATCAGAGTACAGATGCGACCCGCAGGTCCATCGATAGGATGCACAGCAAATGAACGGACATGCAACAAGTATGAATGTGCATCAACATATACGCAAGTTAGTAGAGTGCCAAATGATAATGAAACAACATGCCTCAGCAGACAAAGCAAACATAAAGCAGATGCAGACATGTTAAAAATCAAAGGTACTCACAGTGGGTGCGTTATTAAACTTCAAGTTAATTTTATTTCTTTTCTGGCTTTCAACCGGATCACAAAGTACCCCACTGTGGGTTAACCAACACCACAAGGGACCTGTTAAGTCAGTTTTATCAAAACATTGTGTTAATAACTGTTTAATTCCTTAAAACCAATTTTTATAATTCTTGCAAAACTTGACCCACATTTCGGATCCATGTCCGAATTCGGACCCAACCCGAATTCGGACCCCAATTCGGACCTCACAATAATCCTAATTCGGTCCCTATGCAAGTTCGAACCCCAGTCAAGTTCGGACCATACATGTTCGAATTACATATAAGTTCGGACCCAGGCTAAGTTCGAACCCCTATCCGAATTCGGTCCCCAACCGAATTCGGACCACAACCGAATTTTCAACACATAGAAAATACTTTTCTGTTTTTGTACATCCGAAGTTCTAACCTCATCCTAAGTTCGAACCCATCGGAATTCGGAACTCAGATTTGAATTCGGACTATTCGAACATGTGCAGTTTTTGTCAAATTTCATATTTAATCCCATCATTTTGGTACTAATTCAATACATAAAAAAATTATACCAACTAAAATACACGTATTTCCAACACATTTAACACTAATATTAACATGCTTTCATACCAAATTCAAATCCTTTTTGACCCTTTTCATCATCCATCGAACACAAACACTAAAACACACACTAAAATCTGAAAATCACACTTATAGCTTGAATCAGAAGCTGAAATTCAGTATACAACATCTTATACACTAGATTTAAATCAACCTACAACTTGATCGTACATGCATTAGCATTTGCTAATCGAAATCTATGTTTCGATTCTTATAAAAACCGAACCAAAAATGCTCCCAAATTCAAAATTTAAAGGACTTCTGTTAGAATAAATTTTAGTTGATGGAAGTCAAAGTGAAGGGTTTATTTTGTAAACAGTTAATAGTTGTATGGATGTGTATAAATAGAAGTTTGACTTTCTAAATAGTTAATTCTCTGACAATTCCTTTTTGGCACACTTAGAATTCAGAATCGGTTACTGACATTGTGAAGATCTAATTTCATCTTTGTAATCGACATTTTCAGGAATACAATCATTCGGTTAGTTTTGATTCATTTTATTGTTCTTGATATTGAATTGTTGCATGATTGATATAGAAACTGTAATTCACAATTGGTATCAGAGCTTTTAGGGGTGAAATTTTGATTCTGAAATTGAATTTTAAGAACTAATTAACTGTTCTTGATAAAAAAAATTTTCCGAAAAACCCTAAAATCACAAAGGGTTTTCAATCTGATTGATCATACACTGTGAAATTTGGATCGAAGGTAAAGGATCACTGGACGATTCAATTGAATATAAACTTGTTTTGATTCATCAAACACAACAAAAGATCTAGAGATTTTTGTTAAAATTTGAAAAACTCAAAGTTTTTCACTGTTTCATTGCAAAAGTCAAGAATAGATCTATTTTTGGACAAAAGTGTTTCACAAAAAGTGTTTGAGTGAAAATGGCCAAATGTTTCGAATTAATTTGAATTTCAGACTTGAACAATCTGAAAAATTAAGAAACTCGAAATACACATAGATTATGTGCAATTTGAGTTGACTACCTTTGTAAATTGAGTTGACAACAAGTGTCAATCGAGTTGGATTTAATTTGATTCGAGTTTACTTGATTAATCAATCGAGTTGCATCTTAGTTGATTCGAGTTGAATTGATTAATCAATCGAGTTGCATTTTAGTCAATTCGAGTTTACTCTCAATTACATGCTAGTTTAACACAAGTAAAGTTGAATTTCATTCGAATTTATTAAGAATTCGAATTTAATTCGAGTTTCACAATTGAGTAATTCGAGTTTCACTCTAACAATCAAGTTTCTCAAACTAATTCGAGTTTCACTAAGGCAGATTCGAGATTTATACAAAACTCATTCGAGTTTTACAAAGCCTTATTCGAGTTTCACTTAAAATCATTCGAGTTTCACTCAAATTAATTCGAGTTTCATACAAGCATTGTTCAAGTTTTGCAACATATCATTCAAGTTTTATAAAACATCATTCAAGTCTATTCAGTGTTTGATTCAAGGTGATTATTGCTACTAACAAGTTACTTTGTTATAGATTCAAGTTGATCATTTGATACTAATCTTTGTTTCAAAGGTTGATCAACTTTCAACTGTTGATCAACAATTTCAATTTCGATCAAAGTTCATCAGATCTTGGACAGTTTCCAAAACATCAATCAAAATGTCAAAGGACGCTCTAGCAATGGGATCAGAAACCAAACCCCCAATTCTTTACAGGGGAGAATACGTCCAATGGAGGGAACGGTTTCTAGAATTCATAAGCTTTCATGATCTGTCAAAAGAAATGCTGAAATCCTTAACAGAAGGACCAGCCACATTTATGGAAACAATCCCTGGAGTACCCACCGGTAGTCCCCCGATTCCACCATGGACAGTTGAGGTTACCAATCTGACTGAGGCTCAAAAGAAAAGAAAACTAGGGGATAAAACTGCCAGGAAATTACTTCTGATCTCCATCCCCAATGATATTTACACATGCCTCACAAACACAAAAACTGCCAAATCAATATGGGATGAAGTGTGTAAACTGATGAGGGGATCTAACAGAAATGCAACAAACAGAGCTAGAAACAGCCTGATGACATTTGAAAATTTCAGAGCTCGTGAAGGAGAACTACTGGAAAACAGTTACCTGAGGTTTGTAAGTTTGGTAAGTGAAATGAAACGAAATGGAGTGACAAAGTCCAATCTGGACATAAATGTCAAGTTCCTAAACATTCTAAACCCTGAATGGGAGAAATATGCCATGATTATCCAGCAGACAAAGGACATAGAAGAAATGGATTTTCATATGATATCTGAGAACCTCAATAACTACCAGGAGGTTGTGTTGAGGTTATCAGGAAAGAAGAAACCGAGAAAGAAACTGCTGACCCATTGACTCTACTGGCAGAAAAGAAGTACAAATATAAATTGAAAAAGGAGAAAAGAGCGGTAGTCAGCAGTACCTCTTCCGAATCCGAATCCTCCGATTCATCTGCAGATTCTGAAATTGAAGAAATGAAAAAGCAGATGGCACTGCTAACCAAAGCGTTTCAAAAGAAGTTCTACAGAAATCGAACCAACAATAAGATGCGCTACAAGACTGGCTTGAGGAATATTGAGAAGAAGGACAAATATGAAAAATCTGGAGAAAGCAGTGGAAGAAAAACTGACAAATATGAAAAATCAGACAAGTCAGCAAAGAAAGATTCAGAGCAGAAATGTTATAACTGTGGAAAACCAGGTCACAATGCCCGTGAATGTAGACTTCCAGTAGTCAAAAACTCTGACTACTATACTAGAAAGGCTCACTTAGCCAAAGAAAAGGAGTCTGGAAAAGCTCTTATGGCGGAGGATGACCACTGGCTGCAGTTATCTGAAGATGAAGATATTTTTTGATGAGGATACTCATATTTGTCTGAAATCAGAGACTCTTAATGAGTCAGAATTAAGTGAATCAGCCATGATAGCTGAGGATGAAGTATGGGTTGGTTTAACAGATGAAGAGGATGAAGAAAGACAAGAATCTGAGGAGGAAGAGGCAGAAGAAGTTGCGTTGATGGCAACTGAAAAAACTGATGTTGAGGATAATGAAGATTCAGAGTCAGACAGATCAGATGGTTCAGACAAGCCTGAGGTATATTCTTACTCTGACTCTGATATTGATGAATCATGTGTGCTAGAAGAGAAATTAACTCACATAGCCTTTATGCTTAAAAAGTTTGAAAAATCATTAAAGGCTGGAAAGAAAAATGCTCACTCTTTGGAAAACGAACATCGTAATGAGCATAACTTAGTTTTAGATTTTTCCAAAGATAAAGCATTAGCCTTACGAGCAGTTTCAGATTTCCAAGATAAGGAAAGAGAACTACCAAGCAAAATACTAGATCTTAAACATAATATATCTGACCTACAAGAAAGACTGAGAATAGCAGAATTAGAAGCTTTAAATTTTTCTGTTAAATATCATGCTATTTTTGAAGAACGAACTAAACTTTATGAGAAAATAAATAAGATGGAAGATGAATTTACAAAAGAGGGCAAACAGATCAAACCATTTATTTAATTACCCAAAAGACACAAAATTTTATAATTCTAAATCTGGTATTGGTTGGGAAAATCCAAAGTATCTGACAAAGGCAATATCTAGTTCACCAACGTTATATGATGTCAGATACATGAACTTAGGATTAAAAATGGAGTTTATGAAAGCATCTGATGAAGTAGAATCTAGTGAAGAAACAAAAAGATTACGATCAGACAAAATGAAAAATTCTGTTGATTATAATAGAATAAATGAAGAAAGCAATAACACTAATATTAAAGAAGAGTACATTCAAACATATTCTGAAAAGGATTTGTCTGAATCACCTACTCAATCTCAAAAGTTATACCTGCCATATTCAATTCTAGAAAAGATAAATTCTGATCTAGAATTGAAAATTAAAAATTTATAGACAGAAAATAGATCTCTCAAGGCTGAATTAAAAACTATGGAACAAAAGTTACATAATCAGCCGAAGAACAAAAAGTTGTCTGATCCATCTTCAACTTCTCTAGATTCTATCAATTCAGACTAGGAATTTGATCTGTTTATGCACTCTGACTTTAATTCCTTTGAGGAAATGTTTGTTAAAATTGATGAATTTGTCAAACCTCTGCATAACAAACAATCAGATGGTCAAAAAGAATCTGTTAAAATTCTGCAAAGAATTTCTTCAGATTCAATAAAATCATCTGAAAATTCACCAACTTTACAACAAAATAAGGAGAAACAAAAGTTATTTTTAACACTCCTAACTATGAAAAAGGTGAATCATCTTCAACAGAAAACTCCATTGCACTCAAAGTTCAATCTTCAAAAAGTAAGAGAAATTTACAGAAGGAACAACTATCTAAGTCTACTAATTCTCATGTTTCTTTATGTCAGATATCATTGTGAACGGTTCAAGAAAACAAGTTTGGAGAAAGAAGAAAAGAGAACAGAAAAACAAGAATATAAAACAAGAGTGGCGCGTGAAGAATAATATTGTCACAGATAGAAATAGCAACATTGAAAACTCTGTCTGTAATAATAAATTTGTTAATAACTCTTGTATAAAATTCTCTAGAACAGACTTAATTGATATGAACTCTAGTGCTTGTAAACCTCTATTTGTAAAATCTGATAAACTCGTCTGGCAACCAAAAGAAAAAGGACCCATGTTCTAAAGAAAAAAAGGTTTTACAGAAAATTATTTCAAAAACAGTTCCACCACAGTTTGTACAAAAGTGGATACCTAAACGAACTGTTCAAATGTGGGTACCTAAATCAACATCAAATGTTAAGCAACAAGCCATATCTGTTGAGAAAACAAATAATACTTTGCATGATTTACATAAAACAAAAGTACCCAACTACAAGTGGGTACCTCATGTGCTATTTCGTCTTATAGGTAAACCATGTTTGGTATCTTGACTCCGGATGTTCCAAGCATATGACCGGACAAAGAGACATTCTGACGAACTTTGTAGAAAAGTTCTGTGGGATGGTCAGATTTGGAAATGATCAGTTTTGTCCGATCAGAGGACACGAGAGTCTCACATACGATAAAATTACCATTCAAAAGGTTTTCCACGTTGATGGTCTTGGACATAATTTGTTTAGCATTGGACAGTTGTGTGATAAAGGATTGGAAGTAAATTTCAAAGCCAATCGGTGCAGCATTAGATCTGGGGAAGGTAAAGAAATACTGGCAGGAAACAGGAAAACCAATTTGTACTCTATTGACTTAGCCTCTATTAATCTGAAGAAAGATGTTTGCTTACTGTCAAAAGCTACATCTAAAACAGCATTGCTATGGCATCGTCGCCTTTCACATCTGAACTTCAATGAATTAACCAACATAGCAAAAGGAGGGTTAGTTAAAGGGCTGCCAACTTTCAAATTCCAAAAGGAGCAGTTGTGTGCCGCATCTGAAAAAGGAAAGATGACAAGAGCTTCACACAAATCCAAATCCGAACACTCATCCACGAGAGCACTGGAATTATTACATATGGATTTGTGTGGACCAATGAGAGTACAAAGCATTAATAAGAAACGATACGTATTGGTGATAGTTGATGATTATTCACGATACACATGGGTTTTCTTCCTGAGGTCCAAATCAGATGCAACCGAAACTATCATAGACTTCATCCGGAAAATACAAGTGAAGTTGCAACTTACAATTATCCGCTCAGATAACGGAACAGAATTCAAGAACAAATCGCTTGAATCATTTTTGAATTCTGTAGGAATCACACATCAGTTTTCAGCTGTTAGAACTCCACAACAGAACGATGTCGTTGAAAGAAGAAATAGGACACTAGTGGAATCAGCTAGGACGATGCTGGCATACTCAAATTTACTGTTATTCTTATGGGCCGAAGCAGTTGCAACAGCTTGTTTCATACAAAATCGTTCAATCATTAATAAAAGATTCGGAAAGACTCCTTATGAATTAATAAATAAACGAATACCTAATATTAAATTTTTCCATGTCTTTGGATGCAGATGCTTTATTCTAAACGACAAAGAAAATCTTGGAAAGTTTAATCAAAAGGCAGATGAAGGAATATTCATCGGATATTCAAAGGAGTCGGTCGCTTTCCGTGTCTACAACAAGCGAACCAAGACAGTCAACGAGAGCGTCAATGTCAAATTTGATGAAGGAGTAGTGCTGGCTTCTGAACACACCAGTTCAGGACCCGAACCTAACAAGCCGATTTCAATGGAGTCACCTGAATAGATTGCTGAAAATTCTGAATTACATAAGTTGTTTGAGAATTTTTATGAAGACTACTTTGAGATGCCTAAAATTAATGTTCTAAATTTGGTGCCTGACAGGATTACTGAAGATCCAGTTGTAGTCTCTGATCTTTCTCATCAACAAGTGTCAGAAGAAACTGGGGAAGACTCAACAACAAATGAGCACTTGCCAACTGGAACACAACCCATTGAACCTCCAGAATCTTCTGAAACCCCCTTAACATCCGAACATTCAGAAGCCTCTAACTCAGATACCCTACCTACTACATCTGAAGTAACCCCCCGACCAACATATCTTGATCGTAATCCCATTCAAGACCACATAGAACCGTTTCCACATACTTTTAAGTGGACGAGAAATCACCCAATAGAAAACATTATTGGTGATCCATCTGCTTCAGTCCAAACCAGAAGAGCCACCATAAATGAGTGTCTATTTTCAAATTTCCTAAGCAAAATAGAGCCTATGAATGTAAAAGAAGCACTTCTGGACGCTGATTGGATTGTTGCGATGCAAGAAGAACTGAGCCAGTTCGAACGGTTAAAGGTCTGGAGACCTGTTGAGCGCCCTAAAGACAAATCCATCATAGGCACGAAGTGGATCTTTGAAAACAAGAAGGACGAACATGGAGTAATCATTCGCAATAAAGCTCGCCTTGTTGCCAAAGGATACAACCAACAAGAAGGGATTGACTACGATGAAACGTTTGCACCAGTTGCACGAATCGAAGCGATTAGAATGTTTTTAGCTTTTGCCGCTCACAAAATCTTTACTGTCCATCAAATGGATGTTAAAACTGCGTTTTTAAACGGGGAACTAACCGCTGAAGTCTATACATATCAGCCCGAAGGTTTTACTGATCTTTCGAAACCTGATCATGTATATATTTTAGATAAGTCGTTGTATGGCCTTAAACAAGCACCGCGTGCTTGGTATGTTGCACTTTTAACGTATCTGTTGAAATGTGGATTCAACAAAGGTGCAGTTGACACAACCCTGTTTATAAAACGTCAGGGGCTCGATATCATATTAAGACAAATATATGTAGATGACATAATCTTTGGGTCTATAAATCCAGAATTTTGTAGGAAATTCGCATTTTTAATGTCCCAAAAATTCGAAATGAGCATCATGGGAGAAATAAATTTTTTCTTAGGATTACAAGTTAAACAACTGGCTGATGGTATTTTTATCAATCAGTCAAAATATATACAACATGTTAAAGAAATTTAACATGGTTAACAGTACTCCTATGAAAACTCCCATGGCTCCAGATTCAAAGTCAAAACTCGATGAGGACATTTCGGGGAAACCTGTAGATTTGACTCACTATCGAGTTATAATTGGGTCATTAATGTATTTAACAGCAAGTTGACCGGCGATTATGTTTGCTACATGTGTGTGTGCAAGATATCAGGCGAATCCTAAAGAATCACATTTAACAGCTGCGAATAGAATTTTAAGATATCTCAAGGGAACTCCAAACCTTGGTTTGTGGTATCCCAGAGAATCTTCGTATAATCTAACTGCTTTTTCTGACGCTGATCACGCAGGTGATAAGATGGACAAAAAAAGTACATCTGGAGCAGTGCACTTCTTAGATGACAAACCCGTATGCTGGTCATCCAAGAAACAACATTGTGTCTCATTGTCTACAGCTGAAGCAGAATACATTGCTGTATCTTCTTGCTGTTCTCAGGTGTTGTGGATGAAAAGCCAACTGCGAGATTACGGGTTTACACCAAAGAAAATACCTATCTACTGTGATTCTCAGAGCGCAATAGCTATTGCATCAAATCCGGTGCAACATTCAAAAACAAAACATATTGATATTCGATACCATTTTATAAAGGATCATGTAGAAAATGGAAATATAGAATTATATTTTGTGTCTACTGAATATCAACTAGCTAATTTGTTTACCAAAGCGTTAGATGAAAAAAAGTTTAATTTTTTGGTATACAAATTGGGTATGTTGAATCATTAAGATTTAATAATTCAGTAGTTTCAATTTATAATTTTAAATTTACATTTTTATTGATTTTATTCTGATGTTAAATTCTTGAATCTTAAAAGTTTAATATTCTTTGGAATTTAACAAGATCTGGATTGTCATGTGCAGGGGGAGCAGAAAATAAATTTATCTGATTTTAAGTAAATCTGATACAAATTACCTGTTATTTTGTAGGGGGAGCTCAGCTGAGAAATATAATACACATTTGACGGGGAGCAACATTCAGAAATTAAAGGGGGAGCATTTTAAATTTTTTTTTTGTATTAATTTTAGATTATGTCTATTTACAATTTTTTTTTAGATGTTATTTGTTTTTCATTTTTTTTTTTTTGTTTTGTTTGTTGTTTATGATTGAGTTTAAATCTAGTTTTAAATTTTTTTATCAGAATTTTTTTGTTGTTTTATTTTTTTTGTTTCGTTTTGTTAATTTTTTTTGAAATAATAGTAGGTGTTGATGGTTTTAAACGGATTTTTCATTGGTGAATGTGGGCTGATATTATCAAAATTAATATTCAAAGATGGGCCGGGTTTTGGATAATTTGAATTTTTTTCTTTTCAAAACCAACTATAAAGTTGACTTTTGAAATTCAAATTAAACTTTTCGAAAACATGGACCACTATTCACCGTCTTCTACAAGACTTTCTTCACCATTAAGAAACATCAATGCTCTACATATTTTCGATAGCTTTAAGCAACTAGTTTGTGATATTGTGAGTAAAATAGTTTGTTTCTTTCATTTTTACATCTTTTATTTCAATATTAGCATATATGTGACTGTTCGTGTTTATATTCATGTTTGTTGTACTTTGAGTGTTAATGGTGTTCATACGATTGTGTTCATGAAAGTCCAAGAGTCATTCGAGTTGCTTACAATGATACTTGAGAAAGACCAAGAGTCATTCGAGTTGATTACAATGCTACTCGAGAAAGACCAAGAGTCAATCGAGTTGACTGAAGTGTTAATCGAGAAACTACAAGTGTGATTCGAGTTGTTTAGCTTAAACACTTAGTATATTTCAGAACAAGCGTCTTGATAGACTTATGGTTCATTCGAGTGGACCTTATGTTATATTCGAGAAAATTCCTTATTCCTTCGAGTTGGACTAATTGAACATTTGAGAACTTTCAAGACTTATTCGAGAATCCTCATGTTCTATTCGAGTTCCATTCATAAGTAATTTGAGTTGTTTCAAGACTTATTCGAGAATCTTCATGTTTTATTCGAGTTTAATACATATGAAATTCGAGTTGATTATAGTCTTATTCGAGAATCACTCTGTTTTATTCGAGAAGACTATACTTCATTTGAGTTGATACATAGACTAAGTCGAGTTGTTTCATGTATCATCCGAGATTAATCAAGAGTTATTCGAGATGGATGTACTTTCATTAGAGTTTAAATGACATTTTTTACTAAGTGTTGGATTTTTAATGTTTTAAGAAAAATGTGACATTTTTTCAAAGAAATTGTAATAAAATTGTGTTGTTCTAACATTGGTCTCTGAACGATTGACTTTGGAATCCTGTCAATAATATTTTATTATTGTCTGGAATCCCGATGCCTTAAACAGAAAATCACAAATGTTTATAATTTTTGACGAAATGTTATATTTTTCTACCATTGAATGATTTCATTTGTTTACCTGTCTTGTCTAACATGATTCTTATTTTGTTTACAGGTTTCAAATGGCATCTACAGATCATTCCTAGAATTCCAATTCATCAGATTCCCATTCATCGTCCAATCATACACTTGTATCAACACCCGTTCGTTCAACCTCTGTTGCTAGACCTTCACCTTCAACCATCATACCTAATAACCAACTGGTTAAACCCAGATATTGCCTACCCTTCAAAGACAACAACCATCGTCTGGACACAAAGGTCATAAAAGTTAGTCACCCTGTTATCGTAGATATTCTCAAAGGCCATCCTTTGGGATATCTCCGTCAGTACAAACCCTCTATCCCATAAGTCTACCTGCAACAATTTTGGCATAGAGTCAAATTTGTTTCTTGCTGATGGAAACCACCACTTTAAAGTAACCATTGACCAATTTAAATCCAAAATTACTGTTGGGAAATAGTCTAAGTAGTTCAAGTTGTTAGTTAGACTTCTCAAACTGTCAGTAGAATTTCTATGTAAGTACAAAGTTCATGCTGTTAGTTGACGAATCTCGAGCTGCTAGTGTAAAAGTTCAAGCTGCCAGAGTAAATCAACTCAAGCTGCTCTGTTCAAGCTGTCAAGTGATTCAAGCTGCTCAACAATTTTACAAACAAAAAGTGCTGATATTCAGGAAAAGATATCTACACGAAGATTCCAGCATATCTACTATCAGAGAAGTCATAGTCCTTCAAGGAAACAAATCAAGAAGCAATACAAATACATAGAATAGGTCTTTCTATGAGATAGGAGTTTTTCTGCATATTCAAGATTGTAATTGCTTTTTGTTTGAGTTTTCATAAGCCTCTAAGGTTGTAAAACCCTAAGAACAGTTTGTGTTCTTCGTCTAATCAAACAGATTAGAGTTGATTGTAATCATTGAAGTCAGCAATACAAGCAATTTTGATTTACTTATTTATGTCTATCTGTTATGAGTTATAAAAGCTTTTGTTAAAATAATTAAGTGTTATTCCGCAAACTTCTTAGTTAAACTTTGATTCAAAGCAAGATTGTTGATTTATACTCTGATAAATTCAAATCAGTTAGTCTTGGTTAATTAGTTTCAGATCCTGACAAGTGGTATCAGAGCCACATGTTGTTCTTTGTTTTTCAAAGTCGAAAGCTTTCTTTTAAATTTTTAATCTTTTGCAATGGAATTTGATAATAGCAGCAGTGGATCTGGGCAAGGACTCAAAGTGCCTATGCTCAAGCCCACTGAGTTTGAGATGTGGAAACTCAGGATTCAACAACATATTCAATTCATTGATTATGTCATATGGGAAGCTATTGAATTTCCTCCTGTAGTTGATCCAGAACTTGATGATGAGAGAAAACCAGTCAAAACTCCTCCAAAAACTGAACTTGAAAGAAAGGCTAGAATGAATGAAGTGAAAGCTCTTACACTTTTACAAATAGCCATTCCTAATGCTTATCAACATCAGTTCAAAAAGTTTTATACTGCTCATTCTCTTTGGAATGCTTTAGAGAAAAGATTTGCTGGTAATGCCAGTACCAAGAGAAATCAAAAGGATCATTTGAAACAGCAGTATGAGAACTTTTCTGGTGGCAAGAATGAAAACCTTACTCAATTCTTTGACAGGTTCAACAAACTGATAAGTGAACTGGAAAGTGCAAAAGTCGGCCTGGATCAAGATGAGGTCAATAGAAAGTTTCTCAGATATCTTGGAGAAGAATGGACAGTTTATGCTGCACAATGGAGAACAAAAGACACTCTTGATGAAATAGAACTGGATGATCTGTACAACAGTCTGAGAGTGTTTGAGACTGAGATTGATACTAAACAGAAATCTCTTTCTTATAATTACAATACTGCTCTTCTGTCATCTGAAAAATCTAATGGCAGTGATTCCTTTTCAGGTGGTGATGGCAACTCTACTGAAGCTCACTATGAGGCTTTTGTTGCCAATGATGGACTGTTTGCTCTAAATGCTGAAGATCTAGAACAGATTCATCCAGATGATCTTGAAGAGATGGATTTGAAGTGGCAACATGCAATGCTGACCATCAGGGCCAAAAGGTTTCTTAAAAGAACTGGCAGGACCAACTTTCAAGCCAGAATAGACTGCAAACCAGCTTTTGATAAGTCAAAAGTTGAGTGTTATAAATGTCATAAGCTTGGCCACTTTGCCAGAGAATGCAGATCTCAAAGTCAACAATCATCAAGGTCTCAGCAGACTAATCAGCCTTCATCATCACAAGCACTTGTCTCTCAAGAAGACAATGTGCTTGACTGGAGTGATCAGACAGAGGAAGAATTTCAAAATCAAGCCCTGATGGCAGAAACATCAACTGTCTCCTCCACTGAACTACCATCTGAGGTAAATTGTAAACTTTGCTCTCAATCATTCAAAAATATGGTTAAAAAGTACAGAGATCATAATGAGAGCATGTGCAAAACTCTAGCTAAGATGGAAGAAAGAAGATATGAATACATGCAAGCCATAGAAGATCTTGAAAAATAGATCAATGACTATAAAGATATTGAGATTCAAATGGGACATGATAGAACATATCATGAGTAGGAGAAAAAGAAGCTAAATAAGAAAATAGAATCCCTAAATAAAAAGGTAGAAGAGACTGAACAAAAGGTGTTTGAGGCTAATAAGAAACTAGAATCTGTCAATATTGATCTAGGTAATTTCAAATTGGCTAATCAAAAGCTGGAACACCTAATGGAAGTCCAATTTAAAGATAGGGTAAAATCTCAGGTTCATCCCAAAGAAGGCATAGGATACAGAGCTACTCCACCTCCATACAACAACAAATACATCCATCCAATGAGTGAAGTTGCTGACAGGCTTGTCAATGAACCATTAGATGAGTCTATGACTACTGTAGATCCTATCCTTGATAACAGTCCTGAATCTAAAGAAGATCAGATTCAAAATAGAGACTGTGAGTGTACAGCAGTTGAACAAGAACACAAAACAATGAGTGCACCTATAGAAATCCAAGCCCCCAGTAAGAAAGGAAAGGAGAAGATGAGTGTATGCAATGCTGCTCCACAAGTTTCTGTACATTCTAACTGTAACACTACATCTTCTTCAAAGAATAATAAAAGAGGTACAAATGTTCCAGTCTGCACATGCCAAAAGCATGGTGTTCAAAAGTTTCCAAACAACAGCAGGTAAGGGGAAATCAGAGTAACAAGAACCAGAAACTGTCAAATAAAACTAGTTCTCCAAATCAAACAGTCAAAAGGTGTTTTCACTGTGGAAGGAAGAATCACTTGGCCAAGGATTGTTTTTATAAACCAGCTGTTGCAAAACAGACTGTGATTCATAAAAAGTCAAGTCCTACTCATGTAAAAAATTCAAAGGTCAAACCTTCTGCTACATCAGTTCCAAAGAAAACAGTTGATCACAGGTTTTCAAAAGTTAATAAAAAACAGTCCACACACCAAAAACAAGTTTTGGCAAAACCTAAATTAAGTTTTAAACAAATATGGTGTGTCAAGGACAAATCTTCAGATCAAACTGCTGATGCAAAAGATCAGACTGCTAAGTCAAATTCTGAAGCTGTTAGTGCAAATTCTGAAGCTGTTAGTGCAAATTCTGAAGCTGTCAGCACTACACACGCAGGTCAAACTGCTAAGCATCAATCTGGAACTATTAATGAATCAATAGAGACTGTTAAACGAGAAATTGATCAAAATACCTGGATACCTCATATAATCACTAAATACTCTACAAAGACTCCATCAGTGGATCTCACTAAATATAAGAAGTCAAAAACAGTAATTAGTTATGTCAATGCACAAGGCCAACCCAGAACCAATTTGGGTTGGGTTTACTCCACTACTAACTAAGCTTTTATTTGTGCAGGGCAACCACAGGTCACCTCATAAAACAAGATGGCATTTGGACAGTGGATGCTCTAGGCACATGCAGGCAATTCTGAGTGCTTGTCAAATTTCAAAGGCTTTGATGGAGGATTTGTTGCATTTGGAGGCAACTCCAAAGGAGGTAAAGTTACAGGTAAAGGAACGGTTAATGCAGGCAACATGATTTTCAATGATGTTTTGTATGTTGAACAGCTTAAGTGTAATTTATTGAGTGTCTCTCAAATCTGTGACAAACAAAATTTTGTTCTGTTTACAGATTCTGAGTGCATTGTTCTTTCAAAGGATTTTAAAATTCCTGAAGATCTTGTTTTACTAAGAACACCAAGAAAGGACAATGTATACTGTTTAGACACAGAACTTTTATTCAAATCAAGTACTTTAAGCTATTTGATATCCAAAGCATCATCCAATGAGTCTGCTCTTTGGCATAGAAGGATGTGTCACATGAACTTCAAGTCCATGAATGTTTTAGTCAAAAAGAATCTGGTAAGAGGTTTACCACAAAAGGAGTTCATATGTGATGATCATTGTGTAGCATGTCTTAAAGGCAAGCAACACAAAACTTCTCATAAGGCCAAAGAAGTCAATTCAATCTCATCTGCTCTTCAGCTGATTCATATGGATCTATTTGGTCCAACATCTGTTTTGAGTTTGAATAAAAGGGCCTACTGTTTAGTTATTGTTGATGATTTCACTAGATTTACTTGGGTTTACTTTCTTAGGTCTAAAGATGAAACTGCTGAGCTAGTTAAATCATTTATTCTTAAGATAGAAAACCAATCCAACTCAAAAGTTAAGGTGATAAGGTCAGACAATGGGACTGAATTTAAAAATCATATGCTGAACAGTTTTTGTGAGTCCAAAGGTATTGCTAGACAATATAGTGCACCAAGAACACCACAAAAAAATTGGTGTAGCTGAAAGAAAGAACAGAACATTAATTGAGGCTGCTAGAACAATGTTAGATGATTCAGAACTGACAATGACTTTCGGGGCAGAAGCTGTTAATACAGCCTGTTATGTTCTGAATAGAGTTTAGGTTGTTCAAACTACAGGGAAAACTCCTTATGAGTTATTCCATAATAGAATTCCCTTAATAGCCTTTTTCAAGTCCTTTGGCTGTCCATGTACCATTCTTCACTCTAAGACTCACTTAGGGAAGTTTGAAAGCAAGGCTGAAGAAGGATTCTTTGTAGGATACTCAAATCAAAGCAAAGCCTATAGAGTATATAACAGTGTGTCTAAAACCATTGAAGAAAGTACAAATGTTGAATTTAATGAAAATACTGCAAATGTCAAAGGCACTGGTCCTGATTGGTTGTTTGATTTAGATTCACTAACAAATTCTCTGAGCTTTTTTGAGTATAATGCAGAAGCTGATGCAAACATGATTGAAGCTGTCAACACAAATACTCATGCTGCCAATACAAATTCTCAAGCTGTTGGCACAAACTCTCAAGCTGTTATAGATTCAAATACTTGGGATGAATATACACCTATACCACTTCTGTCATGTGACCCTCCAGTAGTTCTGAATGCTCAACATGATACAAATCCAGACACTAAAGTGCCACTCCCAAGTCCTAAGAGAACATCTCCAATACAAAGGGAAACAGTCCCAGATTCAAGTCAAGCTGTTCCAGAAGCTGAACCATCCACTGGTCCGGATGGAGATGATACAAATCTTGGATCCTCTTTTCAGACAGAAAGAGAGCCTACACTCAGAGTTCACAAGTATCATCCTCTCAGTCAAATAATGGGTGATCCACGTACACCTGTGCAAACAAGGAAAATGGTTCACAATGAGACTGCTGCTGCTGAACAAGTAGTTCCTGAATTCAGTCTAGCTGCTTTTGAACATGCCTGCTTCATGTCTCAACTAGAACCTAAAAAGGCATTAGAAGCATTGAAAGATTCATCCTGGATTGAGGCAATGCAGGAAGAGCTGCTACAATTCAAGATTCAAAATGTCTGGACACTGGTTGATCTTCCTAAAGGAAAGAGAGCAATTGGTACAAGACGGGTGTTCAGAAACAAGAAAGATGAGAGAGGGATAGTCATCAAGAATAAAGCAAGACTAGTAGCACAAGGGTACACTCAAGAAGAAGGCATAGATTATGATGATGTATTTGCTCAGTGGCAAGAATTGAAGCCATCAGACTATTTTTGGCCTATGCAAGCTTCAAAGGTTTTAAAGTGTATCAAATGGATGTGAAGTCTGCTTTTCTATATGGGACAATTGAAGAAGAGGTTTATGTATGTCAGCCTCCTGGTTTTGAGGACTACAAGTATCCAGACAGAGTCTACAAGTTAGACAAGGCTCTCTATGGTCTCCATCAAGCCCTCAGAGCATGGTATGACACTCTGTCATCATACCTTCTACAGAATGACTTCAAGAGAGGCACTCTGGACAAAACACTTTTCACAAAGTCCATCAAAGTTGAGATTCTGCTTGTACAAATCTATGTTGATGACATCATCTTTGGCTCAACAAATGATTGTTTGTGCAAAGAGTTTGAGGCATTAATGCACAAAAAGTTTCAAATGAGTTCAATGGGAGAACTCACTTTCTTTCTAGGATTGCAGGTCAAGCAGAAGCCCACTGGTCTCTTCATAAGTCAATCAAAGTATGTTAGGGACATACTGGAAAAGTTTGGGTACCAAGATACCAAAGCTGCAAGTACTCCTATGGATCCTCACAAGCAGCTTCATACAGACAAAGATGGAATAGATGTGGATATTCATTTATACAGATCTCTTATAGGATCACTAATGTATCTAACATCTTCTAGACCTGATATTATGTTTGCTGTCTGTGTCTGTGCAAGGTTTCAATGTTCCCCAAAGGATTCCCATCTGGTTGCTGTTAAGAGAATCTTTAGATATCTAAAAGGCCAACCTCATTTAGGCCTCTGGTATCCGAAAGACTCTCCTCTTACATTAACAGCCTACTCTGACAGTGACTATGGAGGATGCAACATTGACAGAAAATCCACAACTGGTGGCTGTCAATACTTAGGAGCAAGACTGGTCTCTTGGCAATGCAAAAAGCAAACAACTGTTTCCACCTCATCCACTGAAGCAGAATATGTAGCAGCTGCAAGCTGTTGCTCCCAGGTAATGTGGATTCAAAATCAATTGAGAGACTATGGTATGAACTTCTTATCCACTCTTATTTACATTGACAATTCAAGTGCAATCAGCATTGTGCAAAATCCAGTGAAATTCCCAAAAACCAAGCATATAGACATCAGATTTCACTTTATAAGGGATTGTAATGAGAAGAAATTAATCCAAGTTACCAAAATTCATACTGACGATCAATTAGCTGATCTATTTACAAAACCTTTTGATGTGGGAAGGTTCACTTTCCTGGTATCAAATATTGGTATGATAAACATGGATTAATTTGTTTTCATTATTATCTAATTCATATGCTTATTTAAGGGGGAGTCACTGTTTCATTAAGAGATGCTTAATTTCCAACTAACAGCTTGACTATTTTCTCAAGCTGCTAGTTCATTTTCTCGAACTGTTAGTTATTTCACTTGATCTGTCAAAGTGTGCAGGGTAATTTGGTAATTTCTTAAATGTGTGCGCGGGACCCAACCTTTTTCAAAACCTTTAAAGGTCCCAGTTTCGTTCAGTTGTAACTACCAGTTACATAATCTCATACAACGGCCTTCTTTTCTCTCTGAACGATTCACACACTCTTCTTTGAAACCCTAAAATCCCCGTTTAATCTTCCATGGAGTTTGTCAAGGAACACAACTACCTACCCTACTCTCTAAAGCACTTTGAACTTCAACCGTTCCATGACATGATGGACTTTCTTAGACACTCCCATATCCATCATGCCCTCAATATCAATCCCACCATATACATCTCTCATATTAAGCAATTCTGGAACCGTGCTTCTGTACAAACCATCAATGGCGTTCCTTCTCTAATATCCAAAATTGATGGCACTCCCATCACAGTAACTGAGGAATCTATTCGTCATCATCTGCATCTTCAAGATGCCTCAGGTATAACAGACCTATCCCTTAATGCGTTACATACTGGTCTTTCTGATATTGGATATAGGGGTCCTGCTGATTCTTTTACTTTCTTTAAAGCACACTTTTCACCTAAATGGAAATATCTTGTGCATATTATTCAGCAGTGTATTAGCCCTAAAAGAACTGGTTGGTCAGAATTTTCCTCAAATATTGCCACTGCCTTAGTGTGCTTTTCAACAGGCCAACAGTTCAATTTTTCAAATATGATTTTTCACGGGATGTTAAGGCATCATTCCCTAAAGAATGGGAAATTTTTGATGTATCCTAGATTTTTGGCAGAGATAATTACAAAAACTTGCACAACTTTTCATATACATAAGAGGATACATGTTTCCCATAGGCACTCACTATCTTCTATTAAAAGGCTTTTAAAGCCAAGTGCCAATTTTTTGAGTATAGATGCTCCATTGCCTTCTGCAATGATGAACATCATTCCAAGAAACAGAGGAGAGGGTCCTGAGCAGGCTCAGCCTAACACTACTGGTTCACCCCCAGGACCCCAACCCACTCCTCATGATACACAAATGCCTTCTTTTCCTATTGTTCAGCCAATATCCCCACTCAAATATCTATATAAAAGGAAAAGAGGACCAGGAGCTCCTTCCTCCTCAGTCCTCATACAAGAGCCAAATAACCCTGTGCAGGAGGATACTTCTGCACAAAATATCCAAAGGGCACCCATTGAGGAAACTCCCATCCTCAATCAGGAGGTGAACATCTCACAAGAGATTGTTCATATGGGTTCTGTGGCTGACACTACAGCTGCTTCTACACAAGAGGCACAGGTTAGTGCCAACATTACTAAGACCACACTCATGGCAACAGAAGGTGTGCAAGCACCATCTGGAAGTCCCCAGTACCAAGAACAGAGGGGCCCAGAGGTTTTCACTTCTGGAATTCATGCCAGTGATAGATCACAAGCACCAACTTCGTTTGCTGATCTTGAGGCTAGTCTGCAACTTATGTTATTGACGGGTCCTAAGCTGCAACCTGTTGTAGCAATGTTGGAATACCAAAAGTCCATCATTGTTGCACAGGAAGCACAACTTACTGCACTAAAACAGACAGAAGCTGCTCAGAATCAACGAATGGATTATCTTCATAAAGGGTTCACCCTCTGTGGAATAAAATCATACAATTAGAGCGCATGATTCGAACCCAATTGGCAACGGTTGTAGGTCCTTCTGACCAAACCAATGCTTCCAAAAAGGGGGAGAATCAGGAGTTTCAAATCCCTGAATCAGTCCAAGCTGCTCCAACAGAATCAGTCCAAGCAGCTCCAACAATTCAAGATTCTAGGCTAGCAGTCCCAACAACTTCTCAAGCTGTTAGCCTAGAAACTCAAGCTGCCTCTACAAGACCAACTGGAGTTGTCATAAGAGAAACAACTCAGGCTCCTAGCAGTTCAGTCCAAGCAACATCTTCTGCTACAAAAGATAAGGGCAAGGGTATTCTTATTGAGTCTCCAAAGCACAAATTTTCTACCAGAGAAGCCCAGATTGCCTTTGATGCTGAGATTGCCAGAAAATTAGCAGAAGAACAAGATCAAGAGTTAGACCAGCAAACCCAGTCCCCAATGGAAGATGATGAAACCTTAGGTGATTACCTGAGAGGGTTTGTGGTCAAGCAATGGGAAAGGAAGAGGAAGATGCCAACAGGGCATTCTAAGGCTGAGCATAGAAGATTTCTAATTAATTTTGCCTTTGCAGCAGGTATCCCAAAGAAAATGGCTCAGTCCATGAGCACAGAAAGGCTACAAGATATCCATGACAAAGAGATGGACAAACGAAAGAAAGCCAAAGTCTCCCAAGAAGTCCAAAGATCCTAAGAACCAGTTCAAACTGGTACAAGTGATGTTCAAACTGCTGCCAGTGCCCGTGCTCCTTCTGTTCAAGCTGCTGCTTCTATTCCTGAATCAGAGTCAATGTCACAAGCAAAGCTGGATCAGGTTAAAAGGGTGTTGTTTGAGCATCAACTGCAAAAGGTGATGGAGATAGAGAAATTGATAGACCAGCATGACTTTACAAAGCCTCCTATTAATTATTGGTATGCTAAGTCAATGGACAACATTGACTTAACATTTCAGTTTGTAGTAAGAAGGGAATCTGGTCCAGAAGAAGAGTATAACAGCATCATGCATATGGCTCAAAGGATGACAAGAGATGAGCTCACAACAATGCACAATGTTGGGTCTGTAACACAAGTAAGATCGGCTCTACCACAAGTAAAGCAAGCTATTAAAGATCTGAAGAGCATTGTTGATCCTGAGTCTATAAGGAAAGATATAGAGAATGCAAATGCAAAGGGAATGAAGATCAAGCAAGTTGATCTGTTTGTCAAATCAAAGACTTACAGAATAAAATTTACAGATGGATCTGGTATGTTCTTCAATTTTGAATTCTATGATCTACCAAAAGCTATGTTACTTCAGATGAGATCTGTTAAGTTATCTTGTGATAGAGAAGATATGAAGAAAGAGTTTTTGAAGGTTGTCAATCAGAAACTTGCACAGTTGTAAGTTTTTGAAAGCCTTGGTTTGTAAATAACAGTTTACTTGTTTATTTCCTTATTTGTATAGAACTTAAAGTCTTGTGTAAAGAATTTAAGTTAGGCGGAGATTGTTGGGAAATAGGCTAAGTAGTTCAAGCTGTTAGTCAGACTTCTCAAACTGTTAGTAGAATTTCTATGTAAGTACAAAGTTCATGCTGTTAGTTGAAGAATCTAGAGCTGCTAGTATAAAAGTTCAAGCTGCCAGAGTAAATCAACTCAAGCTGCTCTGTTCAAGCTGTCAAGTGATTCAAGCTGCTCTGTTCAAGCTGTCAAGTGATTCAAGCTGCTCAACAGTTTTACAAACAGAAAGTGCTGATATTCAGGAAAAGATATCTACTCGAAGATTCCAGCATATCTACTATCAGAGAAGTCATAGTCCTTCAAGGAAACAAATCAAGAAGCAATATAAATACATAGAATAGGTCTTTCTATGAGATAGGAGTTTTTCTGCATATTCAAGATTGTAATTGCTTTTTGTTTGAGTTTTCATAAGCCTCTAAGGTTGTAAAACCCTAAGAACAGTTTGTGTTCTTCGTCTAATCAAACAGATTAGAGTTGATTGTAATCATTGAAGTCAGCAATACAAGCAATTTTGATTTACTTATTTATGTCTATCTGTTATGAGTTCTAAAAGTTTTTGTTAAAATAATTAAGTATTATTCCGCAAACTTCTTAATTAAACTTTGATTCAAAGCAAGATTGTTGATTTATACTCTGATAAATTCAAATCAGTTAGTCTTGGTTAATTAATTTCAGATCCTGACAGATAGATTCTAATCTTTATTCTTTATATCATAATTTGTTTTCATATATATATATATATATATATATATATATATATATATATATATATATATATATATATATATATATATATATATATATATATATATATATATATATATATATATATATATATATATATATTATTTATTTGTTTTTTATCATTTAATTATCCAAATATAACATTTAATTTTTTATTCCTTTTATTTTAATTATTAATTATTAATTATACGTTTATTGTTATTATTAATGTTAACTTTTTTTATATATAACTATAATTAATTATTTAAGATTATCTATATATATTAATAAAGCAAGATAATTTTGTCACGTGTCACTCTCTCGTGGCATCTTAATTTCATCTTCCCGCTTTTTTTTACCATAATTTCATTCTAATATTAAGGAAAGTAAATTTAATAATTATAATTATCTTTTATAAATTGTTTATGATATTTTATTTTCTTATTAATTAAAAATTAATAAACCTATATATATATAGTTAAAAATCCAATAATCAACATTTTAATCCATTCACTAAAATTTTTATTTATCCGTATATTATGTATTTTAATTTTATAGTTTATATCATTTAGATAATTTATCTATAGAGTTTAATATTAACATTTAATTATTATAAATTTATAATTGTAATATAATAATTTTATTTTTAAAAAAATATTATTTTATAAATATATCCCATGTAATACATGGGCAAATAACTAGTTATATGATATAACTGATTCATTTTTAAGCTTTTCAAATAAAGATAACTATCCGATATTAAATTCTTCTATCAAAAAAGTGACAAACCATTTTGATTTTGATTTTTTTGATAAAAAAAACAGTGAATTATTATGATTTTGTTTTTTTAAACTAAAGAACCATTCTAATTTTAATTAAACGTGGATAAAAAATAATATAATTTTAATTTTATAAAAAAAACAACAAATCATTCGGAATTTAAGTTTTTAGATTAAATAACGATGAAACATCCTAATTCTTGAGTTTTTTTCAAACTTTTAAAATTAAAATTTTTATTAAGAATTTGCAATGAAAAACTACAAACTATTTTGATTATATTTATTTTTCCAAATGAAAAAAGATTCAACATGTCATTATTTTTAATTTTTTTGAATGGACAAAAGAAATAAATCATTTCGATTTTAGATTTTACAAACGAAAAAAACTACAACTAACTTTATTTTTATTTCTCTTAAATGATAAAAATAAATAGTAAAAGATTTGGATTTTTAATAAATAATTGAAAAAAAAAATGAACCAGGTATATCAAATAATAATCTTAAATAAATAATTATATTAATATATAAAGAAAATTAACATTAATAATAACAATAAACATATAAATAAAAATTAATAATTAAAACAAAAGGAATAAAAAATTAAATGTTATATTTGGATAATTAAATGATAAAAAAGAAATAAATAAATAATATATATATATATATATATATATATATATATATATATATATATATATATATATATATATATATATAATATAAAGAATAAAGAATAGAAACTATCAAAATTACGCAAATGGTCCCTGAAAGTGAAAAGGACAAAATTGCCACGTGTCACTCTCTCGTGGCATCTTAATTTCATTTTCCCGTTTTTTTTTTACCATAATTTCATTCTAATATTAAGGAAAGTAAATTTAGTAATTATAATTATCTTTTATAAATTGTTTATGATATTGTATTTTCTTATTAATTAAAAAGTAATAAACATATATAAAGTGTCTGGCCAAGGATGATCAGTTTGTGCCGTTATCTGAGATAACCGTGGATAATCACCTGAGATATGTCGAGCAGCCTGACGCGATTACCGATCGTAAAGTGAAGAGATTGCGGAATAAAGAGATCGCGCTAGTACTCGTTCAGTGGAGGCATCATAAGGGTACTAGTGCCACCTGGGAGCCCGAAGCCGAGATGAGGAGCCGATATCCACAGCTATTCCAGAATCCGAGCTAGATTCCGGGACGTAATCTTTTTAAGAGGAGAGGATTTGTAACATCCCGGATTTGAGCCTGGTACGTGGATTTAATTTATTGGCTCATTTATTTATTATCATTGCGTGTTCCAATTAAATTCCGTTTCGTGGATTCAACGTGTCAAGGTTGAGTGATACGTGTCCCCGAGCTAATAATTAGCGGATTAATTATCTCCTTGAGATCGTGGATTTAATTGGGTCAATTTGATATTAATATTGGAAAAGTGAAATCGGGTTCAGATTTAATGGGTTCGGGACCGGATGAGAATAGAGACGTATATAGATATTGAGCTCCCCTTTTTATTTCCTCCTTTATCCATTCATAAGAAGAACCCTAAGGTGTGTGTGTGAATTGTGTGGAGTTCCAGCAGAATTGAAGCTGAGAAGTGAAGCCAGAAATTGAAGCTAAAGTGTAATACCTTGATCATCTTCATCATCTTTTGTGTTCTTGAAGCTTCAAAGGTAAGAGCTATGGGTTTTAATGGTTAAATTCTTGATGGATTCATGTGATATGTTGAGGAAATCGTTTCTGTAGCATATGGGGTGTTTACATATGAGTCTTGTGTATTTTCCTTGCTGAAAATCGAGTTTGGAGGGGTTGAAAACCCCTGGTTCGGCTATGGAGTTCGAAGAGCAGATTCTGCTGTCTGGCAAAAGCGCGGCGCGCAAATGAGAAAAGCGCGGCGCGTAAATCAATCTGCTAGAGAATTTTGGTTTAGTTTTATAAAAGAGTTGTGGGTCGTTAACTGGTCGGATTCCTTCGGGATATTATTGAATTGAATTATTTGGGATTTTGGGTCTCGATAGGAGTTCCGAAAAAGGGTTTCGGGGATCGATTGTCTGTTCGGGAATATGTTTCGGGATTAGTTTAATTGTGATAATTGTGTTGGATTAAGTTATGTTTGATTGAATTGCGTGGCTATCGAGTTTGTGATAACATGTGAGACCCGTGATGTGTTCAGGTGCTAGCCGATCACGTGCCGAGCCGCATTGAGAGTTCGGGTTTCGATTGCTTTCGGGTATCGGTGAGTACTCGAGTTCTTTTCAAACGCACGTGCATTCTTTCGAGTCGTCTATGTGGTTGTGATATATATGTGTATGAGACTGTGATAGCGCGCAGGTATGAGCTTCTCTACCCTATACGTGCTATATGTGTTTAAATTGCAGGTGTCCGCGATATGTGATCACGCAGGCTGACTGTCCCTAACCAGTCACGAGATATGAGGCTGTATATATACGGCAGTGATATTGCCAGGTCGCTCCTGTGCCTATTGAGTAGCTAACCGCTGCTGTGTGCGGCCTGTTAGCTGGGGAACGTGGTCCCCTTTTGAGCAGAGATATGTGTTATGCATCGAGTTGCATATGTGTGCTGAGATATATGTGTTGTGTATGTTATGTGTGCTTACCTGCAGTGTCTAACCCTCGCGTACTCACGAGCTGTCCAGCTTATGTTTTCGAGTCTTCTGTGTGTCAGGCAGTCATACTGTGGGATCGCAGTCACAACCGCAACAGCCGAAGTAGGGATCGGGGCAGTTTAGAGCCGTGTATGCTGACTGTATTTTGATGCTAGACTTTAGAGTTGTCATCAATACTCTGTTGTGTTTATGTATCAGTGTCGGTTATGAGACGATGTATGACTCCGTGTTAAAAGTTTTAATTAACAGTGTTTTCCGCTAATCCTGTGACATGTGCATTATGAGATGATTGCGATATTTCCACCTGTGTATTGTATTGACGTGGCATTTGTGTGAGAATTGTGGGTGTTACAGCTTGGTATCAGAGCTTGAGGTTTCAGTATTGAGTATCAGTGGATGCTTGTGCTCTTACCGTGTTCAGATCCGTGGGATTCTTCCCTGAGACTGAGTTTAGCGGAATTAACTGACCTAGCTTATTGTATAACGCTGGGTGATCGATCTGTTATCTTACCTTTGTGATATGTGCAGGTTGTTATGGCAGATCATGGAGAGGGTTCCGGGCCTGAGAGACCAGCGGGAGACGAGTATGTCCGCCGGTCAGAGATGTTATCAGTATTGACCGAGTTCTACAGAGAGAGGGACAGAGAGAGAGAGCAGCAGCGACAGAGAGCTGATCTGCCGCCAGTGACTAGTGTTGAGACAGTGGTTGGGGCATCTTCTTCTTCTGCTCCTCGAGGTGGGTCCTTTAAGGACTTTATGGCAGGAGCCCCACCTCAGTTCCGAGGCGGTGGTGAGCCGGGTGCGGCTATGGCTTGGGAGAGAGAGATAGAGGCGGCATTCCGAGTTGCCCATGTCGATCCTCGGGATATGGTCGGCTATGCGGCTTATCAGCTGAAAGGAGGGGCTTCACAGTGGTGGAAGTCCATTGAGTCATCCATGACTACTGCAGCAGCTTATGCTATGACATGGGATCAGTTCCGTGCTATCTTCGAGTTACAGTATATTCCCCGGGATGAGCGCCGGGAAACGGAGCGTCGTTTTCTACATCTTCAGCAGGGCAGCATGTCAGTCCAGCAGTATGTAGACAGGTTTAATGAGTATGCTCAGTTTGCGCCCCAGCACGTGGATACAGAGATTCGTAAGGCTGATGCCTTTATCGATGGGTTGAGATCTGATATTCGGGAGTTCGTTGGGCTTCACGACACCCCGACGTTTGCGAGAGCCTTGGAGTTGGCTCGTGTTAGAGAGAGAGAGATCGAGAGACAGAGGGGTCAGCCTCCATCCCAGAGACAGAGGACAGGGACGTCTGAGCAGTCCCAGAGTTATTATCGAGAGCCCCAGGATTTTCAGAGAGAGAGACAGCCTGAGCAGCAGCAGGTTCAGGGGCAGGGTTCGGGATTTCGTCGAGACAGAGACAGAGGCAGAGACCGGAGGTCCAGGAGGTCTGGGCAGTATCAGGGGTCGGGGACAGCCAGTCAGAGTCAGGGGCAGACTTCCCGATATAGCGCTCCCAGTCAGAGTCAGAGCAGCGTGGGACAAGGGTCCCAGCCATCCGGGAGTCGGGCAGACAGTTCAGCTGGAGAGAGAGACTGTCCGAGGTGTCGCCGTCGCCATTCTGGTCCTTGTACATCAGAGCAGCCCCGTTGCAACCGCTGTGGTCAGTATGGCCATACATCTTTTACTTGTACATCGAGGGATTCCCTGTGCTTCCGCTGTGGGAGGCCAGGTCATATTGTGAGGGACTGTCCGGACGCACCACCTGCAGTACAGGGAGCGAGTACTAGCGGGACTAGAGCTGAGCCGTCGTCTTCGAGCCGCCGTGAGTCAGCGCCCAGAGGCAGGGGTAGAGTATTTCAGGCTACAGCAGAGGAGGCCCGCGAGTCTACCGATGTGGTATCTGGTACGTACATTCTGAACGGGCTTAGTGCTCGTATTTTGTTTGATTCTGGAGCAGATCGCTCGTATGTATCTGTTGTATTCTGTGCCTACTTTTCTGTGCCTGCTACTGTGTTATCTGTGCCGTTAGTCGTTGAGAGAGTAGACGGTAGTACTGCTTTAGTGAGTCGGGTATACAGAGATTGTGTCCTTGAGATAGATGCTCACCGGTTTTCGATCGATCTACTGCCGATAGAGATTAGCAGTTTCGACGTGATAGTGGGTATGGACTGGATGACAGCCAGGCAGGCCGATATTCTGTGCGCGAAGAAGATGATCCGGGTACCCATTTCAGACAGTGAGACGGTGACAGTGTACGGCGAGAGGCGCCGAGGTGAGATCGGCATTGTGTCTATGGCCCGAGCTCAGAGATATGTTGCGAAGGGGTGCGAGACCTTTCTGGCTTATGTTGTTGACGCCAGATTAGAGAAGAAGACCTTAGCGGATATACCCGTAGTTCGAGAGTTCCCTGAGGTATTCCCAGAAGAGTTGCCTGGGTTACCGCCAGATCGTCAGGTCGAGTTCCGTATCGACCTTATCCCTGGAGCGGTGCCTATTGCGAAGACGCCTTATAGGCTGGCACCTACTGAGATGAGAGAAATGATGTCGCAGCTTCAGGAGTTGCTTGATCGTGGATTCATCCGTCCGAGTTCGTCCCCGTGGGGAGCTCCCGTGCTATTTGTGAAGAAGAAGGACGGTTCCATGCGGATGTGTATCGACTATCGAGAGTTGAATAAAGTGACGGTGAAGAACCGTTATCCGCTTCCACGTATCGACGATCTGTTTGATCAGCTACAGGGTTCGAGCTTCTTTTCGAAGATAGATCTGAGATCGGGTTATCATCAGCTGAGAGTTAGAGATGAGGATGTGCCGAAGACTGCGTTTCGGACGAGATACGGCCATTACGAGTTCCTAGTCATGCCTTTCGGACTGACCAACGCACCCGCGGCATTCATGGATTTGATGAACAGGGTGTGTAGATCTATGTTGGATCGGTTCGTGATAGTGTTCATCGACGACATCCTGATCTATTCGAGGAGTGCCGAGGACCACGAGCAGCACTTGCGAGAGGTTTTATCTGTGCTGCGAGAGGAACGACTTTATGCGAAGTTCTCCAAGTGTGAGTTCTGGTTGCGCGAGGTCCAGTTTTTGGGGCATGTTGTAAGCGCCGAGGGTATTTCAGCGGACCCGGCAAAGATAGAGGCAGTGATGAGTTGGGAGCCGCCGAAGACTGTGCCCGAGATCCGTAGCTTTTTGGGCCTAGCCGGGTATTATCGCCGCTTCATTCAGGACTTTTCGAGGATTGCCAGGCCGTTGACGAGATTGACACGGCAGTCCGTTCCTTTCGTGTGGTCTGATGAGCAGGAGTCGGCTTTCAGAGAATTGAAATCCCGGTTATGTCAGGCACCAGTGTTAGCATTGCCTGAGGGTACAGAGGATTTTGTGGTCTACTGTGATGCGTCAGGTACCGGTTTGGGTTGTGTTCTGATGCAGCGAGGCAAAGTGATTGCGTATGCGTCGCGACAGCTGAAGACCTACGAGGAAAATCATACCGTGCACGACCTTGAGTTGGACGCGATAGTGTTCGCGTTGAAGATATGGCGTCATTATCTGTACGGTTCGCGATTTGTAGTGTATACCGATCACAAGAGTCTTCAGTATCTGTTCAGTCAGAAAGAGCTAAATATGAGACAGCGGCGCAGCCTCGAGTTACTGAAAGATTATGACTGCGAGATCCAGTACCATCCTGGTAGGGCCAATGTGGTGGCCGATGCGTTGAGCCGTAAGGCGTGCGGTCAGACAATGGTTTCCCGAGCAGCGAGGCTCGAGGTCACCTCGACTCTTGTGGAGAGTCTGAGGCATGCTCAATTAGAGGGTCTGCGGGCCGAGAATGTGAAAAGAGAGCGTCTTGCAGGGCAGCTTGAGGTATTGAGTAGAGATAGCAGGGGTTTGTGGGCGTTTCATGATCGGGTTTGGGTTCCGAGAGTCGGTAATCTGCGGCAGCTGATTTTAGATGAGTCGCACCGTTCGAGATTGTCTATCCACCCCGGGAGCACCAAAATGTACAGAGATTTGCGCGAGTTCTATTGGTGGCCAGGGATGAAGAGAGATGTGGGCCGATACGTCGAGGAGTGTATGACTTGTCTGCGAGTCAAGGCCGAGCATCAGAAGCCTCACGGACATTTGCAGCCTTTAGAGATCCCTGAGTGGAAGTGGTATCATATTACGATGGACTTCATCGTTAGACTTCCGCGCACCGTTCGAGGCAATGATATGATCTGGGTGATAGTGGATCGCTTGACGAAGAGTGCTCACTTTCTAGCGGTTCGGGGTACCATCACTATGGATCAGTTAGCTCGGTTATACATCAGTGAGATAGTATCGAGGCACGGCGTTCCGATGTCGATTACGTCCGATAGAGATGCGCGGTTTACTTCGAGGTTCTGGCAGAGCTTTCAGCGCGAGTTGGGGACGAGAGTTCAGTTGAGTACAGCATACAGACCTCAGACAGACGGGCAGACAGAGCGGACGAATCAGACTCTCGAGGATATGCTCCGAGCTTGTGCGATCGAATTCAGTGGTAGTTGGGACGTTCACTTGCCGTTAGTCGAGTTTGCGTACAACAACAGCTACCATTCCTCCATCAAGATGGCTCCATTCGAGGCACTGTATGGGCGTAAGTGCCTAACCCCGGTGTGTTGGGGGGAGGTCGGTGAGCGATCTATCAGTGGGCCCGAGTTGTTACAGGAGACGAGCGATAAAGTGGCAGTTATCCGTGAGCATATGAGAGTAGCACAGAGCCGACAGAAGAGTTATGCCGATCGTCGTCTGACTGAGCTTGAATTCAGTGTCGGGGACCGTGTGATGCTGAAAGTATCGCCGTGGAAAGGAGTTATTAGATTCAGACATCGAGGTAAGCTGAGTCCGCGGTACATCGGTCCGTTTGAGATCATCGCCAGAGTCCGAGATCAGGCTTATAGATTGAGACTGCCTCCCGAGCTGGCCGGAGTTCACGATACATTTCACGTGAGTCATTTGAGAAAGTGTCTGGCCAAGGATGATCAGTTTGTGCCGTTATCTGAGATAACCGTGGATAATCACCTGAGATATGTCGAGCAGCCTGAGGCGATTACCGATCGTAAAGTGAAGAGATTGCGGAATAAAGAGATCGCGCTAGTACTCGTTCAGTGGAGGCATCATAAGGGTACTAGTGCCACCTGGGAGCCCGAAGCCGAGATGAGGAGCCGATATCCACAGCTATTCCAGAATCCGAGCTAGATTCCGGGACGGAATCTTTTTAAGAGGAGAGGATTTGTAACATCCCGGATTTGAGCCTGGTACGTGGATTTAATTTATTGGCTCATTTATTTATTATCATTGCGTGTTCCAATTAAATTCCGTTTCGTGGATTCAACGTGTCAAGGTTGAGTGATACGTGTCCCCGAGCTAATAATTAGCAGATTAATTATCTCCTTGAGATCGTGGATTTAATTGGGTCAATTTGATATTAATATTGGAAAAGTGAAATCGGGTTCAGATTTAATGGGTTCGGGACCGGATGAGAATAGAGACGTATATAGATATTGAGCTCCCCTTTTTATTTCCTCCTTTATCCATTCATAAGAAGAACCCTAAGGTGTGTGTGTGAATTGTGTGGAGTTCCAGCAGAATTGAAGCTGAGAAGTGAAGCCAGAAATTGAAGCTAAAGTGTAATACCTTGATCATCTTCATCATCTTTTGTGTTCTTGAAGCTTCAAAGGTAAGACCTATGGGTTTTAATGGTTAAATTCTTGATGGATTCATGTGATATGTTGAGGAAATCGTTTCTGTAGTATATGGGGTGTTTACATATGAGTCTTGTGTATTTTCCTTGCTGAAAATTGAGTTTGGAGGGGTTGAAAACCCCTGGTTCGGCTATGGAGTTCGAAGGGCAGATTCTGCTGTCTGGCAAAAGCGCGGCGCGCAAATGAGAAAAGCGCGGCGCGTAAATCAATCTGCTAGAGAATTTTGGTTTAGTTTTATAAAAGAGTTGTGGGTCGTTAACTGGTCGGATTCCTTCGGGATATTATTGAATTGAATTATTTGGGATTTTGGGTCTCGATAGGAGTTCCGAAAAAGGGTTTCGGGGATCGATTGTCCGTTCGGGAATATGTTTCGGGATTAGTTTAATTGTGATAATTGTGTTGGATTAAGTTATGTTTGATTGAATTGCGTGGCTATCGAGTTTGTGATAACATGTGAGACCCGTGATGTGTTCAGGTGCTAGCCGATCACGTGCCGAGCCGCATTGAGAGTTCGGGTTTCGATTGCTTTCGGGTATCGGTGAGTACTCGAGTTCTTTTCAAACGCACGTGCATTCTTTCGAGTCGTCTATGTGGTTGTGATATATATGTGTATGAGACTGTGATAGCGCGCAGGTATGAGCTTCTCTACCCTATACGTGCTATATGTGTTTGAATTGCAGGTGTCCGCGATATGTGATCGCGCAGGCTGACTGTCCCTAACCAGTCACGAGATATGAGGCTGTATATATACGGCAGTGATATTGCCAGGTCGCTCCTGTGCCTATTGAGTAGCTAACCGCTGCTGTGTGCGGCCTGTTAGCTGGGGAACGTGGTCCCCTTTTGAGCAGAGATATGTGTTATGCATCGAGTTGCATATGTGTGCTGAGATATATGTGTTGTGTATGTTATGTGTGCTTACCTGCAGTGTCTAACCCTCGCGTACTCACGAGCTGTCCAGCTTATGTTTTCGAGTCTTCTGTGTGTCAGGCAGTCATACTGTGGGATCGCAGTCACAACCGCAACAGCCGAAGTAGGGATCGGGGCAGTTTAGAGCCGTGTATGCTGACTGTATTTTGATGCTAGACTTTAGAGTTGTCATCAATACTCTGTTGTGTTTATGTATCAGTGTCGGTTATGAGACGATGTATGACTCCGTGTTAAAAGTTTTAATTAACAGTGTTTTCCGCTAATCCTGTGACATGTGCATTATGAGATGATTGCGATATTGCCACCTGTGTATTGTATTGACGTGGCATTTGTGTGAGAATTGTGGGTGTTACACTTGTGGTGTAATAAAATTCTTTCATGGACCAAAACCATAATTCCATATAAACCACAGGGACCATTTATGTAATTTTGTCTTATATTATTTATCGATGTCAGTTTAATGTTAAAATATATTTTTTTATCATATCTTATATGTAGAATATGTATTCCCGTATTTTCAGCCCCTTTGATGATTCTTTCACAATACCCAAGAAGAAACAAGCTCAATCATGGGGTAATGATGAAGAAGACAAAGAGAATATTGAGAGAGGATAAAGTGGCGGCTGCAAGTTTGTATTCAATATATTTCAAACGTGTCTTTACAATAAAGAAACCCTAGGAGCTTTATAGCTCCATTTAATTATCTATGGGGCATTGACACAATTGCCCCCTAGACTTTTACATAGAAATAAGTTACAAGAAAACAAATACAAAGTTAAACGCTAAGTAATTAATTATTACAAAATAACTCCATATGATCGAAATTAAAAGTCTAACAATCTCCCCCTTTTCGATCATTTAGGAGGTCGTGGAACTCTGGCATGATCAGTTGATTCTCGGAGTCCAAGGATGACGTCAAAGCGTCTGGTCACTTGTCCCATGTGTAGCCTTTCGTTCAGGAGGTCAATGCCGCTGAGGGTATCCTGTATCTCCTTTGGTGAGCATCTTTGTTCTGGATCTGGCTGAGCATCAAAATCTTGTACTTTCTGTGTTAGCGCTGCTCGAACCAATCTGAGTGTACCATCGGAGTAACATGGAAGATCCTAAAAGCGCATGTACATTTTGTAGCCCTTGTAATTGACAAAAATGACACCCGAGTCTCCAGAGAGTACAACTCTGTAGGCCGGATGATGGGCTAGGAGGAAGCTGTCTTGTTCTGGTGCTCGTAGGCCCACTTTAATCAACGCGCTCTCAATTGCCATCTGGAAGTCTCTGAGGCACATAATGATCGAGCGGCGGTTCATGCTTCGAACTAGGGCACCTACAGCAGTCATGTGGGTCAGACGTTTTTTGATGCGATTTTTCAAGCAGTTGTGTAAAAACTCAACGTCGTCCGCACTTATGAATTCTCGGTCATTCTCGAAGATGTCATCACCCGTGCCATCTTCTCTTTCTACTTGAAAGGAGGGATAGTAGACTTTGGCTCTTTTACACATGGTTATGGTTCGGAGTTTCTTTATCTTCGATTTTGACATTTTAGACCTCCTCTCCTTGAGCATTAGTTGATAGTATTCGGCCTGTTCAGCTTTAGATACATTTGTTAGTTCCATAAGAAGGCGTCTGCTGAAAGCTCCAGGCTTCTTTCTGAATACCATTTTGAATCTCTCTTCTAAGTATGGGTTCTGAAACTGCTCAGCAGGAAACTTCTGTAAGAATTCTTTGAGAACCTGAACGGGGGGTTCTTCGATTTCATCCTTTTTAGCTTCAAGTAGTTATATGATTGTCCCCCGCCGTTCTTGTCGAAGTTTGTCTTTTTCTTCTTGAGGCAGTTTTTGTACTTCACCTTTTGAATATTGACTTACCCAGAATAAGTCATCTTTCCTAAATACACCAGGTCCTTCTGGAGTTTCATCGAAGCAATCGACCCTTTTGGTTTGTGAAGGACCTGTGAGTTCGGTTTGTTGGACTGGAGGAGGGCTTGGAGATCTTGGAGGGCTTGGGACAATATGGGATTCTTTGAGAGATGGGGGAGCTTGAATAGATGAGAGTATTTCTTGTTGAGGGGCTGGTGGTGTTGAGTTTAGGAAATCAAAGGAAGAGGATGAGGATTTTTTAGGCGATTCTGGTTCAGGTTTTGGAATGATGAAAGGTTCGATGTCCTCAATATCGGAGTCTGAGTCAGATACCAATATGATTTCAACTTTCTCATGAGCGGGCTCGAACTCTACCATGGCTGTCATCGGATCCAGTGGAGCTGGACCCTCGACCATGGGCTCGTCTTCAATCATTAAGTATTCCTGAGCCTCCTGCATCTGTTCCCCTGACCCCAGAAACCCTGTCCCTTCGGTCTCTGCTCCCCCTAGAATCATCATTGGGTCCTCAGACTGAACTTTCTGTCTTTTCTCCCCCTCATGACGATCAGGGTCGTCCTAATCGTCATGCTTTCTTTCGGGGGCCTCTGCCTGAGGACAGCACTGGAGTTCAATTACTGCAGACTCCAGGCGGTCCATTCTGGAATTAATCTGCTCCTGGACTTGAAGGATTAGACGTGTAAGCGCATCAATCTTGTCCGAGAGCTCCGCGAGCTGGGTTTGGACTGAATGGGATCCTGGTGGAGGGCCAGCTTCGGAAGCGACACCCTTACCCTTTATAAGTGAGAGAAGGGCGGTGTGACGTTCCTCGACAGCTTCCTTTTGGGCGTCCAGGTCAGCCCGGGTAATCACTCCGGCAGCACGTAGAGCTGCCATTAACATCTCCAAGTTGATAGGGAGATGGCCGGAAGTGGATGGCGTTGATTGAGCCACTCCCGGTCTTCCTTCCGTCATTTCTGGCTCCTGTATAGGACGCTCAGATCCGGAAGTTTGTGGAGCTGCCACGGAGGCAGCTCTTGGGGATGCCACGGAGGCATCGTGCGTTGTGTCTTTGTGGGGGGATGGAATTGTGAATGAAGGAAGTGCGGTCACGTGGGGAGGAGTGTCACCTCTTTCAACACCGCCACTCTCCGAATGAGAGGGCGATGGTGTATGTGCTATGACCCCGTGGAATTAGTGGTCTCCCTTTGAGGGGAAACCAAGTGGGTGGCGGTGGTGATTTTGACCGTTGGACTGATGGTCTTATGGTGGGAAGTCCGGCTAATTGGGCTTAGTTCACCCTCGGATTGAATACTTATCGCTCGCACGACAGAGACGGTTCGTTCTGAATCCGCCGTCTCTGCCGTCTCACCACCTGCTCCCTTGCTCACCAACACATGCTCCCTCTCACCTATACCCATAGATTGTTGAACTTCCACTTGAGCTCCCTCATCCTCACTCATATTGGCCTCACCTTCGGATTGGCTAGTCTTAGTCGGTTCTGGCTGAGACTCATCCGGATAAAACTCTTGAATGTACGCCTTAACCCGTTCCAACCCCCTTGCCTTTAGTAGTAGAGATAGAGGAATTTTCATTCTTGGCACTGTAGGGGCCCCCTTTGGCAAAGTCAGCTTTTGAATGGCCACTGTGCGGTAGACGTCCGCCTCAGGATGTTCATGGATGTGCTCATCATGATCCATCGCGTATTGGATTATAAGTTGCAGAAAAAGCTGGAGAGGAATGTACTTTCTTCCCTTTTTGGTTCCCCTCTCCACATGCACTCGACGCAATTCCTCGAACAGGAAAGCAGCATAATCTACATGTCGGTCAAAGGCAAAGCCGGTGAACATGGCAAATACCTGAGCCGATGCGGAGTCGTGGCCGGAGTGCTTCGCGGTGAAGCACTTGTTGATAACATCAAAAAGGATCCGCCAGTGAGATTGAATATTTTTGGTGCGGAAATCTGAGGGTTTGGAGAGGGGGCCATCATAACCTAGGGTTTGGATTTCAGCTAGGGTTTCGGTGATGGATTGGTTGGGATCAAACTGATCGCGGGTTGGTAGGTAGAATTCGGCGGGTAGGTGAAGGATATGGCGTATGGCGGGTATGGTGAGTTTGACTGGAACACAGTCGATGGTGGATGTAAAATGGGGTTCGGCGTTAGGAACATACTGCAATCTGTTCCAGAATTGTTGCAGCTAAATCTGGGGAACAGTGATTGCGGTGGATAAGGCATAATAGATGGGGTGGTGAAGGAGGACGTCGAATGCAAGGGTTTGGGGTTCTTTGGTTAGGATGGAGACGTCGAGCTGCCAGTTGTGTGGAATAAACTCGCCAAACTCGGCGTTGGGAATGATGGATTGTTCTGGGAGTTATGCGTTATTATTTGGGATGGGGGGATGGGGTATGGTAAGATTAACAGCCGGTTCCATCATCCTGCAAAGGTGCATCAAAGTTAGAAGAATAAGACTTTAAATGATAAGGCATTGATGTGAAGTCTAGATAAGTGTGAAATAAAAACTGCCTGATCTGTTTAGCATCGGGTCTTTATTAGTAGAATGCAATTCTACTAATAAAGTCCAAAGTCAATCGTTAAGAGACCGATGTTAGATCAAACCTTTTCACTCAAACACTAATCCTAACTCTAATCAATGGTGCACCGAAAAGAAAATAATTTTGTATTTAATTTTTTTATTTTTATTTTTAATTTATAGTGAAAATGCAAAAGTGGAAAATTTTAAAAAAAATGCCAAGTGTTGGATTTCGGATGGTCCGAATTCGGATGAATAGTGTCACCGAATCCGGATGAAGCCGAAATCTGGATGATGCATGCGGTGGTACGTTTGAGGTCCGAATTCGGATGATGTGACAAGATGGGTCGAATTCGAATGTGGTCCGAAACGTATTTAAGTGGTGATGGGGATGAGAGGTCGCCCGAATTCGGATGGTGCATAAGGGTGGTCCGAATTCGGATGTGGTGCGGATGAAAAATTATGTATGCAATAAGGACCAAGGACCAAACTCGGATGGGAACCGAATTCGGATCCATCCGAGTTCGGATGAACGGTGATGATGCAAAATTACACTTAAATGAGGTATTCAAACTTTTGACATTAAATGATGGACCGAATTCGGATCTACAGTGACCGAATTCGGTTTTTGTAAGTTTGAAAAAATGAAAAATTATACTAAGTGAATCATCTGAATTCGAATGATGGTCCGAATTCGGACATCCGAAATGCATGAATGCAGTTAATGTGTTCATGCAAAAATAAACGTGAACAGTTAAAAGTTAACAAAAATGCATGAAATTACAGATCCTAGTCTAAAAATACAAAAGGAACATTTTATCTAACTACAACTACTTAAAAAGAACACATTAAACTACTAAAAATTAGCAAAAACCGAAGTAAAAAACTATCTAAAAATTGAAAATCAAACTGACAATTTAGGATGTTAAACACTAAAATAAAGATAGAAAAAGGTTACCTGATGATGCCGAAGGTGAATGAAGCAAGAAAAATGGAGAAAAATGATGGTTCACCGAGCTTGAACGGTGGTTATGGTGGTTTGGGCGGCGGTGGTCGACGAGAGAAAGAAAGGAGGAAGAAGGAAGAAAGCTTGAAGATGAAGAAATGAATTGTTGACAGTTGACCCGCCTATTTATAGGCGCTCGGGTCGGGTTTTCGGGTCAAAGTATCCGCGCCCAACAGGAGTGGGCCGCCGGATTTTACAACACACATACAAATAGAAAAAAAATTGTTGGGCTTAATGAAAAAAAATGTGCACAATTTATTAAATCTTTTTGTAGTATTCTTTGAGACAAACAAGCAACAAAAAATATTTTTGGTATTTTCTTTTTAGTATTTAAGTTAAGACAAAGAATAAAATAAAAATAAACCTAAATAAAATAAGATAAAATATTTTTGGGTTTTTGATAAATTTGAAATTTAAACTCTTTTTGGAATTTCTGACCTTTTAAATTAAACGTAGAATTAAATCAAAGTATAACCAACCTAAAATTAAAAATTTAACTACAAGAAATTAAAAAGAAACAAAGAATTATAAAACTGAAAATCCTAACTATACTCCCCCTCAAATAAATACCGGTTCTTTTCCTTTTGTTTTTCTGATTAAGCTCGTCAACCCTTTTTAGCCTTAAAAATACAGACAAACCTGGATATTGTTTGCGTCCCACTCCGTGATGAACAATTGACACAGCAATTTGCCAGGATCATTAATTATTAAAAATGTACACAGATAAGGAAATATTGAGTTTTAATTTTGTGACACAATCCTTAAATTTAAATAACAGATATTTTCTAAAATAAAGGAATTTCAATCACGATAGATTGAAATAGAATTATTTAAGACAACATCTGATATTTATTTGAAAGGTGGATTCAACATGCCGATATGGGATACTAAAAACTGAAAACGAGGTTCGTCTAAAGCTTTAGTAAATATATCCGCAAGAAATTAACCAAATCAGAAGAAGAAAAAGAAATGGGATTAGTAGAAGAGTCTCCATGCATTTGAGTAATGCGAGGTCCTGATTGATCAACTTCGGGTGCCAGTTCAGCCAACTCATCAAATGTGACATGCACACTTTCATTGACTGTTCTGGTTCGGGTATTGAATGCGCGATAGGCCTTCGAGTTGGATGAGTATCCAATGAAGATCGCTTCATCCGCCTTTTCGTTAAACTTCCCGAGGTTGTCTTTGTCGTTCAGCACATAGCACCTGCAACCAAATACACGTAAGTACTTGATAAATGGTACTTTATTCAAAAAGAGTTGGTAAGGAGTTTTGTTAAAGCGCTTATGGATAATGGAGCGATTTTGTGTATAGCATGCTGTTGATACGGCTTCGGCCCACAAGAATGGAGGTAGCTTCGAGTATGTGAGCATTGTACGAGCGGCTTCCACAAGCGTACGGTTACTTTTCCACGACCCCATTTTGTTGAGGCGTTCGAGCAGCAGAATATTGATGCTGAATGCCTTTGGATCGAAGGAAGCCCTCAACTACCGAGTTCTTGAACTTCGTGCCGTTACCGGATCTGATTGATTGCACTGACAGCTGCTGTTGGGTCTCGACACTCTTGATAAAATCTATGATTTCTTGAGCTGTCTCGTCCTTGGAACGCAAGAACCTGACCCAGGTATATCGTGAATAGTCATCAACGATAACCAACACATATCGTTTCCCGTTTATGCTTTGAGTCCGCATCGGCCCGCATAAATCCATGTGAAGTAACTCCGATACTCTTTTTGTTGATGGTTCGGGCTTTGGTTTGTGAGATGATCGTTTCATCTTTCCTTTCTTACAAGCTCCACACAGATGGTCCTTTTCATAGCGCAATTCAGGAAGACCCTTAACCAATTGTTTCGCAGCCAGCTTGTTGATATTGTCAAAGTTCAAATGGGATAATCTTTGATGCCACAACCAAGAGTCTTTTGAAGAGGCTTTTGATAATAAACAAATGTTATCCTTCACTATTAGCTTGCCTACGTCAATGGTGTAGAGGTTAGAGTTTCGGGAACCTGTTAGGATTTCTTTTCCATCCATACTCTTTACACTGCAGTTCTTAGCTCTAAAAGTTACCTCTAGTCCTTTGTCACAGAGCTTCCCTATGCTAAAAAGATTATGTGATAACCCCTCAACATAGTCAACGTCCTTGATGACCAGATTATTTAGAACTAAGTCCCCGTATCCTTTGATGTGAGCCTGATGGTTGTTCCTGAATTTTACCGTTCCGCAATACTGTTCAACTACGTTGGACAACAATTCTCTTCTTCCCGTCATATGCTTGGAGCAACCCGAATCCATATACCAAATGGACTTAGCCTGAAAAGCACACAAATTCATATAATGAAAAACTATATGCATTCAAACACATCCATTTTTAATTCACAATCAAACCGTGTTCTGAACCGAGTTGTTTAGAAAACATGATGAGTTAAGACCGGGTCCTGGGCTGTGTGCACAGAAGCCAAACGTGTCGGTTTAAGCATAACTGACAAGCAAAAGAACGGGTCCTAGTCTATGGTAATTAGAAGCCATTTCATTGAAGAACGGGTCTTGATCAGAAGTAACCAAGAACGATCTTCATAAAGATCACACAACTTTGGGTACCCACATCAATATCGGTCCCTTTTTGTTAGGAGTTCCAGATTTATATGGCACGTGTACAGTTTTAGGAACCCATTTAGCATTTATGTGTGGTCCGGATGCATAACCCTTCGAAATCCATTGAAGATTGGATTTATTGGGCTTTGGAACCTTAGGCACTGAAATTGCCTTTGGTTTTTGTCTTTTTAAGACCTTTTTGACCGTTGCTTTGGTTTTGGGCCTTGGCAACGGACAAGTCTCAATTTTATTTGAGGCCGATGATGCAACATTTTTTGTTTTCTTTTTCCGAATTCGTTTAACAGGATATGGCACGAAAGCATTCATTTCAGGAACCTGTCGTCTATAGTGAGTTGGACATAGATTAAATAATTCATTGAAAGAGTACTTTAAAAGAACAACAGAATTCGGTACATCATTACATGCATTGTCACACACATTGTTACACAAATTGTCTTTAGAGATTACAGACATCCTATCTCTAGTAACAAATTCTTTTGGCATTATAGCCTTCTTCACAAAAAAAAACTCGTAAAATCCAACATGGTGGTTTTTGGAAATCTTCTTATATGATATGTAGGAACAAAACGATTAGAGTCAGTAAGCATGGAAGATTTAGACTTGACAGAATTTTCTTTTTGTTGGTGAGTGGGTTTCTTAAATGACTTGGATTTGATCTGAGTCTTTTTAGAAACCTCATTTTTAAAAGGTTTTGAACACTCACCTTTATAAATGACAGAAGAAGTTTCAGCTTTGGCCTTACCTTTATTTGATGACACATATGGAATTTTTGTGGAATGAGAAACTGTTTGTTCTTTTGAAAAATCTTTCAATTTTTGTGAAACCATTTCAAAATTTTCTCTGTAGACAGTTACTTCCACAGATTGTTGAAAAGTTTGATTTACCAATTCTTCTTCGCTCTTAAGAAGAGCATCTTGAAGATCAAGAGCTTTCTTTTGAGACGACTTCAATTCCTTTTCTAAAACAGTGATTTGTTGTTGAAGAACTTTTGCAGGAATATAAAGTTGAGGAGTTGATTTTACGGTTTTCGTTTTCAATTCAGCTTCTGAATAAGTTGACAAGAAGTCTTCCTCTAAGGTGGGTACTCTAGAAGGATAACTCTCGTTAAGTTCTTCATATTGAAAAGAAATTTCTTTTTCTTTATGAGCAACACGTTTCTCATTTTCTTGGTTTAAAAATTCTTTTGATGACTCAAAAAAGAAAGATTTAAAAGCGGCTCCCATATAATTCATGTCATAAAATAAAGGTAAAACATTTTGTGCTTTTTCCAAATATTTAGGATTTTTAAAATCGATTCCTTGTTTAGAATGGCAAAACCTAGTTTCTTTGGGCTGATTTAAGTGGATAGTTTGTTCTGTTTGACACCTTTTTAAAAATGCATCGTCAAGGGTCTTTATTCGTGAATACAAACTTATTCTTTCTTCTTTAATCATTTTATATTTTTCTAAACTGTCTATATTTTCCATATTTACCGTATCTAACTATTTTGTAAGTACAGAAATTTCTTCTTTTAAAGTGAGTTTTTCTTTTGATAGCGTGTCCATGCAAGATTCAAGATATATATTCCTGTCCTGAACATCTACTTTTTCTATTAACATCTGTTTTATAACATTATGATTAGTTAACCACTTTGAATGATATAATTCAGATGACTCTTTTAAAGTTTGAGCTTGATGTTCAGCCTGTACACAGTTTGCAGTTTCAGCATTTAATCTAGCTTGTAGATCAAGATGTGTGTGTGCAATGTACATTCATTAACTACAAATAAATTATTTACATGTGCAGGAATGTAACAGGAATATACCTCATTTGTCTCAGAACCGGATGTAGAGCATTCGGGATCATCGGTTGTGGTCATCAGACATGCTGGTGGATTTTTCAATGTCTCCCCCTCAGCAGCATGATCTTAAGTTTCAGCAGTGGAAACGGCACAATGCTCCAACCCTTGATGATCAACCATGTATCAGTTTTTGCCCTTATCATCTTCCTCGTCTGTGTCTTCAGCATCCCAGTAGTCTTCCTGGGCGACGAGGGCCAACGCATTGGTTCTTTTCTTTGCGGCCTCCAGCTTTCGCTCATAATAGCTGACGTCCCTGTAAAAATTATTCTTGCACTCCCGAGCAAAGTGGCCCGGTCTACCACACTTGTAATAGAGACGTTCGTCAGCGGCTTTCGGTTCGTCTGCTCTCGGACGATCATCTTTCCTCTCCGCCGGCCTCTTGTCGGCGCGGCGATGCTCTCTGCTGTCATCTCTCCTTCTTTCCCTCCTCTCAGGCTCTCTCCTCTCATCTCTACGGTCGTCCCTACGATCATCCCTTCGATCATCTCACCTATCATAATCTCGCCTGTCGTCCCTTCGATCATCGCGCCTATCGTCTCGCCTTTCATAATGGCGATCATCTCGATAGTCGCGTCTATCGTCATACCTTCGATCATCCCGATCATCCCTTCGGTAATCGTCCCTGCGATAATCATCGCGTCGTTCATCCCTTCGATCATCTGAGTACCTCCGTGGACCGGTGTCATAACGGAGCTGATTGTTAGTCTTGGTGGAAAACCGTCGTTGTTGGAGACGGTTGGTCCACAAGGCTATCTATTCCTGTATTGTGGCCTCTTCCTCATCAAATACCTGACGTGGAGGAGAGGCATACCTGCACTGCTAACAGGCCGTACACATAAGCAATTAGCCACATAATAAAGCACAGGAGCGACCTGGCTATAACTCTGCCATATATATGGTAACCCTACACAGGGCTAGGTTGGGCTACACAGCCCATGCGATAACACATCACGAATATCAGTCCACGCGTTAACCCATCGCGAGTATCACCTCCTGCAATAACCCATCGTGAACCTCGGCCTCCACGATAACCCATCGTAGACAGCTCGGGTGAATCTCATCTCACTTTCACTCTACCTCACTTCATACAGATAATTATCACAATTGTAAAAGAGGTAGGTCATACCTCAGGTGCAGCTCGCAGTGCCCATACAATTCATATAAACACATATGAAACATAAACACAGAAAGACTTAGGTGGCGTTTGGTTCGCAGAATGTTTTAAAAGGAATTGAAATCTGTTAAAGAATTGGAATCTGCAAGGAATTGGAATTGGAATCCAAATCATGTTTGGTTGGCTAAAACTGAAATTGGTATCCAATTTCATAATGCGTTGGTAGGGTAGGATGGGATGGGTGGGTAGAGGTGGATAAGTCGCTAAGGTAGGGACAGGATGAGATGGATAGGGTAGGGTGGGTGGGATCAAGTGGATGAGGGATGAGTGGGTGGGTAGGGGTAGGTATGGTGGGTAGTCGGTAAGAGTAGGTTGGATAGCGTAGGTAGGGTAAGGGTAGGTGGGTAACGTATGATGGATGAGGGATGGGTAGGGGTAGGGTTAGGTATGGTGGGTAGTAGGTAAGAGTGTGTTGGACAATGTAGGTAAGGTATGGGTGGGTTGGTAGAGGTGGATAGGTCAATAAAGTAGGAATAGGATGAGATGGATAGGGTAAAGGGAGGGTGGGTGGGGTGGATGAGGGATGGGTGGGTGGGTGGGTATGGGTAGGTATGGTGGGTAGTAGGTAAGAGTATGTTGGATAGAGTAGGTAGGGTAGGTGGGTCAAGTGGGGTGGGGTGGGTAATGTATGATGGATGAGGGATGGGTAGGTGGGTAGTAGGTAAGACTAAGTTGGATAACATAGGTAGGGTTGGGGTAGGTGGGTTAGAGGTGGTTGGGATGGGATAGGGTAGGGTGGGTTGGTAGGTAGGTAGGGGTAGGTATGGTGGGTAGTAGGTAAGAGTAGGTGGGATAGCATATGTAGGGTAGGTAGGGTGGGTGGGTGGGGTAAGACCGGACATGGTGTAGTGTAGTGTGTTAAACGCAAGGGGTATTTTTGTAATCAACCACTTTCTGTTTTCAAAAGGAATTGAATTCCATCCATAGTGTGAAGGAATGTTATTTTCCTTCATTCATTGGAAAATTTCAATTTTGATAGAGTCCAATTCCTTTTTATAGTTAAACCAAACACATGAATTGACTGGAATTGGATTCCTTTCCCCTCCAATTCCCTCGGATTCCAGTGAACCAAACGGCACCTTAAAGGATGGCGCCTAGTCTTTTAAAAGATCTCACGTACTCACCTGAATCACCCCGCACACTATCTCTAGTCCACTGACCCGAATCTGCCATGCACTAATCCTTATCAATCCCTACACACAATAAATCTCCCCAGATTAATCCTTAGTAAACCCCATATATCCCATAATCATTAACATAGCTGATTTAACACAAAAAGCAATCCCAAATAGTCCTCATAGCCCAAAACCCGATCTGGCCCAACCCAGCCGGATCGCGGTCGTGGGGCGCGCTCACAATGTGGGTCGCGCCCGAACCCTAATTCGTGGTCCCTCTCGCGCTGCTCATTGCGGCCACGCTCACCCCCATTGCGACCACGATCGCGACGAACTGCAAGTCCCCTGTTCAGTCTCTATTCTGCCCACGAGATTAATTCATCTCCTCAAGCCTATTCTCATGAACATAACTCATCAAAATCATACCAAAACTACTGTAAAACACGTACAAACTAATTCCCAATATCTCATAACAATTTACACAAAAATCAGAATCCAAATCAAAAGGTTTCTCACCTTGAAGCTTAGGAAGAATAGAAGATGAAGATTGGAGATGAATTCAACACTTAATACCCTTTGCTATGGCTTCACTCCTACTGATCCAACAACTAAAAATACCCACACACACACACACACACACACACACACACACACACTGATATCAGATTTGGGAAAGAAAGGAAGTAAAGCAAGTCATGGAAATATATATACAGATCCCTTTATAAACGCGGGTTCGACAACGATACCACGCCCCATTATCAAAACTACACAATTTATATCATTAATTCCATTTAATCCTGTGAATCCACAATTATAATTAATCCACTAGATTCATCTCCCGAAGCCACGTAATCCCCGTCCCGACACATGCTACTTACACAAATCCATACCATTGGCCCAACGCAATATCAATAATTTAAATAACCAACAATTTAAATCCCCGTAGTATATCTCAAAGACGGGGTGTTACAAATCCTCCCCTCTTATAAAGATTCCGTCCCCGGAATCTAACTCTGACTCATATGAAGCTCACCACTGCACGACTCTGTCTCAGATTCTCTCATAACACGAATATTCCTACGATATCTCATCAATACTCAGTCCCTTTCTCACACATCTGTACTTAACACATGCTACCCCATATTTTAAAACTGCTCACTACGGTAATCCCACCGAAGTATACCTAGTTCGTTACCCATGAAGCTCTCTTCTCATGCAAAACACATGTTGCCCCTGAAAATCTCTAAATATCCCCAGGAAACACTTCCTGATCACAACCGCTGCACCGTCTCAGTAGCCCACTGTATCACACAGTATTAGCACTCTATTACACTTCTGCACATAAGTGCTTTCACTAGCTCAATTACACAGACACGGAACTCAATCTCAATCGCGAAAGTTGACCATCTCTAGCCATCTCAAATTAGATTTCAATGTGCTTCACATCACTCTTTTTCCTTATACTCATCTCATCGGTTCCAAGACCTCCTGGGACCAATACTTTGTAATCACAACCCTTAACTCCATCCTATACAATTACACATATACCACATATGTATAAAAAAAACCATGACTACTCGACCCCAAGTAACCCTAACTCTGACCTGATGATCTCACACAGACCATCTTAAGCACATACTATGTGTCTCATATATCTCATCTAGAACTCATGCGTTGGGATCTCACACATGGCATTCATTGAATTTTCAGTCTATCCCAGACAATTAGGTTGTCACCTCGTTATAGGCATTGAAACTGCTACACTCGTGAATCTCGAATCTCTGACACTACCCCTGATTGCTCATAACTCCGATTGGTTTCAAGTATCTAGAAGTGTTTTACCTCATTCACTAGTTACCACTTGGCTCAGCGGCACCGCTTATACTCGGAACATATATCTCGATGATATAACACCGGGATATTCGCAAAATCACGCTCGGTATCTCATACACTGTTACTCACACTTTTTATTATCCTGTACGCACAACCCTCACTAATTTTCACTGGAACACACTCTGATCAGCATACCCTGTAGTATCAATAGTCATTATCCCACTAATCTCGGTTGACGTCAAATCATAGAACATTCCTGTCATGGTCATAGCTCTAATGAATACGTCGACCTCGGACTTGGTTAGATATTTCGCGAATACTCTGGTTAATTCCTCTATAATGCTCATGGGGTTCACGTACAATTGATATATCCTCCAATCACTTCTCTTCTCCTTGGCGGCATCTCATAAGCCAATTTGTTTACACAGTCTCAAATCACACATCTCTATCCTCTAACCGGAAGGTGCTCCCCATCTTCCACTCTGACCTCTTCTCATTCTCTAACACAATCTTGATGTGGATCAATTTACTATAATCACACAAGTTATCATGATACTCCCGACCGATCATAATGAAATCACCATGCCTACTCAGACGTAAAAGGTCACATGCACCTATGACCGCATCTCAACAGTCATACTCAATACACAATCATCAACCAGACCCCTGTGTCTCGACATTGTTGCTCAACGCTGCTCTGTAGGTCTCTAACTCTGTTTCTAGCTCAGCTCTGTTAATCCCTGTCTACATTGAATCCAACTCCGGATTTCCCAAACTGAACTTCTATCTCTTCTATGGTAATAACTCTATTTCTACTCTGCTCGTCTAACACAATTCAACTCATCTCTGCCATCTAACTCTGTCACTATTTCTGTCTCTGGAAACTCACTGACACTTAGAGGTTGAACTGACAATCTATGTACCCTACCTCTGAACACATAGATAACCCATCTATTTCCCTTTCTCTGATTCGTGCTAACTCTAGCACTAGTACACATGGGAACCTCAAGAAGTATCACAACTTCTCGAGTATCACATTACAATCGCTCGACAAAATGTAACTCTACATTCTCTTGCATTCACATGCTAAGGTACCAATCGAACTCACTTGATAAACACGTTCACATGTAGTTGCACTGCCATAATTCCCTGGCTCTATAAGCAAACTCAATACGTTGTCTCATGTCACTTGTCACTGACACACAATGCTCTAACTCTATCATAACCTTATACCAACCCTGGCTTATCACATAAACTCCGATAGCTCTCAACAATTCCTCAATACTCATGATGACGCCCCATCGTGTACTACATATACTATACTCAAATCAGATTACTTAATTCTATGAAAACATCTCAAAATTGTCTCAGTCTCATTTTTGCAAATGTTGACTCGTATCCCACAATCTCAAACTCTGAACTCTAGTGGATACCCAGTCGCAAGCTCCTCAAGGACTCTCTTTGGCACTGATAGATAGGCATCTCAGCTTATATATAAGAACTCATAGTTATCTCAATAATGACTGAAGGCTTTATCCCTGAACCCTAGTCGATCTCATTATCCCAAAGCTGAATTGCCCATTCGCTTTATAGATAAGCCCATCAATTTTCTCACATCGTATGTAGTCATTGCGCCACACACCAGAGATCTCCATCCGATAAACATCTCACCTCGTCCTCAAAGTTAAACCACATAACGCATCACATCTCCGCAATTATCACAATTGTTAATATCCACTAACTCGTGTCACGAAGAATTCCCCAAGGATCTTGATCACGGTCTAAGCTCAAGCATCCACTATGATACCCAACACTTGAACCTCAAGCTCTGATACCATACATGTAACACCCTCGAAATCCACCAAACTGCCACATCATTCACCATACACAGTTGGCAATAACGCATATAACTCATAACACATAAGTCATAGGATTAAACGCAACCACTGCTAATTTAAACTTTAATCCCAACCCCAATCAACGCTGATTTATCATATATAAACACATACACTGACCTTATCTCATAATCAATGGATTATATGAGCATCCGCAATCCACACACTGTCATGGGCAGGAATTCCCGAGCTAATCATCATCCCTGACATCAGTCCCTCACTGCTAACCCGATCTCTGCCCCCTAAGACACACATTTAGACGCAAATACGTAAGCTTCGCAGCTCGTAAGTACATAAGGGGAGACTCAGCAGTATAACACATACACATCACACAACACATAACACATGGAAGATAATGTAACTCAACCCTCATCTATGCACACTGCTCTCATCTCTGGCACTTCCATCACGAAGCATGATCTAGCCTACGGAGAATCACATCTCTGGTGAGGACGTCTCCCCACAATCACACTGGGAATCCATCCCTGGTGGGGAACCCTCCCCACTACTAACAGGCCGCACACAGCAGCGGTTAGCCACATAAAAAAGCACAGGAGCGACCTCGCTATAACTCTTCCATATATATGGTAACCATACATAGGGCTAGGTGGATCTACTCAGCCCATGCGATAAAACATCGCGAATATCAGTCCACGCGATAACCCATCGCGAGTATCACCTCCTGCGATAACCCATCACGAACCCCGGCCTCCACGATAACCCATCGTAGACAGCTCGGGTGAATCTCATCTCACTTTTACTCTACCTCACTTCATCCACATAATTATCACAATTATAAGAGAGGTAGGTCATACCTGAAGTGCAGCTCGCAGTTCCCATACAGCTCATATAAACACATATGAAACATAAACACCAAAAGACTCAAAGGACGGTGCCTAGTCTTTTAAAAGATCTCGCGTACTCACCTGAATCACCCCGTACACTATCTCTAATCCACTGACCCGAATCTGCCACACACTGATCCCTATCAATCCTTGTACACACAATAAATCTCCCCAGATGAATCCCAGATAAACCCCATATATCCCATAATCATTAACATAACTTTACCAGAAAAGCAATCCCAAATAGTCCCCATAGCCCAAAACCCGATCTGGCACGACCCAGCCAGATCGCGGTCGTGCTGCCCTCTGTCGCGAGGCGCACTCACAACGTGGGTCGCGCCCGAACCCTAACTTGCGGCCCCTCTCACGCTGCTCATCGTGGCCGCGCTCACCCTCATCGCGACGAACTGCAAGTCCCATGTTCAGTCTCTGTTCTGTCCAGGAGATTAATTCATCTCCTCAAGCCGATTCTCATTAACATAACTCATCAAAATCGTACCAAAACTACTCTAAAACACATACAAACTAATTCCCAATATCTCATAACAATTAAAACAAAATCAGAATCCAAATCAAAGGTTTCTCACCTTGAAGCTTAGGAAGAACACAAGATGAAGATTGGAGATGAATTCAACACTTAATCTCCTTTGCTATGGCTTCACTCCTACTGATCCAGAAACTCAAAATACCCACACACACACTGATATCAGATTTGGGAAAGAAAGGAAGTAAATCAAGTCACGTACATATATATACGAATCCCTTTATAACGTGGGTTCGAAACCCATGCCCGGCCCCGTTATCAAAATTACACAATTTATATCATTAATTCCATTTAATCCCGACAATTATAATTAATCCACTAAATTCATCTCCCGAAGCAACGTAATCCCCGTCCCGACACATGCTACTTACACAAATCGCAATACCATTGGCCCAACCCAATATTAATAATTTAATCAACCAACAATATAAATCCCCCCGTAGTATATCTCAAAGACGGGGTGTTACAAAATGACATGTTGTCATATAACTATAATTACTACAATAAGCTTTTAATATTCCACATAAGCTCAAATTGATTATACATAATCCTAGATACAGTCTGGTCATAGTTTATATTAATAGTACGATATAGCTCCAAGTCGGTACTTGTACGGGTGTCTCTTACTTCTTCTCGCTCGTCCCTGAACTACATGACTTTTTATCTTTAGAATAGGGAATTGTAAAATAGTTTGGCTATCAAATCTAGTAAGTGCTTAGTAATAATTATAACAATTGATAATAAAATAAAGCATCTTTAGTAATAAAAAACAATAATATAGCATCAGGAATAATAATATGCCTGTGATAGCAACAACCCACAGTTGCTACTAATAATATGCTCTAGATAAGAGTAATATGCTCTTGATGATGACATTAATTCGCTGTAGTGATAATCAAGTTGTGAGTGATCCAACCTAATACCGATGGTACCAACGATTTCTACTACTTATGAATACTTTCGAATGCTCCAGACAACACATGGATATGTGACTAAAATCACATGCTCCGTATCATACATAATGAAGTAATAAAATATATTTTGGGCTATAATAATATCACACATGAGTAGTTATGCATCTTTATAAGGTTTAACAACTCACCTAGTCATCTGCTATAAGCTACAACAAACTATTAAAAGGTTTAACAATTCACTTATATAAGGTCTGGTCAAATTGATTATATTATAATCTTAGATACCCGTCTGGTCATAGATTATATTCTAGCACAGTCAAGGCCGTTCCATTGATTTTTTGGGCCCCAGACGAAAATGTATAAGAGGATCCCACACATACACGCATACATAAATACACACACATACATAAATACACACCCACATACACGTGCGTGTACAAATATACTTTTTATTTCTTTTCGTCCATAAGTTAAAAAAATCAATTTTACTTTATTTATATTGAGAACATAAGAAATCAGGGCTCCTATGAAATTTTGGGTCTTGAGCGGTTGCCCCTTTTGGGCACCCTCAGGGCCGGCCCTGAGCACAGTGTGCTTCCAATAGTTGATCTGTAGTCCACTATAAGCTATATATATTTGTATGTATGCATGTATGAATGTCATCATATTAATCCTAGAAACACTACTAACCAACTCATAGCATAATTATTAAACTCCTTTTGGGTTAAAAATAACATAACAACCTAATTGATTAAATAACACTAACTTTAACTTGAAGAACAAGAAGGGTGATGATGTTGATGAAGTTTACAACTCCTAAGCTTGATTTTAGCTAATGATTTGTACTTCTCTTCCTTGATTTTTGTTGTCCATGATAACACAGTCACACAAATATTACTTTACGTAAGGATGGAGTTGAGGAACTGAAAGAATTGAGGTGCTTAACCTCAATACACCACTACAAAAAGCACTAAACAACCCTCCAAATGGAGCTGCTATTTTGAAAAAAACTCCAACAAAACGGGCTTTATTGTTTGTGTCCCTTTTTTTTCAAGATAGAGCCAGGTTTTATACATAAAACCGAATTCCATTCTACCCGCATTTTTTTAGAAAATGAGCCCGGTTGACTAAATAAAAAACCTAGCTTCAATTGATTAAAAGAACCCTGTACTTCCCTATTTCATTCCCCTCCTCTTTTCCTTGTCATTTTTCCTCTCCCGCTCCCAATTCTTAAACTTTTCATCCTCCCCCTAAACACGTTCCTCTCTCTCTCTCTCTCTCTCTCTCTCTGCACTCCACCTTCATCGACCCAGCCCCTTTCTCCACTAGAGATCGATTGCAGTTCATAGGTGACCAAAGACACTCAGACCTGGCATCTCTCTTCTCTACCATATGACTAATACAAGATAACTTCCAAGCCCTAATCGGTTTCTGCTCTCGTCAATTTCTCTTCAAAGTTTGAGCCCTAATCGGTTCCTGCTCTCACAGATTCCAGGTTTGATCCCTAATCTGCAGCATCTATCACTCTATCTATTGGAATCATTGACCTAGATATTACCTTAATCTCACTCTCGATCTCATCATTATGCTCTTATTGGCCACTTTGAGCAACATGTTTCACCTACCAGTCACCCCTCCATTTTTGATTTCACAGACACACACTCGTTCCTTGTTCACTGATTTGAACAAAAGAACATGAATTAGACTTGACCTTTATATGCTATATTCTGTGATTTTTTTTTGGTTTGTGCAAGTTTAATGTTCACTTTCACTTTCTTTTGTGCAATTTTAGTGCTTTTTTTACTCTTAAAACTTATTGACATGATATAAGGTTCAAGTAATCAAGCAACTATCACTAATTTTTGTTGTTCTTCTCCAGGGTCCAAATCGATTCACTTACCTGTAAGAATAAAAAAATGAGAGGCCAAAACCACTTGACAAAAAGTGAGTTACTTTTGTTCTTTCCTCTTCTTCTTTTTTTTTTTTGTGATGGGGGTCAACTATTTGACAATCAGGATTGTAGGTCGTGAGTGAAAAAATTCTATATGAGCGCTTTTATTTGTCACATGGAAAACTTATAAATTCATATAAATGTTTACAGTTATAACGGATTATGTGATAAATTTGTTCGTGATGCTCTTTAAGTGTTTAAACATTTAAGTGGCGGATGAAGCTGAAGCATGGTTCCAGTGTCTTTGTAATCTTTTTGGTTATGAAAATATATTAGAAATCTAGTACATATATTATTTTTGTATCTATAAATTCGTTTACCTGGTTCACATTCTAAAATGCATATTTATTGATCCTTGTGAATTTGCTACTTGGTATCTTGTTATGAAATCTGTAATGAAACCTTCGTGCTATTTTAGTGGATAATTGATTTGACTTCGAATGTGAAAACAAGACTACATTTGGGCTATGTGAAAGGAAGAAGTTTTTGGCATTTCAGTTAGTTTATTGTGCAGGATGGATTTATGCAAGCTCACGATTTGCTAGCAATAAGATTAGCATTTTCAAGCAACAAGTTACACACATGCTTCATACTTTGTGCCTTTTCATGTAGATTGGTAAATTAATTTTGTTATTCCTAATAAATTCTAGAAGATTTTACAAGTGGTTTTAGGTTTTGGAAAGTGAATATCATTATAGGTAATTGATCAAAGAAAATGAACGATGTTAACTGATCCTATGGATTCTATGTGTCTTGATATGGTGACGAGCTAAAATTTCTTGATTAGCCATTGTTTAGTATGATGTATTCTTGAATATGGTTTCTACATTTCTTGCTAGCTTTTATGAGACTTTTTGAGTTTTGCACTGCTGCTGGTTTTTGAAGAATGAGATTCCATTTATCATTGAGTACATTTTGAAGCATGCAATGTGATGTTTATTAAAGTGTCCAAAAGTTAGTCATCATCAGCTATATACTAAATTTGATCGGGTGTAAGTGTAAATGTGTAATACATATCTAATCTATGAATGATTCGATCGACAAATGATAATCCTTTTATTTATTTTAGGGGAATATGGATTTGACAATTGACACTTCCATCATGTAATTAAAGATTCTTATGGAATATGGATCATCAGTCAAGAGCTTGAGAGGTCGATCACTTAATTGTACAAGACTCGAGTGTTGTTCAATTAACTTGTAGAATTTTCTTTAAGATCCAATTCCAGCAAGACAACGGCTATGGATCTTACTGTCAAAGCGATTCTTGGCACTTTTGATTTCGCTGTATTTTGGGTGTTAGTTGTTTTTCCATTGGTACCATTTTTGCCCATTGGAAGAACAACAGGATCTCTTCTTGGTGCCATGCTCATGGTTCTTTTTCAAGTCGTAACCCCAGATCAAGCTTACGAAGCCATCGATCTTCAGATAGAAGCTCTTCAACATCCTTTCTTTCAGGTAATGATCCTCAACTTACAAAAAATGCTGCCAGGAACGGTTATCTTAATATGGGGTAAATGATAACTGAAAATCACCAAATTGTTGTTTTGAAATCTGTAGAGCTGTTATATAGTTTAGAAAATGAAATATTTTTCTATTAAAAAATAAAGAATTGGACCAGGTTGTTTAGTACATAACCGGGCTATATATATATATAGAGAGGGAGGTTCCATTGAGAACTTTAGTGCATCGAGACACAAAAGAACCTCCACTGGCCCTTGGATGAAAAGAATGTGTGGGTTAGATCAAATGGCACAAGGGTAATTAAATAGAAAGTTTTATGCATCAAGTGCACATAATGAAATTCGCGGAGGGGTAAAACAGGAATTATGTAATGCTTATTTAATTATTACACTTCCAAAATTAACAATAACAATACAAATTCAAAATACATCAAAATACATGCATATCGTTCATCTCTTCCAAAAATAAATCATGCATATCGTTCATCTATCCAGAATCAAAATACATCAAAATACAAATATGAATCGTTCATACAAACATAAATCATGCATATCGTTCATCTCTTCCAAAATCAAGAGGGGCTAAGAGAGAGAGATAGAGAGAGATAGAGAGAAAGACAGAGTGGTTTTAGGAAAGAAGTTAATGGTGATTTTCATACCAATTAGCTATTAATTATCTTAAAAACATTTAAATTCAAAAATAATTTTCATATATTTAATATCCCCTAAATGTCATTTGTGCACCATTGGTAGATAGTACGATGCACAAAAGTTCTCAATGGTGCCTCGATGCACAAAAGTTCTCAATAGAACCCCAATATATATATATATATATATATATATATGTTCTTCTCTCTTTGAATACAATTTAAATCCGATTCCTTCATAAAAAACCGTGCTATATAAAGTTTTGGACCCGGATAAATAACCTGGCTATATATGGATTATAATCAAGTCACCCCCTCTTCAGACCCGGTTGTAAAATCGGGCTCTATTATGCTTATTAACCGGGCTTGTTGCCTTTTTGTAGTAGTGATATATTTGTTATTGTGTTCGTTGTGTGTTTAATACCAATATCTATCCGCTTAACCGAGTTTTATATAATTTTACTGTTTTACTCCAAATTCTTTAACAAAATTTAAAAACGTTATATTATATAATAGGGTTAATATTGAAAAAACCTTATAAACTTTTATCATTTTCAAGATTAAGTCCCTAAACTATTTTTCTGATTGTTTAAGTCCCTAAACTATTTGCGTATTATTCAAAAGTATATATTTTTGACCGGCTACCGGATGAGTAGGTAATACACAACCAATAAAACAAAAAGTTTAAGAACTTAATCGCTAAAACATGTAAAGATAGTGAGTTGTTTGAACAAGACAAAAATAGTTAAGGGACTTAAACAACCACAAAAAACGTTTAGGGACTTAATCACAAAACTAAGTAAAGTTTATGGGGTTTTTTCGATATTAACCCTATATAATGTCTCTAACTTTAGACTAGTTTCACATGTATCGACTAATTAAGACCAACGTTTCCCGGATATCAAATATAACATGCCCAACTCATAGTTAATAAAATGTCCACTCTAATAATAAATTAAAGAGTTAATTACAAAAATGGTTCCTGTGGTTTATCCTAAAATTTGGATTTGGTCCCTAAACTTTCAGTTTTGCAAAAACGGTCCTTTTTTTCATAGTTTGTTTGTAATTTTGGTCCATCAACCTATTAACTTTTCTAATATGACCAAATTACCCTTATTTTGATGCAAACTATAGGGACCATTTCTACAATTAAATTTTTTAACTCTTTTTTATTCTTAATTAAATAAATTATTTTTTAGTGTTACTTAAATTTAATAAACTATAAAAAAAAAGAAAAGAATTATTTAATTATTTATTTTGGTTCATAAATAATTTAGATATTTTTAGTCTTAATTAATTTTAATTTACTATAATCAAAGTGTAAACCAATTAAAATTTATAATCAAAAAAATCATTTATGTTTAGAAACTATTTTCTAGAAGTTTCGTATATATTATAAAAATATTTGACTCTATAATTATTTGTATTGTTTCATAAATTTATAATAAAAATATGTTTGTTGGTCAAATATATTTTACTTTCTTCATAAATAAAATCGGCTAAAGTATCTATTTTATAATCCGTTCACATTTGTATCAAAGCAAGGTGATAATGGCAAAGGTGTTGATTTAATCGGATTAAAATGAATAGTCAAATTGAAAGACGAATAAAGATTAAAAACCTATTTATATTTCTCGATTTTTATGTAAAGGTCCAACAAACCAAAGTTTGATGATTAAAGTTGTTAATCATGAATCTCAAAAATGTTATATGGACCTAAAATTTTAAATCGTTTTTGGTGTAATTAAAAATTAAAACGATAAAATAATTGATACGTTAAATAAAAAAATTTGAGTTGTATAAGACCATTTGGAAGTTTTTTTAACTCGGTCAAATTAAACGTTGAATTTATATATTTAAGTTCTTTAATATTTTTAACTTTAATTAAACTGTTGGCTCATAAATAGTTTTTTTTTATAATTTGTTAAAGTTAATTAACACTAAAAATAAAGTAGAGTCAATCATATAAATGGTCTTTGTGGGTTGATCAACATAAATATTTTTTTATCATAAATTTATAAACCAAAATAAATAATTATAGAGAAAAAATTTCTTATTTATGAAACCTTTAAAAAATAATTTCTAAACATAAATGATTTTTTCGATTATAAATTTTGATTGGTTTACACTTTGATTATAGTAAATTAAAAACTAATTAAGACTAAAAATATCTAAATCATTTATGAGCCAACATAAATAATCAAATAATTCTTTTCTATTTTCTATAGTTTATTAAATTTAAGTAACACTAAAAAATAATTTATTTAATTAATAATAAAAATGAGTTACAAAATTAATTGTGGAAATGGTCTCTATAGTTTGCATCAAAATAAGGGTAATTTGGTCATATTAGAAAAGTTAATAGGTTGAGGGGCCAAAATTGCAAACAAACTATGAAAATAAAGACCGTTTTTGCAAAATTAAAAGTTCAGGGACCAAATCCAAATTTTAGGACAAACCACAGGGACCATTTTTGTAATTAACTCTAAATTAAATTCAACGTACCTGCTTTATTTTATATTTGTAAAAACAATACTTTAAGTTATCAGAGTTAATTACAAAAATGGTCCCTGTGGTTTGTTTTAAAAGTTGGATTTCGTCCTAAACTTTCAATTTTGAAGAAATGATCCTTATTATCACTAATTTGATTGCAATTTTCGTCCCTCGACATATTAAATTTTCTAATATGACAAATTTACCCTTATTTTGATGGAAACCACAAGGACCATTTCTGCAATTAATTCTTTTAACTATTTTTACGCTTAATTAAATAATTTATTTTATAGTGTTAATTAACTTTAACAAATTATAAAAAAGAAAAGAATTGTTTTATTTATGTTGCTTCGTAAGTGATTTAAATATTTTTAGTCTTAATTAAATTTAATTAAAGTTTAAACCTCTCAAAAATTATAATAAAAAAATTCTTTTATGTTTAGAAATTGTTTTTTAAAGGTTTTATAAATAAGAAAATTTTCCTTTATAATTATTTATACTGGTTCATACATTTATAATTAAAAAATATTTATGTTGATTAAACCACAAAGACCATTTATGTAATTGACTCTACTTTATTTTTAGTGTTAATTAACATTAATAAATCATTAAAAAAATTATTTATGAGCCAACAATTTAATTAAAGTTGAAATTATTAAAGAACTTAAATAAATAAAAATTTAACATTTAATTTGACCGAGTTAAAAAAAATTCCAAATGGTCTAAGACAACTCAAATTTTTTTATTTAACGTAACAATTATTTTATCGTTTTAATTTTTAATTACACCAAAAACGATTTAAAAATTTAAGTCCATATAACATCTTTGAGATTCATGATTAACAACTTTAATCATCAAACTATGGTTTGTCAGACTTTTACATAAAAATCGAGAAATATAAATAAGTTTTTAATCTTTTTCGTCTTTCATTTTAATCCGATTAAATCGACACCTTAAAAATTTAAACCATTTAGATTTATCACTTTACCATCTTTGATACAAATGTGAATGAATTATAAAATAGAATCTTCGGCCGATTTTATTTAAGAAGAAAGTAAAATATATTTGACCAACAAACATATTTTTATTATAAATTTATGAACCAACATAAATAATTATAGAGTCAAAATATTTTTATAATACTTTATATATGAAACCTCTAGAAAATAGTTTCTAAACATAAATGATTTTTTCGAATATAAATTTTGATTGGTTTATATTTTGATTATAGTAAATTAAAATTAATTAAGACTAAAAATATCTAAATCATTTATAAACCAACATAAATAATTGAATAATTCTTTTCTTTTTTTATAGTTTATTAAAGTTAGGTAACACTAAAAAATAATTTATTTAATTAAGAATAAAAAAGAGTTAAAAAATTAATTGTAGAAATGGTCCCTATAGTTTGCATCAAAATAACGGTAATTTGATCATATTAGAAAAGTTAATAGGTTGAGAGACCAGAATTGCAAACAACGTTTCTGTAAAATTGAAAGTTCAAGAACCAAGTCCAAATTTTAGGACAAACCACATGGACCAATTTTGTAATTAACTCAAGTTATTATGTTTAAAATGGTTGTTACAATGATACTTTAAGTTATTATATTTTAGGGCAAATAACAAAAAATAGTAACAAGTTTTGACATTTTTATCATTAATAGTAACATTATTTATTTTTTATCATTTATAGTAACGACTTTTTATTTTTCTATCAATAATAGTAATTGGTGACCTGCAAACCTGTTTAGCAGGTCACCAACTTTTCAGTTATAAAAAATGGTAACCTTTTTTTTCAGATTTTTATCAATAACAGTAACATATCAAATTAAAACATAATTTTTTTATTTTATTAAGTTTTCTAATATTTCATAAACACCAAAATAAACCAAATTTATATTCCAAATATTTACGGATAGATAATATTCGATTATTTATTCACAATTATATATAAAGAGATTTCATTTTATACTATGAATCATTTCAATTTTCACTTATTCTAACTAAAACACTACGAACCATCATTTTTTAGTTTTTCCAAACAAAATAATACAAATCGTTCCATTATATAGTTTTCTCCAATCTAAATGGGTCATAGTTTTTTTATTTAAAAAACAAAAATTCAAAATAAGTCTCAATATTGTTCATTTATAAAACTATAAACCACGATGAGTCATGGTTTATCTATTCATAGAAAAACTAAAAATTGAATGGGTCGTAATACGTTTCATTCGTAGTACTTTTCATTTGAAATAAAAAAAGTACAAATTGTTCGGCTTTTAAATAAATTCCAAACGAAATTGATTACAAACCATTCAACTTTTAACTTTTCCGAATGAAAAACTACGACCCAATCATGTTTTAGAGTTTTTTTTACAAAAAACTATAAATTAATTTGGTTTTTTGTACAAAATAATTACAGCTCATTTATTTTTGTGTTTTTAACAACGAAAACTATGAATTATTCCAGTTTATAGTTTTGCCGAATAAAAAAATATTGATACCCATGAAAACGATACATAACCACTTGCAAACACTTGCTAAACCAATTTCCATAATTTAACAGCTTATAACACAATCAACTCATTTAAATTAGAGGTTTATTACCTTCCCAAGTTAAAGAACACCCCAAGCCAAGATGAAGATGAATTCCACAGCTCAATTCGATTCGTTACGCCTTTTTTTTCCCTTCTGTTTGCTCTTACAAACACACACAACACTTCTTAATTGTTTTTGGAATGAATGAAAAGGAAACAAAGAGTTAAACGTGTTATACATATAAACATATCGTTTATAACGCGGGTTCGACACCGACACCTGACCCTGTTATCAATATTTCAAAATTTAATATCAATATTCCCATTTAATTATGTGGTCTCATAATTACTAATATTCCGCTAGAATTATAACCCGGTGACATGTATGCTCGACCCAGACACGTGTTCATTCCACTAATCGCCATATCATTGTCCCAACGCAATATTAATAAGTTAATCAACCAATAAATTTAATCCACTCTCAAAGACGGGGTGTTACAATTTTTAACAACACAAAAAATTATGAATAATTGTGATTTATAGTTTTTCAGCTTGAAAAATATTGCAACCAATTTTTATTTTTAGTTTTTTATATAAAAAACTACAACCCAATTAGATCTAGAAAACTAAAAAACCAAAATAGTTCATATTATTTTGTTGGGAAAAACTAGAAAGAGAATGATTCAAAATGATTCGTAGTATTTTTTTCGTTCATATTATATATAATTGCGAATAAAAATCAAATATTATCTAATCGTAAATAAATATTCAGAATATATATCAAAAATTTATAACGTTATGAAAAAATAAAAATTGTAAATAAATAAATTTAATGAAATTAAAAAATAGTCACAAAAAATAGTAGTAATGTAATTAAATAAATTGAAACATAAATTGAGTTTATTTTGTTTGTTATGATAGAAAAAAATGTTACTATTAATGATAAAAATATCAAAACTTGTTACTATTTTTGGTCATTTACCCTATATTTTATAACACACATATTTATTACATATATATACCAATGGATTACATATACCAATAAACTAGTAAATACTATAAAGTGAAATAATTGTGCGTATGTTTTTTTTTTTTAATGTTATATAATTTGATGGTATTCATCATTTGGGCCATCTTACGATAAAATGTGTTAACAAACGAAAAAAATCAATACAAATTTTTTATTTCACAAAAGTCGTTTCACATCAAATTAATAAACATAAATAATGCTGTGTTGTGCTTTGGTAACATACTAAATTTTTTAAAACTTTATAATATGGATATGTTGGAGAAAAATATAATTGGAGATAATAATTATTTAATTAACTATTTAGTTGTTTGATTTAACCACTTATACGTAATTGTTTTAAGATACGTTTGGCGTATAGTAGAATTAAAAGAATGAATTTATGAAAAATAATAAGTAGTTTGAATAGTTGTATCATTTTTATATTTTAATATTTATTTTTTTAGACTCTTACATTGATAGCTTTGAGAATCAAATAAACGCTATAATTTTGTTTTCCTATCAAAACTAGTTTATTACCCGCGTATTACGCGGATATCTTTAATATATATATAAAATATAATAAATAAAAAAATGAAGATATAAATATTATTTTTTAAACAAAAGTATATAAGATGATATTATCATTTATTATAACCTATTAATTTTGTATATTTCTAAATATATATGAAGAGGAAATATTTTCTTATATATTTTTTTAAACTTTTATTATATTATCTTATAATTAATAAGTTAGTGGATTATTAGATTTTGTTTGATTTGATTTGAATTTAAAAATGAATTATATTAGATTTGGATAGATTTAATTAATACGTTAGTAGAGTATTAGATTTTGTTTGATTTGATTTGATTTGAATTTAAAAGTGGATTATATTAGATTTGGATATATTTGATTTAAATTTCTTTATTATTTTTAAAATCTATAAATGCCACGTGTCGATTCATGGTGATGACACGTGGCTTCACCAGAAATGAGTATAATTACTCTTTTAATACTATAGATAGACTATTAGATTTTGTTTGATTTGATTTGAATTTAAAAGTGAATTATATTAGATTTGGATAGATTTAATTAATACGTTAGTAGAGTATTAGATTTTGTTTGATTTGATTTGATTTGAATTTAAAAGTGGATTATATTAGATTTGGATATATTTGATTTAAATTTCTTTATTATTTTTAAAATCTATAAATGCCACGTGTCGATTCATGGTGATGACACGTGGCTTCACCAGAAATGAGTATAATTACTCTTTTAATACTATAGATAGACTATTAGATTTTGTTTGATTTGATTTGAATTTAAAAGTGAATTATATTAGATTTGGATAGATTTAATTAATACGTTAGTAGAGTATTAGATTTTGTTTGATTTGATTTGATTTGAATTTAAAAGTGGATTATATTAGATTTGGATATATTTGATTTAAATTTCTTTATTATTTTTAAAATCTATAAATGTCACGTGTCGATTCATGGTGATGACACGTGGCTTCACCAGAAATGAGTATAGTTACTCTTTTAATAGTATAGATAGACTAGTCTATAAACCCATGTATAACATTGGTATAAATTTAAAAAATTAATTTTATTAATATTATAGGGATAAATTTTAAAAATAATTTATCAAATTCTTAATATCTATTAATATAATATAATAAACTTAAATATAAATATAAATATAAATATAAATTCAAATTCAAATTTGAGTTTTATATTAGATAAGATTAGTTTAGATTTAAATTTGATTAGATATCATATAAGTTATTCTTGATATTGATTAATTATTGATTTAAAAAGTATTAACTAAATGGCGATAGTAAGTCACGCCACATGGCAATAGCACATAGTGACACGTGGCATGTAGTTACTATTTTAATAGTATTTATAGATTTATAGATATGGATAACCAAATAACAATAAATATCTTCATTAAAAAAATTAAATTTACATATTTTTTTATAATCAGATTTGTAAGTGATGTCTTTTTTATTTTTCTACCAATAAGAGTATATATATGTCACACCCCGTTGCCCCGGTTGGCAACGAAACGCGACGTCGCGGAAGCGTAACCATAATCATAATGAACGACCACTATATGGACGTTTTCAAAAATACATCGGCGTACCTTTAAAAGATATAAATGTTTACATAACCCAAAATGATAAAGAGAAGTTCGCAAGGTACAGAGATTTAAATACATAATTAAATCATCCAAAATAATGCAAATAAATCTCCGATGGTTTGAAACTGAGTGCGACTCCTGAAATGCGGAAGCTTGAAAATACTACCGATGTGATGGACTTGCCTTAATTTCCTGAAAATACACGCTAAAATACGTCAACAAAAATTGTTGGTGAGCTCATAGGTTTACACGTAAATCCGACTTGTATGGACAACAATAATAGAGGTTGAATTTATAAAATCATAAATTCCTTGTTATGTATTACATATAAACCATCATGCAACCGAAGCTTAATTTAAAATGAGTTTGCCCTGTGCAGTATTCCCATACGTAATACCGTGTGTTGAATATATATGCACCCGCTGTTAGCCAACCCGACTAACCCGAGTGGGGGACATGACTCCCAATAGATCTATCCACAATATATTCGCGCTAACAAATAAATGCAATTAACGGTTCATGATATCAGGGCTAATGGAACCACATGTGTAATACATAATAGAAATGAAGATATTCCGTGTCCATATAAAAACGAAGCATGTATTTCATCCCCAAAACATAACTGTGTGAAAATAGGGGCTATGAGAACTCACCGGGATTGCGATGGCAAAAATCTAGCGTAAAAAGCTTTTAGCGTAAATGGATGGATGATGCGTCGAGTGAGTTTAATCGAGTCCTAAATGATAATAAGGACTTAATATCTCTAATATATGATGATGTATATATTTATAGATTTTTATGTCTTAAATCACCCAACATTACAAGTATATAAAAAAAATTCGCTTAAAACGTCAAGTTTATATATATATATATATATATATATATATATATATATATATATATATATATATATATATATATATATATATATATATATAATTTTCCAGCTTTTTCGGAGGTTTCTCGGCCTACTTTGAGGTTGTTTTTGACCAAGCTCAAAAATGTTTTAGACTTTGGTTTTCTAGGACATTAAACTACTATATACAAAGGATTTTTAGAATCAAGAACGGCCATTTTTCGAGATGTTTAGGTTGGTGAAAAAGCTCGTTAAAAACCCTATGTTGGCCATTTTTGAGCTGTCAAAGTTTCGGTTTTCCCAAATAATTTCTGGAGGTCTTAAACTCCAAAATAAATTATGCAAAATTGGGGATCTATAGTTAAGACATAGATCTAACTTTTGAGACAAGAATCAACTCATTTCGTTTAGTTATGAATTAGTTATGATTTTTCAAAGTCGATATAAATTTTCTGCCGAAAATCCGCAGTTTTATAAACTTGAAACAACTTATGATTCTTGTTGTTTATTCAAAGACTACTTGTATAAAAGTTGTAAAAGTTATATAACACATATATAACACATGTTTTCATAATATTAACATGTTTATAATGTGTTCATATATTCATATGTACATTTAAAGAAACAACTTAAAAATAAAAACTAGAAACTTATAAACTTGAGTTTTTATGAAACTTGTTGTTGTTGGTGATTATATATATTATGCAAGACTTATATAAACATAAATGTATGATGAAATAAGTTAGTATTTACTTACTTTGAAGTATTTAGAATATGATTTTGAGTAGAAGTTGAAATTCTTGCAAGATATGCACCAAAACACTTGATTTTCTTGAAGAACACTTGAATGCACAAGTTTGTGATGTGTGAGTGTATAAATCCGGTTTTGAGTGAAGAAAAGGAGAGGTTTTTGTTGTTTGAAGTGTGGAAAAGAAGTGAGAAATGATGTCTTATTTATAGGCAAAGTGTTTGGTCTTTCAAATGATGAAAGACATGGATGAAAAGGTAGAGTGCACTTTTAGACAAAATGATTGTGTTTAAAGTAATATTAAAAAAATAAAGTCAACTTCTAATACACACATGGCCTATAGACCAGCCATACATGTATTATACATGTATTTAGTATTATTTTTTTTGTGTATAAATGTATTTAGAAATGTATTCTTGTATTTCCCTTTTCTTGTAATTTCATAAATACTTATGGATGCATTGTTTTAATGAATTGTTTTAGTCTTGCATAATTAATGTTAAGTAATTGTATTAGTGTTTGATTAGTGTTACTAATCATAATTTAATTATGTACTTAGTTGAATTAATCCCTCATATCGTAAATCGATCGGATTAATTAATTTCCCGATTCATCGCACCGATGAATTTGATTCTAATTGAGTTGAATTTCTTCATGAACCTTGTTAATCACTTTGGTTAATTTCTAATGAACACTGATTAGGTTATAATTGGCCATTAAATACTAATTAGGTCGTTGTTGCTAACCTGGTTCAATGCCGGATGTTACAGTCTCCTCCTGTTAAAGGAATTTCGGTCGAAATTTTATCCTGTTTCCTTAGGGGTATTGTTATTTAAGAGTAGATGAGAGTATCTTTTCTTTAAATTGCCTTTGCATGCCTAAGTGAATTGTGGTCCATGTCTAGAATTTCCATCTGACCTTGAGGATGGGTATACAACTGTGCTTCAATCCTTTGACCTGACGGTCCATGATTTCAACCGGCTCTTTGATGAAGCGAAGTTTATCATTTAGCTGGATCTCTTCCAAGGGGTAACAAGTGTCTCCTCTAACAAACACTTCTTCTTATTTGATACATGGAAGGTATTGTGCATGCTGCTAAGCTCTGGTGGTAACTTTAAACAATAAGCTACGAGTCCAATTCCCTTTAAGACTTTGCATTGCCAATGTATCGAGGGTTTAATTATCCTTGTTTCCCAAATCGTATCACGCCCTTCCATGGCGAGACTCTCATCAGTACTCGTTCTCCTAATTAGAACTCAAGGGATTTTCTATTTTCATCTGCATAACTTTCTTACAATCGCAGGCAACTTTTAGTCAGTTTCGTATCTGTACTATCCTTTCGGTTGGTTCGTGAATGATCTTAACGCCAGTGATTTGGCCATTTCCCACTTCTTCCCAATAAATCGGTGATCGACACTTTTGCCCGTAGAGGGCTTCAAACGGAGCAGCTTTAATACTTGAGTGATAGCTATTGTAGTACGATAATTCCACTAAGGCAAATGCGTATCCATTACACAGGCTCTTAATGTATGTTCTAGGGTTTGGATCGTTCTATTATTCTGACCATTGGTCTGAGAGTGATATGTGGTACTCATGTACAGGTTTGTATCCACAGTTTGCTATAATAATTGCCAAAAGCTTAGCTGTAGATCTGCTATCCATATCAAAAATGATTATAATAGGCACTCTGTGTCTGGAGACGACTTCCTTGAGGTACGTTTGGACTAGCTTATTCATCCTGATGTTCTTCTTGATTGGTAGGAACGCGCGGATTTTGTTAGGTGCTCGAATATTACTCAAATGGTTTCTGATGTTGGTCTTAACTTTGGAGCATGTTAGAAATTTTTTTGACATATGTGGCAATGTCATCCTTCATGATAGGCCACCCGTATCGTTCCCTATGATACATTTTATCAGATCCGGGGTGAACGACATATCTTGATTTGTGTCTGTCATCTTTAACCAGTTTTCTTACTCTATCAAAAACAGGGTAACCAGACTCTATTCGTGAAGTATTGATTTCCATAAACCCTTATTCCAAACTATTTATCCATTCTGTGCAGGGCTTTATTTTTCATATTTTCCTCCTTAATAACTTCATGAACTAAGAAATGAGGGTTTGGTTGAGTGGTTATAACTATGGCTGGTACTCTTAACGGCTTAACTCAGTTCTTTCGGCTATGAGCGTCTGCAACCACATTAGTTTTCCTCAGGTGATAACGAATCTCACTGTTGCAACCACTTATTAGCTCTATCAACGATGTAACCTAATATTTGACTCTTTCTGGTTCAAGATGTGTTGGAGGCTCTTAGGGTCCGTGAGTGTAATACACTTCTTACCGTACAACTAATGTCTTCAAGTCTTAAGGGTAAAGACTACTGTTCCAAGATCTAGATCATGCGTTGTGTAATTCACCTCGTGAACCTTAAGTTTTCATGAAGTATAAGCTATGACCTTATCTTTCTACATCAGCCCATTGTGTGAAGTGTCATAGTAATCTATAAATTTCTCGTTCCTCTTAGGTATGGACAAAATAGGCGCGCTGCACAGTTTGTGCTTTAATAACTGAAATGATATCTCCTGATCCTTGCTCCAATCATACTTACACTACAAAAAAAGAGCCATTTAGTGGCACAAATTTTTAATGGCAAATACTTTATGTGTCACTGTATATGATATTTTTATGGCACTCTTTATATGCCACTAAAAATCTGATACATTTTTAATGGCACTTTGTAAAATTATATCCCATTAAAACCTAATCAAACTTTTTATTTCCCTCCAACTTAAAATTCCTGGCCGCCAATGTTTACCCTAAATTTTACTTATGCCTCCAACTCTCAATTCCTCTCTTCTGCGTTTTCTTGTCTTCAACCCCATCGCCTCTGCATTTTCTCTCTTCTTCTCCAAGTGCATTTTCTCTCTTCTTCTCCAAGTGCATTTTCTAATCCATCCACCGTCTTTGATCTCCGGCCATCGCCTCTTATCTCCGGCCACATCACCGTCCACAGCAGCCCCACCGCAGCCCCATCGATGCCACTGCTTTGAGTCAATGCAACCTTTTTCTCCTATAACCGTTAGGGATTTTGATTTGGTGGCAAATCGTAAAAAAAACCCTAAATGTTGCCTATGAATCTTTGTGTCAATCGCCGGTTATGGTTTCTATGGGGCTAATGGCGGTTTTATGGTGGTTTCAGCGGTGGCGATTGGCGGTTCTGGTGGTGTTAGGCGACGATTGATTATGGCGTTTCTTTCCGTGGGTTTTCTGCGGTTGTGGGTTCTGCGAAATCAGGTTTTATTTCTCGTTTCTGCGTGATGCGATAATCTACGGTTTTGTTATTTCGGTATGAGGCACTATCTATGATTCTAGGAATTTGTTATATCTGATTTCTTATGAACTTGCGATGGGGCTTTACTGCTTTCTTGAAATTGTTGAACTGTTGCTTCGGTTCTGTGGGGTTTGCCTACTGTTGATGCTTCTGTGACGAAGGGTTGCGATTTTGTTGCTATGGTCAATCATGCTAGTAAGGGAAGTTGTCTAATTAATGAAGGAAGAATTGAAATTTGTTGGTATGGTCAATACTTTTTTCCAGCGATACACACTAACACACCCACATTCTTATTCAAGGATTACATAAGGGTGAAGGAAGAATTAAAAATTGTAGCTAATTCACACAAATGGGCACTCTGAATTGAAAATTGTAGCTAATTGAAAATTGTGAGCACACTAAATGACTAAATCATTAGCAACTTTGTAATCATAACTCCCAAGATGGTCTGCGTGAATGGTCAATCTTGTGGCAGGGAATGATCACTTTTATACCTGAATTTTTTTCTTCATTTAAAGTTCCATCTTTCACCACACATGGTATATATTAGGTTCTTGTAGATCATTGAGTTTACAATAGCTTACAACAGTTGAATATTTGCAAGTTTTATGTGAAGGGTTAAAGGTTGAATATTCAGTAGACAAGCAATTGCTGTGTTGAACTTCAAAACTATAGGTGAGAACAATGCCACAAATCACAATGGCCAGGTTGGGTAGCTGGGTGTTTGTGCATTAACATGACAAACACTTTTTTTGTCCCTTCCTTATTTTTACAATTTGAACTATTGAATATGATTCTAAAAGTCTTCTATTAAAGTAGTAAGAAAATCTTTTGAGTTGCTGTTAATTTATCGTTTTCGGTTCTAAATTTCACACTTTTTCGGTTTCGGTCCGGTCCGATTTTGGCTCGGTCTGGTCCGGTATTGGACCGATGCTCATACACTTTCTATTTTTCTGTTTTGTTGTTTTTATTGCAGAAATTGAGAGGATAAATGGCGAATTTACATTGTTAATGATCAATCAACAATACTAGATTAGACTTGGGACTAGGCCGAAGGCCATTGCCTTCTTGTCCAACAAGTTACGAACTCCACAAACCAAAACAGGGACCGTTTTACTGGCTTTTGAATTAAATCATCAAATTAAACATATAAAATGATAGAATCATCAGTTTATTACTCATTAAGATCATGCATGTAGTTTAATTCAAGTTTTGATGATAAATTTTGAAGATTGAAGATTTAATTTGTGCGTTTATATGATAACATCAAGGTATGTATATATTAAATGATATGTCGTTCTTTTCCTGTTAGGAGAGAGAGTCGCTCAAAGATGCCGAATAACTTTTCTATGGTTTCAAACAACTCACCACCCGCAAGTCATCATAACAACGGTAAAGAACTTTATCTTTGATCATACATAATACTTGTACTCTAAACGTGTAGTTTGTGTGTATATATAATTCATAAATAATTTGATGATTAAAATTGACAGGTGTTGGTTCATAAATTGCATCAATATGAGGAGTTTTTCAAGTGAAGCTTGAAGAAAGTTAAAATTTGAAACTTGTAGCTAGATGGTTATTTTGTTGGTTTTGGTACTAGTATTTGGTTCAACATGTAGCTAGACATGGTATGCATTTTTTTTTTGTTATGTATTAAGTATTGTTGAAAGACAAGTTAACTTTATTATAACTAAGGGTTTTGAACATTTAATTATTTGTATGAATTGTGTTTTTATTGTTTAATTTATATTCTATTGAAATTACAATTAAATGTAAAATATTATTACATATGGATTGTTAATGTTTGTGTGAAAAAATATGTGCCACTAAAGAAATTTGTTGTTACAAAAAAAGAAAGCATACATTTTGTGGCATAAAAAAAATGCCACTAAAACATGTAAGACCTGCAGCAGCACATCCATAAAGTGCCACTAAATATCTTTAGTGGCAGCGCTTTTAGTGGCACTTTGTATTTGTGCCGGTAATTCTTTTAACAGTCTTTAGTGGCACATTTCTTGTATTTAGTGGCACATTTTCTATGCCACTAAATGGTCTTTTTTTTGTAGTGTTAATGTCTTTTCGGGTCAGTTTTGTTAGAGTTCTGGTGATCTTTGAGAAAATTGCTTATAATAAGTGGCAAGTCTTAAGGACTGTCGTATCTCTATGGGGGTTCTAAGAGTTGACCAATTCCTGATAGCCTCGATCTTTGCGGGGTCGACTTGGATTCCTAGACTATTGTTCACGTGACCGAGGGATTTCACCTCTCCTAACCAAAAGTCAAATTTAGAAAGCTTAGCATATAGTTGTTCTTTCTCCGATAATTCCAGAATCAGTCTTAAATGTTGCTCGTGCTCCTTCTCGTTTCGTGAGTAGATTAAATGTCATTAATGAATACAATCACGAATTTGTCTAAATAAGGTTTGCACACCCGATGAGGTCCATGAGTACCGTTGGGGACACTGGTTAATCCAAACGGCATTAATAGGAATTTATGATGACCGAAACGGAATCTGATAGTTGTCTTTGGAATATCTTTCTTGTGAACTCTAACCTGATGATAACCAAACCTTAGGTCGATCTTCGAATAGAAGCTTAATTCTTGGAGTTTTGTCAAACAAGTCATTGATCCTTGGAAGTGGGTATTGGTTCTTTTAGCTTATTTAATATCTCGGTAATTGATGCACATCCCGAAAGTTCCATCCTTCTCCTTTATGAACAAAACTAGAGCTCCTCCAAAGCGAGGAACTCGGTTTGATAGGCCCTTTATCTAAGAGCTCCTACAGTTGGTTGGACGATTCTTACTATATTGATGGGGCTAATCGGCATGGTGCTCGAGCCACTGGTACCGCACCTGATACTAGGCCTGTTTTTGAATTTGACTTGCCTCGATGTTGGGAGTTCAGGTAAGTGTTCTGGAAAAACTTTGGGGTAACCATAAATAATAAGAATATTTTCGAGCCGCTTTCCCTTTGGCTCCCTCTCTATCAACACTTCAGGGTCCTAATGCTAGAGATGATGCTTACTTTGGTATTTCTTGCTTTGCGTTGGACAGTAAGGACCTTCTTATTAGCTAAAGGTATATGAACTGTGTTCTTGTTGCATACTATTTCCACACGATTTTTGATAGCCAATCCATGCCTATGACCACGTAAACACTTCCCAGTTTGATGGGTATCATGTCTGTTTCAAAGAGTCGGCCTACTAATTCTAAGGAGCATCCTCGACTTATATTATTTGTCTTAAGCGTCTCACTGTCATCAACCTCAATAGCATAAGTAGCACTTAATGGAATTTATCTGCTTAGTGAACTTAGTGGATATAAAGCTCCTATCAGCACCAGTATCAAATAGTAGAAATGCATAAGTGGTATCTAATGGGGTAAGAGGATAAGTCTACGGGTTTGAAATTTCTTAGGCAGATAGTCACAGCTTTATCTTTTCCTACGCAGAGTTGTAGTTAAAACTTAATTCCTCATAAAAGTTCTTGATACTTAATCTTTGTATATGATATGGTCAGAATTTTCTGATAAATCCTTAAGCCTCATTTACCCTAAGATATATCAGATAGTAAAGCCTAGAGAAATACTATAAAGAGATGCCTCCGGGGTTTCCTCGTACTCCAGAGCGTTAAGTCGTTGGATTAGTTCTGCAGTGTGGGCTTTGTGCTCTGCTAGGTGCTGTCACAATTCGTCGATTCCGTCTTGTTAAATCGCCTGGGTATTCTGGTTGGCCTAAGGTTTATTGGTGGTTTGCATTGCCTCCTGCTTAATCCTTGCAAAGATCTCACCGACCTCTTGGTGGATTTTGTCGAAATTGGAGGTCGTGTCTGGCGGCCCTTGCCACCAACAGGGGCATCGTTTGTTACATAGGTTTCTAGGTAAGTGTCGGCACTTGAGAGGAAGATGGTGTTCTGACTTCAAACTGGATTTGGATCCCCTCCTCGTTTCTCCACTCTTGGAGAGTGTGAGGCATCCATCCCCACTGTCCTATGCTTGCCCGTTACTACTGCGGCGGGCTTGGCTGATGGGCAGGTACCGGGATAGACTCCCGTTGTGCTAGTCACACCCTTTCCCTAGGGGTGAATTTCGACATGTTACTGTCATCAGGGTCCATATATGTGCTCACAGTTCTTGAAGAAAGTTTAGTTTTTGTAATAGTTATAGTCTAGGTACTAATGCAACCTAGTTCACTATAACTATGGCTCTGATACCAATCTGTCACACCCCGTTACCCCGGTTGGCAACAAAGCGCGACGTCGCGGAAGCGTAACCATAATCATAATGAACGACCACTATATGGACGTTTTCAAAAATACATCGGCGTAACTTTAAAAGATATAAATGTTTCACATAACCCAAAATGATAAAGAGAAGTTCGCAAGGTACAGAGATTTAAATACATAATTAAATCATCCAAAATAATGCAAATAAATCTCCGATGGTTTGAAACTGAGTGCGACTCCTTAAATGCGAAAGCTTGAAAATACTACCGATGTGATGGACTTGCCTTAATTTCCTGAAAATACACGCTAAAATACGTCAACAAAATTGTTGGTGAGCTCATAGGTTTACACGTAAATCTGACTTGTATGGACAACAATAATAGAGATTGAATTTATAAAATCATAAATTCCTTGTTATGTATTACATATAAACCATCATGCAACCGAAGCTTAATTTAAAATGAGTTTGCCCTGTGCAGTATTCCCATACGTAATACCGTTTGTTGAATATATATGCACCCGCTGTTAGCCAATCCGACTAACCCGAGTGGGGGACATGACTCCCAATAGATCTATCCACAATATATTCGCGCTTACAAATAAATGTAATTAACGGTTCATGATATCAGAGCTAATGGAACCACATGTGTAATACATAATAGAAATGAAAATATTTCCGTGTCCATATAAAAACGAAGCAAGTATTTCATCCCAAAAACATAACAGTGTGAAAATAGGGGCTATGAGAACTCACCGGGATTGCGATGGCAAAAATCTAGCGTAAAAAGCTTTTAGCGTAAATGGATGGACGATGCGTCGAGTGAGTTTAATCGAGTCTTAAATGATAATAAGGACTTAATATCTCTAATATATGATGACATATATATTTATAGATTTTTATGTCTTAAATCACCCAACATTACAAGTTTATAAATAAAATTCGCTTAAAACGTCAAGTTTATATATATATAATTTTCCAGCTTTTTCGGAGGTTTTTCGGCCTACTTTGAGGTTGTTTTTGACCAAGCTCCAAAATGTTTTAGACTTTGGTTTTCTAGGACATTAAACTACTATATACAAAGGATTTTTAGAATCAAGAACGGCCATTTTTCGAGATGTTTAGGTTGGTGAAAAAGCTCGTTAAATACCCTATGTTGGCCATTTTTGAGCTGTCAAACTTTCGGTTTCCCAAATAATTTCTGGAGGTCTTAAACTCCAAAATAAATTATGAAAAATTCCAGATCTATAGTTAAGACATAGATCTAACTTTTGAGACAAGAAACTCATTTCGTTGAGTTATGAATTAGTTATGATTTTTCAAAGTCGATATAAATTTTCTGCCGAAATTCCGCAGTTTTATAAACTTGAAACAACTTATGATTCTTGTTGTTTATTCAAAGACTACTTGAATAAAAGTTGTAAAAGTTATATAACACATATATAACACATGTTTTCATAATATTAACATGCTTATAATGTGTTCATATATTCATATGCACATTTAAAGAAACAACTTAAAAATAAAAACTAGAAACTTATAAACTTGAGTTTTTATGAAACTTGTTGTTGTTGGTGATTATATATATTATGCAAGACTTATATAAACATAAATGTATGATGAAATAAGTTAGTATTTACTTACTTTGAAGTATTTAGAATATGATTTTGAGTAGAAGTTGAAATCCTTGCAAGATATGCACCAAAACACTTGATTTTCTTGAAGAACACTTGAAGAACACTTGAATGCACAAGTTTGTGATGTGTGAGTGTATAAATCCGGTTTTGAGAGAAGAAAAGGAGAGGTTTTTGTTGTTTGAAGTGTGGAAAAGAAGTGAGAAATGAGGTCTTATTTATAGGCAAAGTGTTTGGTCTTTCAAATGATGAAAGGCATGGATGAAAAGGTAGAGTGCACTTTTAGACAAAATGATTGTGTTTAAAGTAATATTAAAAAAATAAAAGTCAACTTCTAATACACACATGGCCTATAGGCCAGCCATACATGTATTATACATGTATTTATATTTTTTTTTTGTGTATAAATGTATTTAGAAATGTATTCTTGTATTTCCCTTTTCTTGTAATTTCATAAATACTTATGGATGCATTGTTTTAATGAATTGTTTTAGTCTTGCATAATTAATGTTAAGTAATTGTATTAGTGTTTGATTAGTGTTACTAATCATAATTTAATTATGTACTTAGTTGAATTAATCCCTCATATCGTAAATCGATCGGATTAATTAATTTCCCGATTCATCGCACCGATGAATTTGATTCTAATTGAGTTGAATTTCTTCATGAACCTTGTTAATCACTTTGGTTAATTTCTAATGACCACTGATTAGGTTATAATTGGCCATTAAATACTAATTAGGTCGTTGTTGCTAACCTGGTTCAATGCCGGATGTTACACCGGGATTAAACACCAAACATAAATTACATAATGATCTGAAAGCTTAATTAAAATGCGGAAGCAATAAAATACATAAATAAACTATTACAACCGTTTCAAACACCCTATGGTGCTACAGGGTTCCAATTCTAAGTCTACATACTCAGTGACATTACAATCATCCCAAATACATATTACAAAAACAATCCCATTATTCAATTACCACGCTGAGTAGTAGATAACCTTCAATCACTTGAACAAATGACCTAGCTAGACGGTCCGGCTGCAGACTTTCCTTTTCCTGTAAAAACATCAACAACTGAGGGATAAGCGAATGCTTAGTGAATACACAGATTTACGCATTTTATAAATATTTATGAAGCCCACAAGAGTAGCACCGACGACACACGTCGTGCCCTCTCCACGTACACAAAGTACGACACACATGAGCCGTCGCTCCTACGAGCCCAAAGCTCGGTATGAAACCCAACCATCTGAGACAGGCATAACATCGGGGATGACATACTGCCTACCAGAACCTCGGAGGGATCAGCTCTGGGTCATATAGCGCAGTAACATCGGAGTAACAGATGCGACCCGCCGGTCCATCGTTAGATGCACAACAAACGAACGGACATGCATCAAATAAGAATGTGCATCTAAATCTACGCAAGTTAGTAGAATTCCAAACGAATAATGAAGCAACATGTCTCAGCAGGCAATAGCAATCATAATGCAGATATAAACATGCGAAATGATATGTACTCACAGTGGGTGCGTTATTAAACTTTAAGCAATTTTTATTTCTCTTCGGGCTTTCAACCGGACTCACCAAGTACCCCACTGTGGGTTAAATAACACCACAAGGGATCTGTTTCATTTTCATAATGAAAGCATATTATAAACATGTTCATACATAAATGAGCATCAATTTGTACCAATAAAGTTATTACAACATTTCAGAACCGACACCCGAAACTCATATTTAAATCCTCTTACTTGATGGTTCTATTATTCCCAATTTATCCCTTCAATAGCTTATTTATTAACAAGTCCCATCAAGTTTCTCAAATTATTGTGTAAATCCTTCGAAATTGTGATCCGAAAATTATTCTTTAATCCCAAATCTCTGGGATTGCCGAAATGTCCAAAATTTTATCTTAATATATCTGAACTAAAGAAGGTCCGACCGGTTCCATTTTATTTTCTCCAATTAAAACCCAATCCAATATAATTATATATATATATATATATATATATATATATATATATATATATATATGTGTGTGTGTGTGTGTGTGTGTGTGTTAGTATTTTTAATGTTTCATAAATTTGTGTATATATGTGTACTTGGCTCATGCATACACGTTTTCATGTTATTATATATATATATGTACATTGCTCACATAGTCACATGCATACATGCTTTCATGCATGCAATCATAAATTAAGAAGATAATATGGCAAAGTTTCGGTACATGAGTTTGACTAATTCCTTAAAGGTTTCGGTAGGCTTTGGAATTTTTTTGATAATTACCGAAACTATCCAAGTTTCGGTAAAGTACATATATTTATGGGGGTCTCGGTATATATAGCCTCTGTATCAAGGTTTCAGTATACATATATATGGTTTCGGTACCTAGTGAGTTTCGGTATTATGTACCGAAACCTTTAAGGTTTCGGTACCTCCAAGTGGTCTCGATATCTACTAGAGTTTCAGTATAAGGTTTCACTATCCAGCATTAGTTTCAGTATGTGTTGTGTAAGTTTCGGTAGGGGAAAAATACTAATACCGAAACCATGATGGTTTCGGTACCCCATTTTGTGATTCCAGTATTCAAACACGCCCACACAGATCTTATATAAATTTCCCAAAATCATAAGTTTCAACTTGAATTAGAACCCGAAATTTTGTATATAACTCTCACAACACTTAATTTACATAAACCCACAAGAATATTTAACATGCATAACCTATTTTGAACCAAAATCTCAGATTCATTTTCATCTAAAACCGAAACATAAAACCCTTAAATTCGAATTTTAGAGGGTTATTTACCTTAAATCGTTTGTTGCAACGGTTATAGCTTCTTCAACACAACTCGAATCTGAAATTTCAACCTCCAATTTGATGTCTTAGTTGATTTCTTGATTTGATGATACACGAACCGTGGGTTTCTTTCTTTTTAGAGAGAAGAAGAGAGCAGGGAGAAGAAGAGAGAGTTGAATGAAAATAAAAAGACTTATGTCTTTTTATTTCCCTATTTCCAACTTTTACACATTCAACCCTCAACTTTCAAATTTTTCTTAAATACTGATTTGTGTCATATTTTCATCATTAATATAACTTAAAAAAATCATCATATTTAAATAATTTAAAACTAGAAATTCTCTAATTTCTTAATTCTTCAAAACAGCAACCAAGTTCTTAAATTCCATTAAATAAAGATTAAATCTTTATTTTATCATTTCAACCACTTAATAATAATCATATTAAGTTAATAAATTTAAATCATCAATTTCTAGATAAAGCAACCGACTTTTATAATTAATTAAACTACGATCCGACTTAAATTAAAATTTTAAACTAATACACCTCAATACAATAATTTAAAATTCGAGGATGTTACAAATGAGGCAACTTCCTGAACTGTGAATAAGATCTGACAGATGTTCTGAGTACAGAGTGAAAGTCGTATATTCTGGAAAGGGCACCAGAACCTGCTCCTGCAGATACTGCTACAGTTGAGGAGAGAAATCTCCACAAGAAGCACTCTGAGGATTCGGTCAATGTTGCATGTCTAATGCTAGCGACCATGACATCTGAGCTGCGGACTAGCCTTATGGACGTCTCAGCTTGACAGATGTATCGCCAGCTAAAGGATATGTTCCAGACTCAGGCTCGGACTGAGAAACATATACGACTAGGGCTCTGAGCTCCTACAGAATGCCAGAAGGAACAACTGTTAGACCCCATTCGTGTATTCTTATCACCGGTGGATACAGAAAGAATCTCATTCGTGTATTCTTGTCGTCGAATACAAAGGTATGTTTTTATATGCTTTCACGTTTACTTATCTTATGTTTTACTTGATGATCCGTGTACGGAATTCGTAATTTTTAAAATCTTTCGTTGTGCGTTAATTCGATTAATGTTTATGTTTTTATGAAAAACGATACGAATTCCCAACAGAATTTGTATAAATACATTATACATTGTTAGTATATTGTGTGTAAAGATGACATTACTAATGCATCATGGCTGATTTCATAAAACACTTGAGGGTCACACCGATGAGCACAACTGAGCAGATGTAATTAAACTATTGAATAAATAATATTGGATATTGTTTATGACACGCAATGATCATTGAGATTAAATTAATGGATGATTAATTATATCTCAAAGTACGAGGACTAAAAATGCAATATTAGATATTGTAGTGATTTAATTGTCATTGGATGATAATTAAACAATTATCTAATCTTTTATTTATTATTGGATATTAAATAAAAGATTGATTTATTTAAATTAGAATTATCATCTATTATTAGATAAATGGATGGATAATTATAAACAAATAAATAATAGATAATTATAGATAATTAACTAGTCATTTATATATTATTAGATAATATATAAAAGATATATATTATTTAATAGATATATAATTATAGAGATAATTATATAAGGTTTAAATAATAAAGATAATTATTAAAAATATATATTATATATATAATATATTAAAGTTTTAATTAATATATATATATATATATATATATATATATATATACACATACGGCTACATATATAGATACCAAAATGAAATTGGGACTTGACCTAATTTGTTTGGTGACCCACGGCGCGCACACACACACAAAAGGTGTGTGTGTGGTGTGCTACCGCCGTACGTACCAAACACGCAATTGAGTTTGAAACCTTAGTTCGTTTTATTTAGTTGATGTTTGATTGTTTAAAAGTGTTTAATTGATTAAAGTCGAAAACTGAACGTTTCGGTTCGCGAAATCAAACCTAGAGATTTCGGCCATGGGTTGAGAACCATGACCTCTCGGTTGTGATGTGGTAAACGAGGTGATGGATTATTTGTTTCCGTCATGTCGTTTAATTCACGGTTAAACTCGAACGATTAAATTAAATGCGTTAAAATCGAATTAATAAATCAAAAGTGTTTGGTTCTTAATATTTAAACATTTGTGACTAAATGTGTTTTCGGTTTTATAAAATTAAAGTGGAGACTTTATTCGTTTTTTTTATAAAATTCGCAAATCGGTTTAAATATTATTTGATTCGATAATTAAACGATTAATTGGAATATGGAAATCGAAATAATCAAAGTGGGTTGATTAAAGGCTTCGATAATTTCAGCCGTCAAAGGGTTTAACACCCTACTTACGGTTCATATGGGTTATTGAACCCGAGTATGAGTCGGTTAACTAAGTTGGTTCGTTTCCGTTTTCCGGTAATTCGTCGTTTAAATTAAATCGGTTTTAATTAAAAGTTAAGTTTTAATGTTGAAATTAAAATTAATGGTAATTTTAATTTATAAATTAGATTTAATTTATGCATTTAATATTTAGTTCCATGTAATGCATTATTAAATTAAAGAGAGTTTAATTTAGGATTCTGTTTTCAAATTGATGAAATCGTGACTTTGAGTCTTATGCTCGGTCATGGTTTAATGTTTTGAGATTTGATCTCGACATTACCGTTTTTGGTAGAAATCGTTTAAAACCATAAAGAAATGTTTTTCGTGTTATTTAAAGATGATCAAATTTTGGTAAATTGTTTTTTAAGAAAATTGACATTTTAAATAAAGTTTAGTTATTTATTTTTTAAAAGTGTTTCAATTAAATAATAGTTAATTGATAAATATTTAAAGGAAGTTTAAATTATTTATCAATATTATTTGAGAATAAAACTATATATATTAAAGGTTGTTTAATAAAAAGTTTCTTAAAATAGTAAGTTTAAGTTTCAAAGAAGTTTGAATTGTAAATTGAATATTTTAAGAAAAGTGTAGTTTTGAATCCAAAGATAATGCAAAGATGGAATTGAATTTGAGTTTTTCGGGAAAAAGTTTATAATTATGGAAAGTGTTCCTAAATTTCGAGTTTACGAACCGTGTTTAATTTAAGAACGATATTGGACATATTTACTTCAATAAATTGTGGATTAATTGGTTTTGGAATTATTTTCATGTCAAGATGAAAATGAATTCTGGATTATTTACAAGCTTTTCTGCTTTATTTATGTTTGTGACATAGCCGAGCCTTGAGACCCATTGTTTGTGATGGTTGTTTGTTTAATCTCAATATTTGCTATTTTATTATTGGTTATATTTTTGGGAAGGCCTGCTTGCCATTGGAATCCCGGGTTTTATGATGTAATCTGTAATAGGTTAGAAAATAGGCAAATGTATTTAGATTAAAATTATGTAAAATAAATCTTGGCGAAGATGTCCATCAAGAAGAGGTCATCCATCAAGGACGCTCGGAGACATCATCGAATGCTAAGGCTAGTGGGAGCTGAAAGAATTCATCATTCTTGCCTTGTGTGTTGATTTTGTCCCTTAGGTTTTGACCTAATTGGTTTGTCCGTATGGCTCTCGGAAACCAATTTAGTTTCGGCAAGGCTATGTCACCGTGTGGTTGTTTGTTTTATTTCTTGATGTTTTATTTGTATCTGCGTGGTTGTGGTGATAAAGTAGAAAAATAAAAGAAATCAAAACTACAATTATTTTTGATGAAAAATTAAAGTATTTAAAAGGAAGTTTAAATTGGAAACTTTAATTATTTTGTCAGGTGTTAGATATGACATTTTTATGAAATTAGTTTTTCAAATAAAAGGAGATTTATTTTTAAAATGTCATATGATCAAAGAGTTGAAATTCTTAAAACTGGTACACTAACTGGATTGTTTACCAGAATAGGTGGTGTCTAGGACAGTCTTGCTCGGGCTGTGGAATTTCCAAAAGGTTTAGAACCGAAAGGATCCTGCCCGCTGACTAACCTGACTGGCCACTAGTTCTTGGTAAGAGACTGGTTATAAACCGAAATTAAAAATCTGACACAACACACCGTCCATATAGTGGCACTCACGGTGACCGGTCGTCGTAAGTAGGTTCAGCCTTCGTTGGGTGCTTACGCCGCATACTAGGAGAGCTGTGAGGTAAGCACTGCGGATCCTAAGTGAGACTTGGGCCAGTGACTTGCTGTTGTTATATGGTGTGTGTCAGTGGTGGTTCCTCAGTAAGACTGTTGCCCAAGGTGTGGATGAGATTAAACATGATCAATTTAAGAAATTGAAAATCTCATAAGATCTAAGAGTTGCAAAGGGATTGTAATTGGTACTAAGTTGCCTGCCTGAGTAGCTTATTCATGTAGGTTCAGCCTCCGTTGGGTGCATGAATAAGTAAAATGGTTCTTAGCATTAATAAATCATTTTCTAAATTTTGGGTTATTGAGTTATTAATGGTTAATCAAATACAGATTTTTGAAAAATTGTTTAAGATGGTTGAAAAAGACAGAGATAGAAGCGGTTTAATAATAACAATGACAATAACAGTAATAACAACAAATAACGTCAATATCCTTTTCCCACTTGAAAATCCTCCCCAAAAGCACATGTTGCTACTTTGAGGTCCATTCGGGATATGGAGAACTCTAAAGAGGCAACTTCCTGAACTAGGAGTAAAATCTGACAAATGTTCTGAGTACAGGGTGAAAGTCGTATATTCTGGAAAGGGCACCAGAACCTGCTCCTGCAGAGACTGCTACAGTTGAGGAGAGAAATCTCCACAAGCACTCTGAGGATTCGGTCAATGTTGCCTGTCTAATGCTAGCGACCATGACATCTGAGCTGCGGACTAGCCTTATGGACGTCTCAGCTTGACAGATGTATCGCCAGCTAAAGGATATGTTCCAGACTCAGGCTCGGACTGAGAAACATATACGACTAGGGCTCTGAGCTCCTACAGAATGCCAGAAGGAACAACTGTTAGACCCCATTTGCTGAAGATGAAAGGTTATCTGGATCATCTTAGCAGACATGGGTATCCCGTGACACAAGTTATGACCACGAATCTAATTCTCAATTCCTTATTGAAGGAATTTTAGCAATTTGCAATTTGTTACACTATGCATGGAGAAGATGATCAGTGGGCTGCATCAGATGCTATAGACTGCTGAGGGAATGATTAAGGAAAGAAGATAGGGAAAGAGACGGAAGGGAAAGTAAGTTTCCAAGCCGGAGGTTAAAGCTAACAAGTAGCTAAAACCTAGAACCAAAGAAGTCAAATCCAAGGATGACAAATTCTTTGAGTGCTAGGAAACTTGGCACTGGGAAAGGAATTGTCCCAACTACTTGGAAGCGGTCAAGGTTGACCGCATTGAGACTACGTGTATCTGAATCAGTCACTTCTATTGTTCTTGGATATGTGATACCCAATTGAACAAAGTTTTATGCATAATGTCTGCAATGACTAAAATGAAGTGAAAAGAGATGACAGATTCAGTGGGAGCATGAAGACATCTTAGAGAATACTCTGCTGAACACTAATTTTCATGTCATCAATAGTTTATCATGGTGTAGTATACAATAGTTGAATTTCTTGCAAGTATTTTTGGGACAAATAAAGAATTTTGGAGTTGAAAATTTATTGCTTGAAAAACCTATTGTTTAAGATTACTAAACCATTATTAAAGACTATTGATTCAAGTGGAGCTTGAATAGTAACTTGTCAATGGAGATTGGACAAGCTAGTAGTCATATTCAGATAAAAAGGGTTGCCATGTTGTTGTGTAAATTGTTCAAATGCATTGAACTTGTTAATTCTTGAAAGCTTGTTCAAGAGATTATATGAGTTGGATAGTCACCGTGATTATATAGATGAAACTAATAAAATGCAGAATTAAATGTAAATGAGTTACATGGAGGTTAATTCACTTAACTTGTAAATGATTGAAGACTCAAAAGTCATTACATTACAGTCCCCTTTAATATTTGATCGATGCAATTACTGTACATGTACATATTCCATTTTTTTGTGGTGTTATATAAATAAATATATCTTATGGTCACACCTTGTGGCCACTGCTTGATTAAATATTTGTGTGACTAAATACAGCATAACATTTAAGTAGTCATTGGGTGAACAATTATGGTCACACTTTTTAAAACCTACGACCACATTTGACATCATCTTATGTGACCAAACCCCACACCAACAAACTCGTTGTGTGGCCAAATTGTTGCAATTAACCACACACAAATAAAAATAAAGTGTTCATTGCATGGACAATAGTCACACAAAATACAAGTTTACCTCACTTAAAAGAGCATATGGTCACACTTTTTAAAACCTACGACCACATTTGGCATCATTTTATGTGACCAAATGGTTGCAATCAGCCACACACAAACAAGAATAAAATGGCCATTGCATGGACAATGGTCACACAAAATACAAGTTTACCTCACTTAAAAGAGCATATGGTCACACTTTTTAACACCTACGGTCACATTTGGCATCATTTTATGTGACCAAAGCCCACAACAACACACTCGTTGTGTGACCAAATGGTTGCAATCAGCCACACACAAATAAAAATAAAGTGGTCATTGCATGGACAATAGTCACACAAAATACAAGTTTACCTCACTTAAAAGAGCATATGGTCACACTTTTTAACACCTACGGCCACATTTGGCATCATTTTATGTGACCAAAGCCCACAACAACACACTCGTGTGACCAAATGGTTGCAATCAGCAAAACACAAATAAAAATAAAGTGGCCATTGCATGGACAATAGTCACAACAAATACACTTTCGATTGATTTTAAAGAGCATATGGTCACACTTTTTAACACCTACGGCCACATTTGGCATCATTTTATGTGACCAAAGCCCACAACAAGACACTCGTTGTGTGACCAAATGGTTGCAATCAGCAAAACACAAATAAAAATAAAGTGGCCATTGCATGGATAATAGTCACACAAAATACACTTTCGCTTGATTTTAAAGAGCATATGGTCACACTTTTTAACACCTACGGCCACATTTGGCATCATTTTATGTGACCAATGCCAACAACAACACACTCGTTGTGTGACCAAATTGTTGCAATCAGCCACACACAAATAAAAATAAAGTGGCCATTGCATGGACAATAGTCACACAAATTACACTTTCGCTTGATTTTTAAGAGCATATGGTCACACATTTTACGGTTTTGGTCACTCTTTGTAAATGGAAACGGCCACTAACCATCTAATGTGACCGTATGTACCCTTTGGTCACAGGACCCTTTAGTCACACACACGATGAAAAACAAGTGTGACCAAATGGTTATCGTCACACATTTCTGGTGTGACCAAAGCCAGAATTTGTACCAGTAAAGTCTCTGTGTGACCATGTCCATTTGCCATTGTAGGTCCATTTGCTCCAAATCATCCGGATCCACCTGATCATAATCTTCTTCCCATAGAGCTGGATCGTTTATTTTCCCTTGAACACAATTCCCGTAAGCTGCTACAAACGATCCTAGAAGCATCAGTTGCTCCTCTGCAGTTTTAGCACTCATTGGCATTTTTAAATTATGATTAGTGACACTAATCATACACTAATACAATTACTAAACATTAATTATGCAAGACTAAACCAATTCATTTAAACAATGCATCCAAAAAGTATTTATGAATTTACAAGAAAAGGGAAATACAAGAATACATTCTAAATACATTTATACAAAAAAATGAAAATACACAACAATATAATCACATGGCCGGCCCTTGATGGCTAGTACATGTGAAGATTTGATTTCAATTTTATAATCCACATCCCATGCACCATCTACATCAAACACCTCCATGCTTTGAAAGATTTTCACTCAACCTTCACATCTATCATCATTTCAACCTCCATATTTTGCCTATAAATAAGACCCCTTTCTCATTTCATTTCCACACTTACAACAAAGAAAACTTCTCCTTTTGCTCTCTAGAAACCGGCCACACACACACACACATACTCCACAAAACTTTTCTTTCAAGTGTTCTTCATTTGCAAGGTGTTCTTGGTGAAACCTTTGAAGATCCAACCTTCTACTCATTTCCATTCTTCTAAAAACATCAAAGTAAGTAAATACTAACTTATTTCATCATACATTTATGTTTATATAAGTCTTGCATAATATATATAATCACCAACAACAACAAGTTTCATAAAAACTCAAGTTTATAAGTTTCTAGTTTTATTTTTAAGTTGTTTCTTTAAATGTGTTTACGAATATATGAACACATTATAAAAATGTTAATATTATGAAAACATGTGATATACATGTGTTTTACAACTTTTATAACTTTTATACAAGTAGTCTTTGAATAAACAACAAGAATCATAAGTTGTTTCAAGTTTATAAACTGCGGATTTTCGGCAGAAAATTTATATCGACTTTGAAAAATCATAACTAATTCATAACTTAACGAAATGAGTTGATTCTTGACTCAAAAGTTAGATCTATGTCTTAACTATAGATCTGGAAGTTTTCATAATTTATTTTGGAGTCTAAGACCTCCAGAAATTATTTGGGAAACCGAAAGTTTGACAGCTCAAAAATGGCCAACATAGGGTTTTTAACGAGCTTTTTCACCAACCTAAACATCTCGAAAAATGGCCGTTCTTGATTCTAAAAATCTTTTGTATATAGTAGTTTAATTTCCTAGAATACCAAAGCCTAAAACGTTTTGGAGCTTGGTCAAAAACAGCCTCAAAGTAGGCCGAAAAAGCTGGAAAATTATATATATATATATATATATATATATATATATATATATATATATATATATATATATATATATATATATATATATATATATATATATATATATATATATATATAAACTTGACGTTTTAAGCGGGTTTAATTTATAAACTTGTATTGTTGGGTGATTTAAGACATAAAAATCTATAAATATATATATTATCATATATTAGAGATATTAAGTCCCTATTATCATTTAGGGCTCGATTAAACTCACTTGACGCATCATCCATCCATTCACGCTAAAAAGCTTTTTACGCTCGTTTTTGCCATCGCAATCTCGGTGAGTCCTCATAGCCCCTATTTTCACAATGTTATGTTTTGGGGTTGAAATACATGCTTCGTTTTTATATGGACACGAGAACAACTTCATTTCTATTATGTATTACACATGTGGTTCCATCCGCCCTTATATCATGAACCGTTACTTGCATTTATTTGTAAGCGTGAATATATTGTGGATAGATCTATTGGGAGTCATGTCCCCCACTCGGGTTAGTTCGGGTCGGCTAACAACGAGTGCATATATATTCAACACACGGTATTACAGTCGGGGATACTGCACAGGGCAAACTCATTTTAATTAAGCTTCGGTTGCATGATGGTTTATCTGTAATACATAACATGGAATTTATGATTTTATAATTTCAATCTCTATTATTGTTGTCCATACAAGTCAGATTTACGTGTAAACCTACGAGCTCACCAACAATTTTTGTTGACTTAATTTAGCGTGTATTTTCAGGAAATTAAGGCAAGTCCATCTTATCGGTAGTATTTTCAAGCTTCCGCACTTAAGGAGTCGCACTCAATTTCAAACCGTCGGAGATTTAATTCCATTATTTTGGATTATTTAATTACGTATTTAAATCTCTGTATCTTGCGAACTACTCTTTATCATTTACCGATTATGTAAAACATTTCTATCTTTTAAAGTTATATCGATGTATTTTTTAAAACGTCCATATAGTGGTCGTTCATTATGATTATGGTTACGCTTCCGCGACGTCACGCTTCATTGCCAACCGGGGTAACGGGGTGTGACAGATTGGTATCAGAGCCATAGTTATAGTGAACTAGGTTGCATTAGTACCCTAGACTATAACTGCACTTAAGTTTTACTGATTTTGAAAATATCTTGTAACTAACTAAAAGACTATGCATGGACCTTGATAGCAGAAAACATGTCCCACCCAGAGACCATCATCTTGTCAGATTCAGAGGATGAGTACACCCCTATGAGCCTCGAAGTCACTGAGGTTTTCACTGAAGGAGAACCATCTGAAGAAGAAGACCCCTCCGAAGAACCAATGGAGGAGTCAGAAGAGGAACCTATGGAAGAAGATGACGACGGAGAGGATCCATCGCCCCCAGCAGTCCCCGCCTGCATTCCATACCACCCGGCAGAGCCATCATTTAAGTCGTACCGCCCTTACCCAAACGGCCCTAAGATGTTGTACACACCCCGAAAGAGGGTGATCACGCCGAGACGGGAGTCTATTCCCATCTCGACTCCCCAACCAAATCCCCCACCACAGCACCGACGGGTAGACGCCCGAAGATGGGGATGGATGCCTGAGACCCTCCGTGAGTGGAGGCAAGAGGAAGGAATCCCTTCCCAGTTCGAGGTCGGAGGACCATCCTCCGCACCTATCCCTCCACTCACCCAGGAGACGACTGATCAGACCGTACCCTGCTAGTAGCACGGTCTTACCGTCATGACCTCCAAATCCGGTTACTTAACCAGGATATCGGAGAATTGACTGCCCGTCTGGAGCGGGAGGAGATTCAGAACTCCAATTTATACTGGGTTAACCAGCATGCTCTCACCATCCAACAGGATGGCCTGAATGAGCTTCGGCAGCAACTAGCCGAAAGCCAAGCTCGGATCGAGGAGCTGACTCAGCGCCTCAACGCGATGGAGAAGGGAGAGACCCCTGATCACTCCCACACTTAGTACCCTATATCTATCTTTGTAATATTAGGAAAAATATTATGTAATAGTATAGGACAAAAATTTTCGCGCCCGTTGTAAGAAAGTTATGAATGATTAATGACTATTGCAAGTTATTTATGAAATTGTGTTTGATGATTATAGTGTTATGCCTTAAGAAATTTTTTTTTGAAGATTCAACTTCTTACACTATGCTTCTTTCTTTAAACTTTAAGATAATGCCGCCAAGACGAACTATGAACGCTACCGAACTTGAGGAACTAGTTGCACAAAGAGTGGCTGCCGCTATAGCCACTTATGAGACAAACCGAAACAGTTCAGCTAATGGAGATGGTGGTGCTAGCCGCACCACGGGAGGAACTGAAACCCACTTAAAGGGTTATGGAATTAAGGGATTTTTGAGCTGCAAGCCCCGATACTCCAATGGAACTGAAGGAGCCGTTGGATTAGTACGATGGTTCGAAAAATTAGAGTCTGTCTTCCGTGTTAGCGGATGCATTGAAGGAGACAAGGTAAAGTTCGCCGCCCACACTCTGCAAGACAGCGCCTTGACATGGTGGAACTCGTATACCCAGTCTGTGGGGATTGATGTAGCTTACCAACTCGCCTGGACCGAGTTAAAGCAGATGATGACCGATGAGTATTGCCCGGGGAATGAGCTACAGAAGATGGAGTCAGAGTTTTGGAATCTGGCTATGAAGGGAACGGATGTAGCTGGATACACCAACCGATTCCACGAACTGAGTATTCTGTGCCCTCAGATGGTGACCCCTGAGTACAAGAAAATAGAGCGTTACATTTGGGGACTCGCTCCTCAAATTCAAGGCAATGTCACTGCCTCCAACCCAACCACCATTCATGACGCCATCAGAATGGCCAATAACCTTATGGATCAAGTGTCCTGGAGAATCGAAGCCAAGGCCGGGGAAAACAAGAGGAAATGGGAGGACAAGTCCGGGAGGAATACGGGCTGGCAATCCAAGAAGCCCGAGACCATCAAGGCTTATGTAGCAGGAGCTGAGTCAAGGAAGGGCTACACAGGTACCAAGCCTTTCTGCACCCAATGCACCTTTCATCACAACAAGGGTCCCTGCCCAACCCCTTGTGGAAAATGCAAACGTATTGGTCATGTGGCTAAGGACTGCAAATTTGGAACCTCGGGTGTCAATGGCGGCAATCAGAGAGGCTGCTATGAATGTGGAGCTGTCGGGCACTTCAAGAGTGAGTGCCCGAAGTTGAGAAATGGTGGAGGAGCTCACGGGAGAGCTTTTGTATTAGGAGCAGGTGACGCTCGTCAGGATCCCCATGTGGTATCAGGTATGTTTCTTTTAAATGACATTTATGCTTACGTACTCTTTGATACTGGGGCTGATAGGAGCTTTATATCTGATAAGTTTAGTAAGCAATTGAATGCCACTCCTTTTCCCTTAGACAACTTTTATACTATAGAACTGGCTGACGGCAAAATAATAGAGGCAAGTAGTATTATTAAGGAATGCACACTGAAGCTGGCAGATCATCCCTTTAAGATAGACTTGATGCCTATAGAACTCGGAAGTTTTGATGTAGTAATTGGCATGGATTGGTTGTCACACAATCATGCCGAGATTTTGTGTGGTAAGAAAGTGGTACGGATACCACTCCACAAGAAGAAGGTCCTAAAAGTCCAAGGGGAAAGAAAGAACTGTCAGCTGAATGTCATATACGGCCTAAGAACAGTAAAGTGCCTTAGAAAAGGTTGCCATGCGGTATTAGTACAGATTGCAGAAAAAGAGTCGGAGGAGAAACGACTCGAGGATATCCCAGTGGTTTGTGACTATCCGAAGGTCTTCCCGGATAATTTTTCTAGGCTTCCACCAACTAGGCAAGTAGAGTTTCAAATCGATTTGGTGCCGGGAGCTGCACCGGTCGCAAGAGCCCCACATAGACTTGCTCCTTCTGAAATGCAAGAGCTATCCAGTCAACTACAAGAGTTGATGGATAAAGGATTCATTCGACCAAGTTCCTCACCTTGGGGAGCTCCGGTGTTGTTCGTGGAAAAGAAAGACGGATCCTTCAGAATGTGCACAGACTACCGAGAGCTAAACAAGTCGACAGTAAAGAACCGCTACCCCCTTCCCAGAATTGACGACCTGTTTGACCAACTACAGGGATCTAGCTTCTACTCTAAGATTGATCTGCGATCCGGGTATCATCAAGTAAAGGTTCGGGAAGAAGACATTCCCAAGACAGCATTCAGAACTCATTATGGACATTACGAATTCCAGGTGATGCCATTCGGTTTGACCAACGCACCAGCTGTATTCATGGACTTCATGAATCGAGTGTGTAAACCGTATCTGGACAAATTTTTAATAGTGTTCATAGACGATATCCTCATCTATTCCAGAAATAAGGAGGAGCACGAACAATATCTCAAGCTGATCTTGGAGTTGTTAGAGAAGGAGCAGTTATACGCCAAATTTTCAAAATGTGAATTTTGGTTGCAAGAAGTTAAATTCCTTGGACATGTGATCAACAGCCAGGGAATCCAAGTTGATCCATCAAAAATCGAGGCCATAAAGAACTGGGCAATTCCTAGAACTCCCACTGAAATCCGCCAATTTCTAGGACTTGCCGGTTATTATAGGCGATTTATTGAAAACTTCTCAAAGATAGCAGGTTCCCTAATAGAGTTGACTCGGAAGGATGTAAAATATGTCTGGGGTGAAGAGCAGGAAAAGGCGTTTCAGCAGTTAAAGCAAAGATTGTGTAGTGCACCAATTCTGTCTTTACCTGAAGGAACTGAAAATTTTGTGGACTACTGTGATGCCTCACAAAATGGATTAGGTTGTGTGCTCATGCAAAGGGATAAAGTCATTGCTTACGCATCACGACAGCTCAAAATTCACAAGGTGAACTATACGACTCATGACTTGGAGCTTGGAGCAGTGGTGTTTGCTCTCAAAATATGGAGGCACTACCTGTACGGAACTAAGTGTACGGTGTTCACAGACCATAAAAGCCTTCAGCATATCCTGAATCAGAAAGAGTTAAATTTGAGGCAACGTCGTTGGGTTGAGCTGCTTAGCGATTATGACTGCGAAATTCGTTATCATCCGGGGAAGGCGAATGTTGTAGCTGATGCCCTGAGCCGAAAGGAACGGGTTAAACCATTGAGAGTCTGAGCTTTGGTCATGACTATACAGTCAAACCTAAACTCTCAAGTCCGCGAGGCGCAAGAAGAAGCAGTCAAGGAAGGTAATCTACTGGATGAAGCTTTGAGAGGTATGGATAAGCAGTTTGAAATCAAGGAAGATGGATGTCGGTACTTCATGGGCAGAATTTGGCTACCAAAATTCGGAGGAGTAAGGAAGCTGGTCATGGATGAAGGGCATAAGACAAGATATGCTATTCATCCAGGGTCAGATAAGATGTACCACGACTTGAAGGGAATGTTCTGGTGGCCAAACATGAAGGCTGACATTGCTACCTATGTCAGCAAGTGCTTAACATGTTTGAAAGTTAAGGCTGGGCACCAAAAACCATCAGGATTGCTAGTTCAACCAGAAATACCCCAGTGGAAGTGGGAGAACATCACCATGGATTTCATCACCAAGTTGCCAAAGACTTCTGGAGGTTATGACACCATTTGGGTGATTGTGGATCGACTTACCAAGACCGCACACTTCCTGCCAATCAAGGAGACTGATAAGATGGATAAGTTAACAAGAATCTATCTTAAAGAAGTCGTCTCAAGGCATGGAGTTCCAGTATCAATTATATCAGACAGGGACAGCCGGTTCACATCAAGATTTTGGCAATCGTTGCAAGAAGCACTGGGTACACGCCTAGATATGAGCACAGCCTATCACCCGCAAACGGATGGTCAGAGTGAAAGGACGATTCAGACTTTGGAAGACATGCTAAGGGCATGCGTTATCGACTTTGGCAAAAGTTGGGACAGGCACCTGCCATTAGTTGAGTTTTCCTATAACAATAGCTATCACTCAAGTATTAAGACCGCCCCATTCGAGGCACTCTACGGACGAAAGTGTCGATCACCACTTTGTTGGGCTGAGGTAGGAGATAGTCAGATTACTGGACCTGAGATCATCCAAGAGACTACAGAAAAGATAGCCCAGATTCGAAATCGATTAAAGATCGCGCGGGATCGACAGAAAAGCTATGCCGATGTTCGACGGAAGGATTTGGAATTTCAAGAGGGAGATCAAGTAATGTTGAAAGTCTCGCCTTGGAAGGGCGTGGTCCGTTTTGGGAAACGAGGAAAACTCAATCCTCGTTATATCGGACCATTCAAGATCACCAAAAGAATTGGCCCGGTAGCTTACCGACTCGATCTGCCCCCAGAGCTTAGTAACGTTCATAATACCTTCCACGTGTCCAATCTTAAGAAGTGTCTGGCTGATGAATCACTCGTTATACCCATGGACGAGCTGGAGTTAGACGATAAGTTGAACTTCATTGAGAAGCCCGTGGAAATAATGGAACGAGAAGTCAAGAAACTAAAGCACAGCCGGATCCCGATAATAAAAGACAGATGGAACTCTAAGCGAGGTCCTGAGTTTATGTGGGAACGCGAAGACCAGTTTCGAGAAAAATACCCTCATCTGTTAGCAAATACTCAAGAAGTGGAGAACACGAGCTAATTTCGGGACGAAATTGCCTTAACAGGGGGAGACTGTAACATCCGGCACTAAACCAGGTTAGCAACAATGACCTAATCTGTATTAAATAGTCAATTATAGCCTAATCAGTGGTCATTAGAAATTAATCAAGTGATTAACAAGGTTTATTAGAAAATTCAACTCAATTAGAATCAAATTCATCGGTGCGATAAATCGAGAAATCAATTAATCCGATCAATTTACGATATGAGGGATTAATTCAACTAAGTACATAATTAAATTATGATTAGTGACACTAATCATACACTAATACAATTACTTAACAATAATTATGCAAGACTAAAATAATTCATTAAAACAATGCATCCAAAAAGTATTTATGAATTTACAAGAAAAGGGAAATACAAGAATACATTCTAAATACATTTATACAAAAAAAATGAAAATACACAACAATATCATCACATGGCCGGCCCTTGATGGCTAGTACATGTGAAGATTTGATTTCAATTTTATAATCCACATCCCATGCACCATCTACATCAAACACCTCCATGCTTTGAAAGTTTTCACTCAACCTTCACATCTATCATCATTTCAACCTCCATATTTTGCCTATAAATAAGACCACCTTTCTCATTTTATTTCCACACTTACAACAAAGAAAAACTTCTCCTTTTGCTCTCTAGAAACCGGCCACACACACACACATACTCCACAAAACTTTTCTTTCAAGTGTTCTTCATTTGCAAGGTGTTCTTGGTGAAACCTTTGAAGATCCAACCTTCTACTCTTTCCATTCTTCTAAAAACATCAAAGTAAGTAAATACTAACTTATTTCATTATACATTTATGTTTATATAAGTCTTGCATAATATATATAATCACCAACAACAACAAGTTTCATAAAAACTCAAGTTTATAAGTTTCTAGTTTTTATTTTTAAGTTGTTTCTTTAAATGTGTTTATGAATATATGAACACATTATAAAAATGTTAATATTATGAAAACATGTGATATATATATATATATATATATATATATATATATATATATATATATATATATATATATATATATATATATATATATATATATATATATATATATATATATTTGTTTTACAACTTTTATAACTTTTATACAAGTAGTCTTTGAATAAACAACAAGAATCATAAGTTGTTTCAAGTTTATAAACTGCGGATTTTCGGCAGAACATTTATATCGACTTTGAAAATTCATAACTAATTCATAACTTAACGAAATGAGTTGATTCTTGTCTCAAAAGTTATATCTATGTCTTAACTATAGATCTGGAAGTTTTCATAATTTATTTTGGAGTCTAAGACCTCCAGAAATTATTTGGGAAACCGAAAGTTTGACAGCTCAAAAATGGCCAACATAGGGTTTTTAACGAGCTTTTTCACCAATCCTTTGTATATAGTAGTTTAATGTGCTAGAAAACGAAAGCCTAAATCATTTTGGAGCTTGGTCAAAAACAGCCTCAAAGTAGGCCGAAAAACCTCCGAAAAAGCTGGAAAATTATATATATATATATATATATATATATATATATATATATATATATATATATATATATATATATATATATATATATATATATATATAAACTTGACGTTTTAAGCGAGTTTTATTTATAAACTTGTAATGTTTGGTGATTTAAGACATAAAAATCTATAAATATATATATTATCATATATTAGAGATATTAAGTCCCTATTATCATTTAGGGCTCGATTAAACTCACTTTACGCATCATCCATCCATTCACGCTAAAAAGCTTTTTACGCTCGTTTTTGCCATCGCAATCTCGGTGAGTCCTCATAGCCCCTATTTTCACAATGTTCTGTTTTGGGGTTGAAATACATGCTTCGTTTTTATATGGACACGAAAACAACTTCATTTCTATTATGTATTACACATGTGGTTCCATCCGCCCTTATATCATGAACCGTTAATTGCATTTATTTGTAAGCGTGAATATATTGTGGATAGATCTATTGGGAGTCATGTCCCCCACTCGGATTAGTTCGGGTCGGCTAACAGCGAGTGCATATATATTCAACACACGGTATTACAGTTGGGGATACTGCACATGGCAAACTCATTTTAATTAAGCTTCGGTTGCATGATGGTTTATCTGTAATACATAACATGGAATTTATGATTTTATAAATTCAATATCTATTATTGTTGTCCATACAAGTCAGATTTACGTGTAAACCTATGAGCTCACCAACAATTTTTGTTGACGTAATTTAGCGTGTATTTTCAGGAAATTAAGGCAAGTCCATCTCATCGGTAGTATTTTCAAGCTTTTGCACTTAAGGAGTCGCACTCAATTCAAACCGTCGGAGATTTAATTGCATTATTTCGGATAATTTAATTATGTATTTAAATCTCTGTATCTTGCGAACTACTCTTTATCATTTACGGATTATGTAAAACATTTCTATCTTTTAAAGTTATATCGATGTATTTTTGAAAACGTCCATATAGTGGTCGTTCATTATGATTATGGTTACGCTTCCGCGACGTCACGCTTCATTGCCAACCGGGGTAACGGGGTGTGACATCCTCTCTAGAGCTTCCTAGAGCTCTTTAGAGGTTCTGTGATGCTAAAAAGTACGCAGAATTTCCAGTGGTAAAGCCATCTTTATTGAAGACATAGCTCGATTCTCAGCTTCGTAGATTTTCTTATCATCATCTTTCATTTGCTGATATGATAAAACGTTCTGTCTGCCTTCGAGCTCAGTTGTGGGAGGGACATAACATTCGTCTATGCATATCCACATACGCATATCGTTGAAGCGGGCGAAATCAGCAAATCTATCTTTCCACCAGTAATAGTCTTCTATCTTCATTAGCTTAGGTGGTGAATTAGACTTGCCCACCTCATGATCCATTTCCAAGAACTTATGCAAACTTGACATTCTCGTAAGACCTTTTTGTTCACGAACTTAAATTACTTAATTTTTAAAATAAATTTGAAATAAATCTTACGGACTTAATTAAGTTCATATAAATTTTAAGTTCAAAATTGTTTTCTGAATTAATTTCGTTTTAATTTAAGTTCGAGAGCACCTAAGTTCGAGAGACTTCAAGTTCAAGAAACCCTAAAACCAAACTGTCAAGTTCGAGGATCGTTAAGTTCGAGATTCTGACAAGTTCGAACCTAGACAAATTCGTGAAACCCTAATCAGTTAACTTCGAATCTCTAACAAGTTCGAGAATCAGACAACTTCGAATCCCTGACAAGTTCGTGGAGGAGCGTGTGTTAAGTTCGAGGAACCCTAAAACACCTCCTAAGTTCGAGCGCCGCAAGTTCGTGAAACGGCCAAAAATTTGACTTTTTCAAAATTTCAGATTAAATCAATGTTATTAAGGTTAAAAACAATGATTTCTACTGAAAAATAAAACTAATATGAATGTTTGCCAAGAAAGTTGCTCGAAAAACACTGAAGACTTCGAAAAACACGTGATTTATCCGTAAGAACGCCAAAAAACCCTATGAATGTTCAGCAAAACGTGACGAGCATGAAGAACATTCCAGGTACGCTCTGATACCACTTGTAAGGTCACCACATCTACGGATCGGATCAAGGCGCGACGTTGTCCAACGAGTGCGGAATCCTCGTTAAACGCTTAACGAATCGATCACGCGCGGAACACGGAGCCGAACACAATACTAGCCGATATGATACGACCCCACACGATGTATTGCTCCTGAAACTCTTTGAAATCTCTTCTAGTTCGTACGTGCACTATTACTGTTAGGCACAAAAAGGCCTCAGTCAAACCTGCTGTACATCTGAGGGGGAGATTTTTAATCAAACCTGTTGATACGTTTGAAGGTTGAATTTAAGGACTGTTGTATGCCTTATTGAAACCTGAAAAGGTTTTGCAATATCAGCCCAAAGCTGTTTACCATGTTGCATTCGTTGCAACAAAGACAGTTTATCCAAGCTGTTCTTTTTGCTGAACAGGCTGGACATAAACTGTCTACGCTACTCTACTCTTTTGAGCAGCTTGGGCAGTTTTTAAGTGCTCTGTTCTTTGTGAACAGAACCTGTTCTTTGTGAACAGAACCTGTTCTTTGTGAACAGGTTAAACACTTTATGGAATATGTTTCCAAGTCATCATGTATTGTTTTTTGCTACAAGATCAGTTTACAAGTCGAAGACAAAGTGGAAAACAGAACTGCACAGCCTGCGCACACTGTTCTGTTACATGAAGACAAAAAGATAGTTGAAAAGGGTGACAGGCCTTTTCTTATATCAAAATGGCATTAGCAAAAGAAGAAAGATGCAAAGTTGACATTCCTCTTTTGGTTAAAGCCTTATGCAACGGTGACAAAAAGGAAAAGACAAAGATTCTGCCATATGAAGACAAAGGTACTTTATCAGAACGTGCAGAAAGGTGTTTTGTCCTTTTGGAAAGACTCTCCACTATCTCTTCTGTCCAATGAAGAAGCTTCACTGAGATTCTCCTTTTGAGTATTAAAGGAAGTTTCTAAGGATAAAGAGATAATCAAGAGTGTGAAATCAGAACGTGCATTGAAGTGTATTATTCCATGCATGCAAGTCTGCTTATATAAAACAGTCAAGTGTGTCTAAGCTATTCTTGTGTAAGCTGTCCTTCTGAGTCTTGTAAAAACAGTGAGTGCTTCTAAGTGAGTGTAGTCATTGTAACTAGTCTGAGTGAGTCTTAGATTAGCTAACAAACTATTGTATCTGTCATCTCAGCTTGAACCTTTCCGCATTCAAGCTTGTTTGTAATTAACACTTGTTAATAATATACACAAACATTGAGAAAAAGATTGTTAAGTTTTAAATAGCTGTATTCACCCCCCCCCCCCCCTCTACAGTTTAGAACTATACTCTTGGGAAACCTTTCGGGACCTACAACTGGTATCAGAGCGGTGTTAGAGTGTGTGTCATCTCTCAGATCTCTCATCCTCCCTACGTTTCCATGGAGTTCCTCTTACTATGACAATGGGTCAATGGCCAAACCCCCAAAGTTCAATCATCAGAACTTCTCTGGCTGGAAGTGCAGAATGATGCTCTATTTAGAGAATCTGGATGTACAATTACCAGAGATAGTAATGGAAGGTCCCTATGTGCCAACTTCTGTTACTACCATAACTCCTGCTGTTGAAGGAGCAGCCCCTGAAATCAGAACCTTTGAGAAGGCCAAAGCTCAAACAAAAGACTGGTTGCTCTGGATGCAAAAGCCAGGAATAACCTGGTTATCTCTCTACCTGATGATGTGTTCAAACAGGTTGAGAAGATGAAGACTGCAAAAGAGATGTGGGATACTTTGTGTACCGTCTATGATGGACCCACAATCACACTGGACAACAGATTAATAATCTTGTTAGACAGTATGAACTCTTCTTTGCAACACCAAAGGAGACTCTCACAGAAACCTACATGCAATCATGACCTTATCAAGCCATTGCATTAGACCCTATCTATTGCAATACACTATTAATAACAAAACTAGACTGCTGTCGTCACACCAAATGTACCAACAATTAACGGCGCACACACACACACATGAAGGTGGATGTATGTGTGTGGTGGTTTTCTGGCCGTACAAAACACACACAATTATGTGTGTGTTTTTTCCGTTCTTCGTGTGTTTGATTGCATACTTGGCGCCGCTCGACCGTGTCATCACCGGTGGATACTGAAAGAATCTCATTCGTGTATTCTTGTCGTCGAATACAAAGGTATGTTTTTATATGCTTTCACGTTTACTTATCTTATGTTTTACTTGATGATCCGTGTACGGAATTCGTAATTTTTAAAATCTTTCGTTGTGCGTTAATTCGATTAATGTTTATGTTTTTATGAAAAACGATACGAATTCCCAACAGAATTTGTATAAATACATTATACATTGTTAGTATATTGTGTGTAAAGATGACATTACTAATGCATCATGGCTGATTTCATAAAACACTTGAGGGTCACACCGATGAGCACAACTGAGCAGATGTAATTAAACTATTGAATAAATAATATTGGATATTGTTTATGACACGCAATGATCATTGAGATTAAATTAATGGATGATTAATTATATCTCAAAGTACGAGGACTAAAAATGCAATATTAGATATTGTAGTGATTTAATTGTCATTGGATGATAATTAAACAATTATCTAATCTTTTATTTATTATTGGATATTAAATAAAAGATTGATTTATTTAAATTAGAATTATCATCTATTATTAGATAAATGGATGGATAATTATAAACAAATAAATAATAGATAATTATAGATAATTAACTAGTCATTTATATATTATTAGATAATATATAAAAGATATATATTATTTAATAGATACATAATTATAGAGATAATTATATAAGGTTTAAATAATAAAGATAATTATTAAAAATATATATATTATATATATAATATATTAAAGTTTTAATTTATATATATATATATATATATATATATATATATATATATATATATATATATATATATACATACATACATACGGCTATATATATAGATACCAAAATGAAATTGGGACTTGACCTAATTTGTTTGGTGACCCACGGCGCGCACACACACACAAAAGGTGTGTGTGTGTGGTGTGCTACCACCGTACGTACCAAACACGCAATTGAGTTTGAAACCTTAGTTCGTTTTATTTAGTTGATGTTTGATTGTTTAAAAGTGTTTAATTGATTAAAGTCGAAAACTGAACGTTTCGGTTCGTGAAATCAAACCTAGAGATTTCGGCCATGGGTTGAGAACCATGACCTCTCGGTTGTGATGTGGTAAACGAGGTGATGGATTATTTGTTTCCGTCATGTCGTTTAATTCACGGTTAAACTCGAACGATTAAATTAAATGCGTTAAAATCGAATTAATAAATCAAAAGTGTTTGGTTCTTAATATTTAAACATTTGTGACTAAATGTGTTTTCGGTTTTATAAAATTAAAGTGGAGACTTTATTCGTTTTTTTTATAAAATTCGCAAATCGGTTTAAATATTATTCGATTCGATAATTAAACGAATAATTGGAATATGGAAATCGAAATAATCAAAGTGAGTTGATTAAAGGCTTCGATAATTTCAGCCGTCAAAGGGTTTAACACCCTACTTGTTTACGGTTCATATGGGTTATTGAACCCGAGTATGAGTCGGTTAACTAAGTTGGTTCGTTTCCGTTTTCCGGTAATTCGTTGTTTAAATTAAATCGGTTTTAATTAATAGTTAAGTTTTAATGTTGAAATTAAAAATTAATGGTAATTTTAATTTATAAATTAGATTTAATTTATGCATTTAATATTTAGTTCCATGTAATGCATTATTAAATTAAAGAGAGTTTAATTTAGGATCTGTTTTCAAATTGATGAAATCGTGACTTTGAGTCTTATGCTCGGTCATGGTTTAATGTTTTGAGATTTGATCTCGACATTACCGTTTTTTGTAGAAATCGTTTAAAACCATAAAGAAAAGTTTTTCGTGTTATTTAAAGATGATCAAATTTTGGTAAATTGTTTATTAAGAAAATTGACATTTTAAATAAAGTTTAGTTATTTATTTTTTAAAAGTGTTTCAATTAAATAATAGTTAATTGATAATTATTTAAAGGAAGTTTAAATTATTTATCAATATTATTTGAGAATAAAACTATATTTATTAAAGGTTGTTTAATAAAAAGTTTCTTAAAATAGTAAGTTTAAGTTTCAAAGGAGTTTGAAATGTAAATTGAATATTTTAAGAAAAGTGTAGTTTTGAATCCAAAGATAATGCAAAGATGGAATTGAATTTGAGTTTTTCGGGAAAAATTTTATAATTATGGAAAGTGTTCCTAAATTTCGAGTTTACGAACCGTGTTTAATTTAAGAACGATATTGGACATATTTACTTCAATAAATTGTGGATTAATTGGTTTTGGAATTATTTTCATGTCAAGATGAAAATGAATTCTGGATTATTTACAAGCTTTTCTGCTTTATTTATGTTAGTGACATAGCCGAGCCTTGAGACCCATTGTTTGTGATGGTTGTTTGTTTAATCTCAATATTTGCTATTTTATTATTGGTTATATTTTTGGGAAGGCCTGCTTGCCATTGGAATCCCGGGTTTTATGATGTAATCTGTAATAGGTTAGAAAATAGGCAAATGTATTTAGATTAAAATTATGTAAAATAAATCTTGGCGAAGATGTCCATCAAGAAGGAGGTCATCCATCAAGGACGCTCGGAGACATCATCGAATGCTGAGGCTAGTGGGAGCTGAAAGAGTTCATCCTTCTTGCCTTGTGTGTTGATTTTGTCACTTAGGTTTTGACCTAATTGGTTTGTCCGTATGGCTCTCGGAAACCAATTTAGTTTCGGCAAGGCTATGTCACCGTGTGGTTGTTTGTTTTATTTCTTGATGTTTTATTTGTATCTGCGTGGTTGTGGTGACAAAGTAGAAAAATAAAAGAAATCAAAACTACAATTATTTTTGATGAAAAATTAAAGTATTTAAAAGGAAGTTTAAATTGGAAACTTTAATTATTTTGTCAGGTGTTAGATATGACATTTTTATGAAATTAGTTTTTCAAATAAAAGGATATTTATTTTTAAAATGTCATATGATCAAAGAGTTGAAATTCTTAAAACTGGTACACTAACTGGATTGTTTACCAGAATAGGTGGTGTCTAGGACAGTCTTGCTCGGGCTGTGGAATTTCCAAAAGGTTTAGAACCGAAAGGATCCTGCCCGCTGACTAACCTGACTGGCCACTAGTTCTTGGTAAGAGACTGGTTATAAACCCAAATTAAAAATCTGACACAACACACCGTCCATATAGTGGCACTCACGGTGACCGGTCGTCGTAAGTAGGTTCAGCCTTCGTTGGGTGCTTACGCCGCATACTAGGAGAGCTGTGAGGTAAGCACTGCGGATCCTAAGTGAGACTTGGGCCAGTGACTTGCAGTTGTTATATGGTGTGTGTCAGTGGTGGTTCCTCAGTAAGACTGTTGCCCAAGGTGTGGATGAGATTAAACATGATCAATTTAAGAAATTGAAAATCTCATAAGATCTAAGAGTTGCAAAGGGATTGTAATTGGTACTAAGTTGCCTGCCTGAGTAGCTTATTCATGTAGGTTCAGCCTCCGTTGGGTGCATGAATAAGTAAAATGGTTCTTAGGATTAATAAATCATTTTCTAAATTTTGGGTTATTGAGTTATTAATGGTTAATCAAATACTGATTTTTGAAAAATTGTTTAAGATGGTTGAAAAAGACAGAAATAGAAGCGGTTTAATAATAACAATGACAATAACAGTAATAACAACAATGATAACGTCAATATCCTTTTCCCACTTGAAAATCCTCCCCAAAAGCACATGTTGCTACTTTGAGGTCCATTCGGGATATGGAGAACTCTAAAGAGGCAACTTCCTGAACTAGGAGTAAAATCTGACAAATGTTCTGAGTACAGGGTGAAAGTCGTATATTCTGGAAAGGGCACCAGAACCTGCTCCTGCAGAGACTGCTACAGTTGAGGAGAGAAATCTCCACAAGAAGCACTCTGAGGATTCGGTCAATGTTGCCTGTCTAATGCTAGCGACCATGGCATCTGAACTGCGGACTAGCCTTATGGACGTCTCAGCTTGACAGATGTATCGCCAGCTAAAGGATATGTTCCAGACTCAGGCTCGGACTGAGAAACATATACGACTAGGGCTCTGAGCTCCTACAGAATGCCAGAAGGAACAACTGTTAGACCCCATTTGCTGAAGATGAAAGGTTATCTGGATCATCTTAGCAGACTTGGGTATCCCGTGACACAAGTTATGACCACGAATCTAATTCTCAATTCCTTATTGAAGGAATTTTAGCAATTTGCAATTTGTTACACTATGCATGGAGAAGATGATCAGTGGGCTGCATCAGATGCTATAGACTGCTGAGGGAATGATTAAGGAAAGAAGCTAGGGAAAGAGACGGAAGGGAAAGTAAGTTTCCAAGCCGGAGGTTAAAGCTAACAAGTAGCTAAAACCTAGAACCAGAGAAGTCAAATCCAAGGATGGCAAATTCTTTGAGTGCTAGGCCCGGGAAAGGGAATTGTCCCAAGTACTTGGAAACGGTCAAGGTTGACCGCATTGAGACTTCGTGTATCTGAATCAGTCACTTCTATTGTTCTTGGATATGTGATACCCAATTGCACAAAGTTTCATGCATAATGTCTGCAGTGACTAAAATGAAGTGAAAAGAGATGGCAGATTCAGTGGGAGCATAGAGACATCTTAGAGAATACTCTGCTGGACACTAATTTTTCATGTCATTAATAGTTTATCATGGTGTAGTATACAATTGATTGAATTTCTGACAAGTATTTTTGGGATAAATAAAGAATTTTTGGAGTTAAAATTTGTTGCTTAAAATTCCTATTGTTTAAGATTACTAAACCATGATTATAGACTATTGATTCAAGTGGAACTTGAATAGTAACTTGTCAATGGAGATTGGACAAGCTAGTAGTCATATTCAGATAAAAAAAGGGATACCATGTTGTTGTGTAAATTATTCAAGTGTTCAAATGCATTTTCATTGAACTTGTTAATTCTTGAAAGTTAGTTCAACAGATTATATGAGTTGGATAGTCATCTGTGATTATATAGAAACTAATAAAATGCAGAATTAAATGTAAAGGAGTTACATGGAGGTTAATTTACTTCACTTGTCAGAAATAATTAGACTTGAGAAGTCAGGATTGTTTAGACAAGAAGTAATCGCATTTTATAAAGTTACATGTGAAATGTATACAACTTGTGTTATGGTTAGTCAAGTTATAGCCTTTGACTTGTTTAAACACTCGTCGGCAAACTTGACGGAATACTACAACAAAATGTTGTCGATAACCAGGTTCTGGTGGTTATGGATACATATCACAAATGTTGAACACAATGTTATTAAAGATATCTTGTTAAGATATAGATAAACCGCATACTGTCATATTCAAGACTAAACATCTAAACGTATTACTAGTAGAAATTAATCTGAATTGCTAGAGCTCCTCAAATTTTAATCCTGGTGTCTTTATGAGTGATTTACCAGTTCCTCTAAAGATAATGGATATAAATTTGTAAGGAGATTAAGAATGAGTCTGAATAATATTACAAGAAGTTGTAATAAAGAACTAGTGTAATTTTTCAAGGATAGACGGTAATGGAAGTTAAGTCAGTTAACTAGAGAACACTCCCACTAAGAACATGTCTGAAATTAATTTTTCGATAGATCGTGTTACCGTTACATTTGATAAAGGAACAGTAGCGTTAAATTGATGGAAGTCATGTTGTGTTTATTGAGATAAAGGAGATCAACATGATATCTTTAATGTCGTTCTATTTTGCATGTTTTAGAAATCCAAGAATAAAACTGAATTTATTCTAAAATTATTCCATAGCTGCTTGTTGTCGTGGGAACCACAACGAGAATTAAAATGCTACTGTGGTTTTTGGTTGATATTCATGGGTGATGAATATAGCAAAGGTTGGACCAAATTCACAGGTATTTGTTGCGAACAAATATTGGATTGACCCACCGATTGAGACCACTTTGTGGATCATAGTCATGAGTCGTCTCAAAAAGGTAATCCTTAGTACCTGAGATGTCTACGTACTTTAGTGCGGGTGCTGCTGTACATTTGGCCTAACCTAACGTTATCCGTAACTGGGTGATCATAACGGTTCGAGGCTGGTTGCAGTGGTAGTCGTGCTGGAGGCCTAGATAGTCAATATGGGATTTGCACCTTCTTTTAACTAAGAAGAGATATTTGTGGGCCCCTTGGCGATCGATACTGACATAAATGCATGGCCATGCTCGGATAGAACTGATGTGTTCTACTCTTTCTGTTATAGTTCAGTATGAGATCAGGGAGTCGAGAAACATAATCGTGTTTGCTACGGTTGATCTAATCCATGCCTAGCTTTCACATTGAAATATCGCGATGCATGGGATATAACCTAAGTTTCTTTTTGGAAGGCTGTTTCAACAAGAATGCCCGAATGGGAGTCAGAGTTTTTATGACCTTGGTTGCCTAAAGTGTCTAGCCATGACCTCCTTTAGGCGCATGCTGCAGGACAGTATGTCGTCTTACACAAGTGGGAGTATGTTAGTATATGGTGTGTAAAGATGACATTACTACTGCATCATGGCTGATTTCATAGAACACTTGAGGGTCACACCGATGAGCACAACTGAGCAGATGCAATTAAACGATTGAATAAATAATATTGGATATTGTTTATGACACGAAATGATCATTGAGATTAAATTAATGTGTGATTAATTATATCGCAAAGTACGGGGGCTAAAAGTGCAATATTAGATATTGTAGTAATTTAATTGTCATTGGATGATAAGTAAATAATTATCTAGTCTTTTATTTATTATTGGATATTAAATAAAAAATGCATTTATTTGAATTAATATTATCATCAATTATTAGATAATTGGATGGATAATTATAAACAAATAAATAAGAGATCATTATAAATAATTATCTGGCCATTTATATAAGGTTTAAATAATAAAGATAATTATTAAAATATATATTATATTATTATATTAGAGTTTGATTAAAACTAAAACTCTTAACTAATAAAATATATATATATATATATATATATATATATATATATATATATATATATATATATATATATATATATATATATATATATATATATATATATATATATATATATATATAGATACCAAAATGAAATTGGGACTTGACCTAATTTGTTTGGTGACCCACAGCGCGCACACACACACAAAAGGTGTGTGTGTGGTGTGCTACCGTCGTACGAACCAAACACGCAATTGAGTGTTTGGTTTTCCCGTTCTTCGTGTGTTTGATTGCATATCTGGCGCCGCTCGATCGTGTCATCACCGGTGGATACCGAGAGCATCTCATTCGTGTATTCTTGTCATAGAATACAAAGGTACGAATTTTTATTGCTTTCTCGTTTACTTATCTTATGTATACTTGATGATCCGTGTACGGAATTCGTAATTTTTAAAAGCTTCGTTGTGCGTTAATATGATTAATGTTTATATTTATATGAAAAACGATACGAATTCTCAACATACATAGTTACACACCTTGATCCTAAAATCATATTTGTCACATCATAAACACTCGCAAGTAGTCAATAAATTATCTCGCCTTTTTCCTATCTTTTTCTTCGAAGCGCCACTAACTCGTTCTTTCCTTCACTTCTTGCTTGTACCACCCTGAGTGCCATAATCATGATCACTATCAAAGTATGATCTATACTTGCCGTCATCATGAAATAAATGATCAATGAAGGTTAATCTATTTATAAATTTAATATGAAACAAGAATAATTATAGGTACCTATACTCAATCAAATTCAACCTATCAAAAGCACATGCATATTTCTTTGCCAGTCTCTAGCATAAAAAATGTGAAATTCCATATTGTTTCCACGTTAAGGGAAGGTATTTTCTAAGAATCAACTTTCACTCTCTCAACACGTTCTTAAAAACTCGCAGCCCTATCAGGTGATGATTTAACATATCGAACAACATTTTGAATCCTAGAAATTGATTCATGGTGTTCATCTAATGATCTGTCTCTCACAACAAGGTTGATAATATGTGACAACATCTTAAATGCTTGCAATCTAAAATTGTATGAGGTCCATTAAGCATGACAGTCAAATATCTAATGGGAGTGTCATTCAAGGATGCATTATCGACCATAATAGTAAAAACTCCTTCCACACCCCACTTTTGTAAGCATGCATAAACCATCTTCCTAATTGCCTCACCCTTATGGCTACCTTTAGGACAAAATAAGGATCTTCTTATGCCACTCCCACTTGTCATCTATCCAATGTGTCATAAGACACATGTAGTTCACGTTCTGCACCAACGACCATGTATCAATAGTAAGGGAATGTTTTCTCTTTTAAAGGCTCCTTAATGTTGAGTGATTCTTTGTACATAGCTATGCAGTCTCGAGCAATTGTCCACCTATAATCACCATGAAACAAATAATTAAATTAATAAATGTTGATTTCATAAGTATATATATAATGATCAAATCAAAATCAACAAATAATTACCTCGATAAATTTATCGGATTCATTTACCCCCTAAATCCTTCATTGTCAAAAATACTAAAAGGCATGTTATGTCTAATACATATCCGGACAGCCTGACCCTGGTGAACAAGTTCTTGGACATTCTACCTGAAGAGTGGAACTACTTTTCCACCATCTTGAGAAACTCAGGTACTATCAAAGGTATGGATCTGGTAAACTTATATGGATCCTTACTAAATGATGAACAGTCAAGGCAGCAGAAGAGAAATGCCTTGGAAATGTCCAAGAGAGGTGATGCCTTAGTGGCCAGCGTGAGACAACCTGTTGGACAGGAGTGTGATGTGTTCACACAATCTGATGAAAGAGAGGAAATGTCTGATAAGGAAGACAGTGCAGATCTTGCTGAGCTTGATGAAGTGCAAATGATAGTCATTCTTGTCAAAAGGTTCAACAAGAAGAGGTTTGGAAGAAATATGCTGCAGGGAAACTCAAATGCTGCCAAGAAGAAGGCATTTGATAAATCTAAAGTTGAGTGCTTCAAATGTGGCAAAGCTGGCCATATAGCTGCTGACTGTGTGTCAAAAGCTGTTGGACAGTCTTCCAAACTATACAAGACCAACAAGGATGATGGCTATAGGGTTAAGTACCTTATGGCCATGGCTAAGCTGAAAAAGTTGGAAAACTTCGTGGCTTCCAACAAGCAAAAGGGACTGATGGCAGAGACATGTGACTGGGAGGAGTCTGATTCATCATCAGATGAAGAAGACAACAATTCTCTGATGGCCAATACTGATGTCCCATCAACTAGCAACTTCAAACAGGACTTGGCTGAAGCTGAAGCCTTCACCAGCTTGGAGAGAACCCTACAATGATGTACAAGGTACAAAATTTTATGGCTTACAGTTCAGATGAAAAAGTAGAAATGTTTGAATATATGCTGGTTGACTTAAAAGCTGCTGTTGAGAAGCATAATCTTTTAATATCTGAAATCTCTAAGCTTAAAATTGATCTTGAAATTAAATCCAGTAAACTAGACAGTTTCCATAAGTTGGAAGCTGAGCTTGATGAACTAAAACACATCAACTCTATTTTACTGGAAGAAAAGAGAGAAACAGATGTAAAACATGCAAAGCTTCAAAGGATAGTTGACTCTTGGTGCCAATAAGCACAAAAAGTCAGCCACCCTGCACAAATCCAAGCCTATCTTGGAGGGGATCTTGACACAGCAGCTTCAATTGTTGACATCAATAATCTGAAAGATGACTTATCCACTCTTGGTGAGCTTCCCAGTACTTTCATCCAGAAAGTTAATGGAAAGCTGGTTTCAACAAACAGGTTTGTCAGGCCTCAAAACACTGACAGCTTGTGTGAAAAAGGCCATAAAGCTGATGATGGAATGTGTTCTCCATCAAATCAGCCTGCTAAGTGCTATGCTGATTCACACAAGCAAAAGAAAGGAAAACATACTCAAACTGCAGCGGTGGACACTAAACCTGTTGACAAAACAGGCTCTGGGTCCAAAGCTGATGGCAAGAGACATGTTAACCCTTTTGATGCTAAACATTTTGAAAATAAGTTTTCAAAAGGTAAGCAGCCTACTTTCAACAAGGGTAAGTCTCATGTTGAAAGCAAATCTGCTGTGATTTCAAATAAGTTTTCAAATCATAGTGAAAAACTGGTTATAAATGAAAATAAATCTTTCAAAACTAGAAACAGTGATTATGCTGATAGGCAGCGTCAATCACATCTCAGTAAGGGCAAAGGCAAAGCCATTGCTCAACCTGAGAAATCTGGGAATAAGTTTTCCAAACCTGTGGAAGGTCAAAAACCAATCAAGCTTCCTGTTTTTGACATCTGTCCTCCCAAAAAGAGGAAAGAAGAAACATGCAAAGCTGTTGCTATTGTGCCATCCACCCAAGCTGTTGATTTATCGAGAAACAGTAATAAGTTTGCTAAACCTGCTGATAAAATCAACAGAAATAATTCAGAATGTGTTTCTGAAAGCTCCTCTTCCAAAAAGGCCAAAAAGAGAAAATGCTATAAATGTGGGAAGAAAACACACATGGCCAAAGACTGTCCTGAAACTAAGGACATAAGGCCTGTTGACTCTGCTAGTTCCATCATTGCTAAAACAAGCAGTGTTGGAAGTAACTTAGTCAATGAGAGTGGTATCCAAACTGATACCATTCAAATAGGAAATATTAATGTGGATATTACTAGCCCATCAACACATGTTGATGAAGTAGGAGAACTCATCACTATGATGAGTTCCCCTAAATGTAACTAATATTTTCCTATGACATTCTGCAGGACAAACAACCATCCCAGGTTTGGTACTTGGACAGTGGCTGCTCAGGGCACATGACAGGTTGCAAGGACCTGCTGAATGATCTAAGGCCTGAAAAAGGGCCAAAAGTCACTTTTGGTGACAATGTACATGGATCCACTGAGGGATCTCTCAAAACTTTTCAGCAGTAAGAACTCCACAACAAAATGGAGTTGCTGAAAGAAGAAATAGAACCCTTATTGAAGCTGCTAGAACCATGTTGTGTGCATCTGGTTTACCTTCATCATTCTGGGCTGAAGCTATCAACACTGCTTGCTTCACCCAAAACAGATCCTTAGTGGTGAAAAGGTTCAACAAGACTCCCAATGAGCTGCTCAAAGGGAGGAGGCCAAATATTAGCTACTTCCATGTGTTTGGATGTCCCTGCTTCATTCTGAATCAAAGGGATCAATTGGCAAAGTTTGAACCAAAAGCTGATGAAGGTGTGTTTGTTGGATACTCTGCTATCTCCAAAGCCTACAGAGTGTACAACAACAAAAGAAAGGTGATAGATGAATCTATCAATGTCACCTTTTAAGAGTCCTGGAATGCCTCCTCCAAAGCTGTTCCTGAATCAGTTTCAGGAGAATTCAACTTTGATGATCTCATGCATTCCAACAGTGAAGAGGACTCAAAAGCTTCCACTACATCCAGAGTGGAACCTGCAAACCATGATGGACATGATGATGATTATGTTGATACACCCTGTGTGAATAAGTGTACTGACTTAATTACAACTACATGTCATGAACCAATCAATGCTGATTTTCCTGGATCCTCTGCTGATATGTTCAACAGTGGTTAGTCATGTTCAACAAATGAACATGCTCAAGACAACAGTGTGTCTGAAAATCTTGAGAGCTGTTCAACAGGACCTGCTGAAGATGCTAACAACTCAGGAGAATCCTCATTGATGAATGATCCTAAGTGGATCAGATGTCACCCCAATGATCAAATAATTGGTGACATCAACAAAGGGGTACAAACGAGATGGGACAGCTTAGGGAACTTTTGTATGTTCTCTAGTTTTGTGTCTCTCATGGAGTCAAAGAAAGTGGATGAAGCACTTAAAGATGCCAATTGGATCACTGCCATGCAATAAGAACTCAATCAGTTTGAGAGAAACAAGGTATGGAAGCTGGTCCTGCTCCTAAAGGTAAAATTATAATTGGCACCAAATGGGTTTACAGGAACAAGATGGATGAGCAAGGTCAAGTCATTAGAAATAAGGCAAGACTTGTTGCTTAGGGCTATAGACAGGAGGAAGGCATTGCTACGATGAAACATTTGCTCCTGTGGCTAGGCTAGAGGCAATTCGTCTGTTTCTAGCATACGCTGCTCATAAGAGCATGAAGGTATTTCAAATGGATGTGAAGAGTGCATTTTTAAATGGAAAGCTGCAAGAGGAAGTTTATGTTAAGCAGCCTCCAGGTTTTGAAAATGAACATCATCCAGGTTTTGTCTATAAGTTGGACAAAGCTCTCTATGGTCTAAAACAAGCCCCTAGAGCCTGGTATGACACTCTTACTGATTTCCTTATTAGCAATGGGTATTCCAGAGGTAAAGTGGATACCACACTGTTTATAAAGAAAGTGAAGTCTGATATTATGTTTGTTCAAATCTATGTGGATGACATAATATTTGGTTCTACTAAGGAACAATTATGCAAGAATTTTTCATTACTCATGAAATCCAAGTATGAAATGAATATGATGGGAGAACTTACTTTCTTTTTAGGATTACAGGTTAAACAAACCACAACTGGAATTTTTATAAATCAAAGAAAGTATACTTTAGATCTATTGAAAAAGTTTAAATTTGATCAAAGTTCTCCTATGAAAACCCCAATGGCAACCAATGTAAAATTGGATGCAGATGCCAGTGGCAAAGCTATTTCAGTAACAGCTTACAGAGGCATGATTGGGAGCTTGCTGTACTTAACTGCTAGTAGACCTGATATTATGTTTGCTACCTGTTTATGTGCTAGGTTCCAAGCTGATCCAAAGGAATCACATCTAGCTGCTGTGAAAAGAATCTTTAGATACCTTAAGGGTACACCAGGTTTGGGTCTTTGGTATCCCAAAGACTCAAGCCTTGAACTAACGGGTTATTCAGATTCTGATTTTGGAGGTTGCAGGCTAGACAGGAAAAGCACAACAGGTGGATGTCAACTCCTTGGTGGTAAGTTGATAAGTTGGTGTAGCAAGAAGCAGAACTCAGTTTTTTACTTCTACTGCTGAAGCTGAGTACATCGCTGTTGGAAGCTGCTGTGCGCAGATTCTGTGGATGCAACATCAGCTTGAAGACTATGGACTTGTACTTAGGAAAACTCCTATTCTATGTGACAATACAAGTGTCATAGCTATTTCCAACAATCCAGTGTTTCACTCCAGAACAAAGCATTACGAAGTCAGACATCACTTTATCAGAGATCAAATTCAGAAAGGTAATGTGGAGGTAAGTTTTATTTCCACTGATGAACAGCTTGCAGACATTTTCACCAAACCTCTTGATGAAAACATGTTTGATTACCTTGTCAGCAAGCTGGGCATGTTAAACAAAAGTGACTAAGTGTCCTCAAAGGTCTAAGACCTTGTATGTCTCACACTGCTCAAATTTCTCAAAACAGCTTAGACAGAACAGGCTATGCATGTTCTATACTTAGCCGTTTTCTGCAAAACTTGAACAGCTTGAGCATATAACAGGTTTGACAAATAACAGCTTATCTGTCAAGCCTGATTAGTTGACAAACCTCCACCCTGCTCACTCTCTCAATCTGTCATACAAGGCACTGCCTTGTAACCTGATCAGCTATTGAACATAACCTGTTCTTACATAGCTGCACAGGTTGAAGGAGCAGCTTGAAGAGTGAACAGCTTGTGATGACCCTGCTCATCTCGGGTTTGACCATCAGCTTGGACTATCAGTTTAATTACCTTTCACAATTAAGTTACTTAAATTTTGTTTTTATTTAACTTAATTACTGCGGATAATGTGGGTTTCGTGTGTTAGTGATTAAAAAGGGCTCAAGTGGTCTGACAAACGGTCTGACATGGACAACCGTTCCGTTTTCCGTTAACGACTTTTTCAAATCAACCACCCAAATATTTCTCTCTCATACCCACTCACATTCAAATCCTATAAATACCCCCTACTGTTTCATCTTCGTCTTCCTCACTACTTCCATAAACCTCCTAAGAACCCTAAAAACCGACTAAGTGTCTTGTGCTTCTGCCACTCTCACTACTTCCCAAATGGCTCACAGAAACAACCCCTTTCTACCAGTATTTGTTGGTGATGATGTACAGAAACACTCATTAGTCACCACAATGCTCACCCTGAAACCCACTAACTACATTGTCAACCTCACAATCCCCAAAAACTATGTGGGAAAAGGCTATGACCAAATGGTGGAGTTTATGAAAGTTCATCCGTTGAACTACGCCATGACTGCAACTCCTAGTGTCCTGTACCAGGAGATGGTGTATGAGTTCTGGTACACCTGTGCCTACAACCCAGATACCAAAGTCATCAAGGGCACCATTCTCAATGGGACTCAGACCATTGAGATCAACACTCGTCTGCTCAGGGAAGTTCTTCGACTCCCTGTGGTTGAACAATATGATCAGCCACAGCCTGAAGATGAACAGATGAAGAATCTGCTGCACTTCTGTGGTGTAGCAGAACCAAAAGTTGGAGCAACGCTGCTTAGAAAGGATTTGTCTCCTACTTACATCTTCTTATTCGCCTCTGTGGTAATGTGCTTCAGCAGCAAAGTTGGTTCCTTTGACCAACTAAGCCGTGATGAAGTTCCTGTAGTTCTGCAGCTTGTGGATGGAACTACAATAGACATGGCTAAGTGGATTTTCATGAATTTGAGGAACCTGGTGCAGCAGGAAACACGACCAGCTGCTGTTCGATATCCCAGGTTTCTGAGCCTCATCTTCAAGCATGTTTGTGGTGAGCATTTGTATAACTCTCAGCCTTTACTTCATATTGTTGCATTCCCTGTAATAGTGAATAGAGTTTTCTATACTCGGTTCTCCCAAATGAGCCTCCTCTCTCTACTCCAATGAGGAGGCTGTTAGGATTGGTGGAAGGACCCTCTCATGTGAGGGTGGATCCTGAAGCTGCTCCTAGAAGAAAATCCAAATCCAGGGCCAAACTTATTAAGAGGACCTGGACATCACTGAGGCTGGGCCTGTCCACAAGAAGGCCAAAACAGCTCAGTCTAAGTCTGCACCCTCAGCCTCTGTGGCTGAGGGGGAGCAGGCTTCTCACCCTGGGTCATTTGTTGATCTTGAAGCCTTTGTGGCTGGTGCCTCTGTGGCACCTGATACTATGGAACAGGCCAACCCACCTGTTTCTGCCCCAGTCTCCAAACCTGTCCAATCTAAACCTCTCACCTCTCCAAAATCATCCACCTCATCTCACATACTAATCCAACGCAAATCCCTAGCCAAAAAGAAACCAACAGCCCAAACTAGCCCCTCTGTTCCCTCTCAACAGGGTTCAGTTGAAAAAGAAGCAACCCATGCTGCCTCTCCTATTTTAGGAGAAGGATTAGCACAATTGTCTGCACGAGGTGTCCACCCTCAGTCTGCACGAGGTGTCCACCCTGCTTCACTCCACCCTGTGTCAACCCAAGGTCAGCCTAGACCCTCTGGTTCCTCCCAACGGGAGCCAGTTGTACAACTGGAGACAGCCACATCAACAATTCCAGCCTCCCAACAGGCTGAGAATATTGAAAGACAAGAGTTCTCTCCACTCCATACTGAGTCCACACTGTCCCCATCTCATACTTCTCTACACCCTGAGTCTGCACGAGGTGTCCACCCTGCTGGCTTAGACCAACCAGCAGATCAGCCTCAAAACTTCTGCTTCTCATGATGCAGCTGTTCTACACCAAACAGCTGCTGAAGGACCCACAACTCTCGCTGATGAACCTCAGGGAACAGAACATCCCTTTGGTGAGGCTAATCCCTTTATGCAAACTCCATTAGCAGGTTTCACCACTGCTGATGTTGAAATGCAAATTCCATCTCCCCATGATGAGGTACTTTTACACCAAGGTACTGCAGAGGGAACCACCACTGGCCTTAATGAAGGTGCTGCAAAACAGGCAGTGTCTGAAAGGCTACCATCCTCTACCCACTAACCTGATGATGCAGCTACAGCCACTGCTGAAGGACCCATCGACCCCTCCAAGCTGGGCCACATTACTTTTGCCCAGGCTATGGAGCTTATTTCCAAAATACCCTCTCCCTCTACATCACATCCCCATACACCAGCCTCATCCTCTTCATCTCCATCTACCCACTCCAAACAATCCACCCATACACCTCCATCCCCTCAAGACCTGCCTTTGAAGGATCAGCTCTCTTTGCTGACCAACAAAGTTGGTTCTTTAGAAACCTCCATGTCTTCTCTACCCTCTCTCATTTCAGACTCTGTGTCTGAACAGCTTAAGGGATTCTTTGATCTGTTCAAAGATTCCTTCCCAGCCACTCCACAAACTGACAACTCCTCACAGCTGCTTGCACTCACTGCACAGCTGCACAATGTCTCCACATCCCTCTCCTCAATCCTTTCACTCCAACAGGACTCTGTGTCCTCTATGACAGCCATATCCCAACAGTTGTCATCTCTCCTCACTACTTCTTGCCACTTTGGCCAGCTTAAACACCTTAATAGGCTCTCTATCAAATTCTGTGTCATCAAACCTTGCTGATGTGCAGGACTCTCTTGAGTTACATCTTGCACAGCTCCAAACTTTGCTGTTCACAGCCTCTGATAGGGAAAACATTATTTAGCTGACCTCCCTTGCTGAAACCCAATCATCCTCTCTTCAAAACTGTCTTTCCCAACTTGCAGTGGTGAAGGACAACATGGCTTTCTTAGTGCATAGTCTTGTTGGTCTCAAGCCTGTTGCCAAAACTGCTGGCAAGCCTACTGACTTCGTGTCTTCAGGCAGACCAGGTGTTGAAGGTGCTGGTCCATCTCCTTCAAAGGGGGAGAAGTCATCTGCCTCGAAGACCAAGTCTAAGGGGGAGAAAACTTCTTCTCCTAAGGAGAAATCATTACCTACTGGTCAACAAGCAGGAGCATCTGCAACAGGTACAATGAAAGGTGCCTCTCAAGTTGCTCAGCCTACTCAAGCTGAATCTCCAAACCCTGCTCAGTCTAAGGGGGAGGAATTCATTTCTGAGGCCAGGCCAAGAAGCAGAAGGAGGCATCTCATTTTAGAGGAAGAAGAAGAAGAGGAAGATACTCCTGAGGCTGTTATCACTACAACAGCTAAAGGAAAAGAAAAGGCAGCATTTGATCCTGAACAGCAGAAAGCAACAGAGTTAAAGTTTCACAAAGCCAGGGCAAAGGAAATGGGTCTTCCCATGGATAAATACTATGAGTTCAGAAATGAACAGCTTCAAGCCCTGGAAGCACTAAGAAAAGAAGAAGCCTCTGCCAAAGCTGCCAAATCTTTTGCACTACAAGAAGCAAGCAAAATTAAAATGCCTTCTTTGGATGTGCAGAAGAAACTGATGGAAGCTGCTAAGGAATCAGCGGGTGAAAAGGAAGGTGAACAAGTTAAGGGTGCTCTGGTCTCTGTGACCAAACCAAAACAAGCATCCTCTGCAAGGGCCTAGTTTCATTTTGACAATTTGGCAAAGAAAAAGTTTAAGGATATTGCTGATAGAAGGCTTGCCAAAGAAGCAATTGTCGAAGCTGTCCCCATAGCAAGAAAAGGCAAACAGTGGAAATTGCAGATAACCAGAATGGGTGCAACAGGCCCAGATCTGGAAACTTATGACTACACTGATGTTGCACAGATGGGGTACAGGGAATGAGTTGAGCTGGCAGTTGCCCTGAGTCAGTCTAAGTCAGAAACGGCTAAGACTATTAGGGCATATATTAAGAAGCTGATGGAGAGAGTGCAGGATCTTGGCCTGATCTCAAAAGAACTAATTGAGGGTGTCTCTGTGACATACCCCAAAATAAAGGCCAGGAGGACAAGAAAAGATTATGAGCTGGAGCAACTCCTTACCTTAATTGAACAGGATGATTATGCTCTTGAGATGAAAGGAATTGACTACAGCCTGCCTAGTGGAGTAGAGTTTGAGGAAGGCAAGATAATTGAAGAACCTGAGTTGGGGGCATTTTTTGTAGATCCCTTAACACAGAAGAAATGCTTTCAGAGAGCATCAGATCTATACAAGGTGGATCAGACAGCTTGCAGCCTTTAGACTTGCAGCTTCATTCAGGCAGTCAAGCAAGTAGAGAGCAGCCATCTGGGATCAGCTCAGAGGCTGCTATGAGAGAGGAGAACTTCAAGATCCCAAGTTTATGATCCTCAGAATTGAAATTCAAGATCTAGAGGAAACAAGGGATGAGCTTGAAAAGATGTTTGAAGGACCACCACCACTGGAGTGAAGTCCATCTACCATAAGGGTAGGTGAAGAATGGAAGTTGTCCATCTGTTGGACAGGCTTGCCATTATCTGCTCCCAAAATCAACAGTCTAAAGTGTTGAACTTTTTGTACATTAGTGGTACTTTGTTATATATGTTGTAACTTTGCTTATTTACATCAGTTGTAATATACAATAGTACATTAGTTGTACTCTTGTAAAAACATGTGTTGTTATGTAATCAAAATCAGTATATATAAACTGATCTTTTACTTTACTTAAATGTTGTAATTCCTTTTAAGCAAGATGTATTGTAAAAATGTATAGTGATTATTGATTGAATCAGCTTAGACTGATTATTGCAAATAGGGGAAGATTGTTAGGCACAAAAAGGCCTCAGTCAAACCTGCTGTACATCTGAGGGGGAGATTTTTAATCAAATCTGTTGATATGTTTGAAGGTGAATTTAAGGCCTGTTGTATGTCTTATTGAAACCTGAAAATGATTTGCAATATCAGCCCAAAGCTGTTTACCATGTTGCATTCGTTGCAACAAAGACAGTTTATCTAAGCTGTTCTGTCTGCTGAACAGGCTGGGCATAAACTGTCTACGCTGCTCTACTCTTTTGAGCAGCTTGGGCAGTTTTTAAGTGCTTTGTTCTTTGTGAACAGAACCTGTTCTTTGTGAACAGGTTAAACACTTTATGGAATATGTTTCCAAGTCATCATGTATTGTTTTTGGCTACAAGATCAGTTTACAAGTCGAAGACAAAGTGGAAAACAGAACTGCACAGCCTGCCCACGGTGTTCTGTTACATGAAGACAAAAAGATATTTGAAAAGGGTGACAGACCTTTTCTTATATCAAAATGGCATTAGCAAAAGAAGAAAGATGCAAAGTTGACATTCCTCTTTTGGTTAAAACCTTATGCAACAGTGACAAAAAGGAAAAGACAAAGATTCTGCCATATGAAGACAAAGGTACGTTATCAGAACGTGCAGAAAGGTGTTTTGTCCTTTTGGAAAGACTCTCCACTATCTCTTCTGTCCAATGAAGAAGCTTCACTGAGATTCTCCTTTTGAGTATAAAAGGAAGCTTCTAAGGATAAAGAGATAATCAAGAGTGTGAAATCAGAACGTGCATTGAAGTGTGTTATTCCATGCATGCAAGTCTGCTTATATAAAACAGTCAAGTGTGTCTAAGTTGTTCTTGTGTAAGCTGTCCTTCTGAGTCTTGTAAAAACAGTGAGTGCTTCTAAGTGAGTGTATTCATTGTAACTAGTCTGAGTGAGTCTTAGATTAGCTAACAAACTGTTGTATCTGTCATCTCAGCTTGAACCTTTCCGCATTCAAGCTTGTTTGTAATTAACACTTGTTAATAATATACACAAACATTGAGAAAAAGATTGTTAAGTTTTAAAGAGCTGTATTCACCCCCACCCCCCCCCCCCTACAGCTTAGAACTATACTCTTGGGAAACCTTTCGGGACCTACAATTACAAACTCTGAAATCGTATTTCTCCAAAAGTCCTTCACCTCAGCTCTCAAAATCGTCTGCAGTCAGATTCTCTCAGCTTTGGATGCTTTGTTTGCTCTTAACTTCGACAGAACTTCTGAGCCTTCAAAGATACTGAATTCACAATGATAAGTTTATTATATAACCCTTAAGTTTGTGCATGACGCTCCTCCATGAACTTAGCCTCCTTAAGTTCGTGACCTCCTTAAGAACTTATTCTCATAAGAACTTAGGCTCCTTAAGTTCCTGGCCTATGCCTTAAGAACTTATTCTCATAAGTTCTTGAGCCTATGCCTTAAAAACTTATTCTCATGAACTTAGGTAGACTAAGTTCGTGGCCTATGCCTTAAGAACTTATTCTCATAAGTTCTTGAGCCTATGCCTTAAGAACTTATTCTCATAAGTTTATAGCCTCATGAACTTATCAGCATAAGTTCTTATCATGCAATCATGAACTTATCAAGCCATTACATTAACAAGACCCTATCTATTGCAATACACTATTAATAACAAAACTAGACTGCTGTCGTCACACCAGATGTACCAACAATTAACGGCGCACACACACACACACATGAAGGTGGATGTATGTGTGTGGTGGTTTTCTGGCCGTACGAAACACACACAATTATGTGTGTGTTTTCCCGTTCTTCGTGTGTTTGATTGCATACTTGGCGCCGCTCGACCATGCCATCACCGGTGGATACCGAAAGAATCTCATTCGTGTATTCTTGTCGTCGAATACAAAGGTATGTTTTTTATATGCTTTCACGTTTACTTATCTTATGTTTTACTTGATGATCCGTGTATGGAATTCGTAATTTTTAAAATCTTCCGTTGTGCGTTAATTCGATTAATGTTTATGTTTTTATGAAAAACGATACGAATTCCCAACAGAATTTGTATAAATACATTATACATAGTTACACACCTTGATCCTAAAATCATAATTGTCACATCATAAACACTCGCAAGTAGTCAATAAATTATCTCGCCTTTTTCCTATCTTTTTCTTCGAAACGCCACTAACTCGTTCTTTCCTTCACTTCTTGCTTGTACCACCCTGAGTGCCATAATCATGATCACTAACAAAGTATGATCTATACCTGCCATCATCATGAAATAAATGATCAATGAAGGTTAATCTATTTATAAATTTAATATGAAACAAGAATAATCATAGGTACCTATACTCAATCAACTTCAACCTATCAAAAGCACATGCATATTTCTTTGCCAGTCTCTAGCATAAAAAATGTGGAATTCCATCTTGTTTCCACGTTAAGGGAAGGTATTTTCTAAGAATCAACTTTCACTCTCTCAACACATTCTTAAAAACTCGCAGCCCTATCAGGTGATGATTTAACATATCGAACAACATTTTGAATCCTAGAAATTGATTCATGGTGTTCATCTAATCCGTCTCTCACAACAAGGTTGATAATATGTGACAACATCTTAAAAGCTTGCAATCTAAAATTGTATGAGGTCCATTAAGCATGATAGTCAAATATCTAATGGGAGTGTCATTCAAGGATGCATTATCGACCATAATAGTAAAAACTCTTTCCACACCCCACTTTTGTAAGCATGCATAAACCATCTTCCTAATTGCCTCACCCTTATGGCTACCTTTGGGACAAAATAAGGATCTTCTTATGCCACTCCCACTTGTCATCTATCCAATGTCTCATAAGACACATGTAGTTCACGTTCTACACCAACGACCATGTATCAATAGTAAGGGAATGTTTGCTCTTTTAAAGGCTCCTTAATGTTGAGTGATTCTTTGTACATAGCTATGCAGTCTCGAGCAATTGTCCGCCTATAATCACCATGAAACAAATAACTAAATTAATAAATGTTGATTTCATAAGTATATATATAATGATCAAATCAAAATCAACAAATAATTACCTCGATAAATTTATCGGATTCATTTACCCCCTAAATCCTTCATTGTCAAAAATACTAAAAGGCATGTTATCTCTAATACATATCCGGACAAGAGACCTTCTACATCGTTCTTGGTTAATAGAATGAGAAGCCATTGAACCACCCTCCTCTTTTGGCTTAAAATTTGATGTTTTCATATTTATTTTTTTGATAAAGAGAAGATGTTCCACAAACTACTTTCAAATGGGTTACGAGAGCACTTGTACCATTCTTTCTTGCATGACATTGTAAAACCTTCTTACAATAAGGACATGTTGCCTCCTTTACGTAAAATGGTCCGAAACAAAAATTTTAAATTACACGGTCTTTCATTCTTATCGTCTTTCATCTTTTTCATATTGTTGCCGGTTTGATCCTCAACTCTAATATTGTTTGCATCCATCTACGAAAAATTAAAGTTAGAAATGAAAAAAAAACATCAAATTAATATTAGCGATCATGAATGATGACAATTGGAACTAACAACCATTTTTTAAGATTTTACTTGATGTATCCTTACAACCCTAGAAAGCTCAAACGATAATATTTGATCTCAATCTTCCAAACAAATCCAAAACAAATGATGAAATTAAGATTATCAAATTTGCAAATATATAATCAAAATAACACGTACGGATGTACGATAAAAAAGATGATCACAATTACCAACCAATGTCAAATTTGCAAATATTTAATTAAGTATAATAGTATATAACAATGAATGTAATGTCAAACAACTATATGAGATAAGTAAACTAAATTTATAACAGACTAACGTACACTCGTATACAGACTTGAGCGAGAGAGAAATTTACCGCTTTACAAGTTCTGTAATGTTGTAATGGTATGGTTGTATCTTGTATGGAGCACACGAGCAGAAGCCACAAGCCAGAAGTCGTACCACAACACAGTAGCACACAATACACACTCACGCAGGCACACAGCACATCAGAACTTCAAATTTTCGACTTTCAAAGGGTTGAAGAATCAAGACTTGCGTGGACTTGTGTAGGCAGACGGACTGAGGGAGGAGCGACACGTATTCAAAAACCTATGGCCTAGAAAGCGCCACAGCAGCCACTGCCCACTAGTCAGAGGCTGTTCAAGTTCAAAATAAAAATGCATGCATGGCTATTGGATGATGGATTGCCTACTTACAAACCAAACCTACGGTTTTTGTTTTAGTTTCAATTTTTTCGGTTCGATTTTCTTCACACTCATAACAAATTCCCAATATCAAAACTATAGACTTCGATATTCAACCAGGAAAGCCAAACCAGCATTTTAAGATTCAACATTTCATAATCATGTGCATGATGAAGCAATTGTAGTGTTCCTGATGTACCAAAAAAAACCTGCAAAACTAACTATAAATCTACGAACAGATAAACATCCACTTTTACGTCCACAGTTATATATATATCTTAAACATCTATCCCCTAAGGCTGTAAACTTTCAACGGTTCTAAACCACTTTACACAAACTTGTTTAGTTCCCTTCATCCTCACCATCATCTTCTTCGTCTTCAGATTCATCATTTTCCTGTTAAAGACCACAACCGCTTAGTCATGCATTCACTAAAATACTTGGAAATCCATCATCCATCGTAGTGGCATGCATTCAAGAACAATCCATCATCAGCAAATGACATAAGTCAAGCTGCTCAAAGATTGATTCATTAAAAGGTTGAAAAAGCCTCTAAATCTGAACCAACCTCAAGCTTAACCTTAGCTCATTTAAGGGCTGTTTGTTTACTTTTTAATAGAATCATTAAGAAATCACTCAAAGGTAAAACGACTTGCTCCATTAAATAAACAATCAGGGCCTTAATAAACGAGTTTGAGCTAGTAATAAGCTCAAGCTTATATTCGATTTATATGTAAATACACACAGAATTATTTAAAAACAATGAATAATTAAAAGAATTAATATATAATTGAAGGATATAATAAAATTAGAAGTTTATATTAAATAAAACCAACATGTTTTTTTACTTTTATCGTTTTGGTCCCTCAACGTTGTTTTTTATGACTTTCATCCTCATGTTATATTTTTTGTACTAAAAGTGTGAAGATGACCTGCTATTACTTATTATATCCGGTTTTTGGTAAAGAAAACTAGAAAGAGAGATACTAAAGTCAGGGACTTGGTCCTACATTCTCACCTTCCTGTCTTTGACCCCACAGCAACCGCAAAAACCCTAATCGAATGTTGATCCAGGCTACAAACGTCCCCTTCTCTCCATCATCGCTTTCTCTCTCGGCCCGTTACTCGTGCTTTCTCCATCAATAATTGATTTCAACAAAGGCCCAAGAGAGAGAGAGAGAGAGAAAGAGAAACATTTGAAGGATCAAAACGAAGGCAAAGAGAAAAAGAAACCTCGATCCAGATCTGAACGAAGGATATGTGGAAGAATAAGAGATGATCGAAGCACTTGCCTTCATGAAGCCTTTGTGTAGATCTTTGGAGAAGCACGTCCGATAGATACTGATCTAGAGCGATTTCTAGTATGAAGGATTTTGGGGTGTTTTTTAGGGTTAGTTCTATGAAGATACTACTGCTTATGATTTCATTTTGGGAGGAGAGGAATAAATTTCATTAACATGCTAACAAAAACCAAATACATGGAAGCAATGGCGTGGTACCCCAGGAATGGAACAATGGCAGTAAAGTGGATTTGTAATATGTGAAGCAGACTCATTTATGTTAGATTTGCTAGCAAATCATATCGACCGGTTCCAGATTTTGATTTTCAGTTCTATTCTTACCTTCGATTTCAACAGTTATTGAGTTCTATTTCAGATCAATGCTGTTGATAAGATTGATTTTTAGTTTTTTTTTAATTAGACATAATTATAGATTTCATAAGATTTAAGATATTTCTTCAGATTCTTGTTCCTTTGGATTATGTTTCTCCGCATTCTTAAGAATTAGTTAATGGTTATCGATTTTGGATCTTGACGTTTCTTTAGTTGTGTAATTTTCTGGCAGACAGAGGTACTCCGGACTTGTGTGTCACTGGAAATGGGATGTTAACCTAAAGAGCCGGCTGCAGGTCAAGTTTTTCACACTTTAGGTAATAAAAAATAACATAATGATGAAATGATAAAAAATAACATTGAGGGACCAAACCAATAAAAAAAGAACATGTTGGTTTCCATCAATATAAACCCTAAAATAAATTATTAACAAATATATAATATACGAGCCATGGTCTAGCCTATAAAAAGAATAAGGAGCCGAGCTAGAACTTTTATACATAAAACAAGAAATGAGGTGAGCTCAAGCTCCACGACATTTTAAGCATGTCGAGCTCAAGCCCCTCAGCTCATTTACACCCCTAAATAGCAAGCCAACAGTAACATTCTGTTGACTTTCGATTCGAATTAAAAGGTAGTGTTAATGTCGTTAACAATCATCTCCAATGTCCCATAAACATTTAAACATTTTTTGAACACATCAACTCCCCAACATATATTAAAAACTTGACTAATGTTACAAAATTGGATTTTAGTTTAGATTAATTTCACTATTTTAAACCACCTCATATGCCCCTTAGGTTCTTAATTTCAGATAAGGAGAGCTAAAAATAAGGTTTAGGACTTGAGGTACACCAATTTTGTAAAAACTTGACTTATGTTATAATAAGATAATTATGGACTTCAGGAGTTATTTGAGATAGCTGATTTATAAAAGATAGGGTTGAAGGCATACAATAGCAACCTTCTTTTAAAATTACCAATATGGTGGTACGTCTACTTTTTTTATCATCAATACGTACTTCAATTTTCTGTACCAATATGGTCATTCTACATGGAGCTTGGTTTTACATACAAAATAGGACTTTATTGGTAACATGACGTCTAATCGTGTTAATGAACTTTCAATGGTTCAAGCAAAACGTCTTTATACCCTCAAATCTTGATCATAAATGATGTGATAAATTTTTGAAAGTTTCTAAAAAAATCGGTTTTAGTGATCCATTTCAGTAGATAACGAAGAAAAGATCATGGGAAAAGGTCAAACTTTTACCTCTTCAGCAGCTTCTTCACCACCCGACTCTTCTTCATCGGCATCCTTCAAGAAATAATACATTTTGCGAAACACGATCAGTAAACAAAAAAGGATCAAGAAACACTTGGTGAGAAGTAAAAAGTAGGAGATTACATTACTGAAATACGCAAGAGGATTACTCCACAAATCATCCCTAATTATTTCAGCAACCTGTGAAATAAAGATGGTAAAATATATTGAATTTATAACATTAGGAAGATTAATAAAATTTGCAAGTAAAAAGAACATACATTCAATATGTTTCTATTTTAGGCAACATACTTTGAAAGATAATAACATATAAGCACCTATATCATCAATTATAATCAAATACCCGTTTCCCAAAAATTGTTTTCAATTTTAAGTAGCTAGGTCACTTGTTTGACTATAGATTGTAAAACTTAGTTAACTAAAACTCTAAAAGTATGTTCCTTTTATGTGCAACTTGTCCTTGATAAAAAGATCAAACTTGACCAATTTGTACACAGAGACCATACTTCATCATGAAGTTCTTCCAAGGCATCTTTCTGTTGAGTTTCACTGAACCAGCAAAAGAAACTGAAATATAGCATCAAAGAAAAATATGAAATTAAATAAAATAAAATAACACTGGCAACACCGTAAACAGGTAAATAAAAGAAAACATTAATAACCTCTCATCCTCATGGCACCGCTTGTTTCCTTCCTTCTCATGGCAAACCCCATTAGGAACACCCTTTATAAATAACCGTAAACTAATATCAGTCTTGAGTACCAAAATGGTTGTCGATAGGCAAAGTTTCTAACGGTCTCCGATTCAAAATCGTACTTTCAAAATCAATGTATAAAGACATATTATAGGTTTATAATTAAATAAGGAGCCAGTTACCTAAGTTAAACATTGCATTTTGGTAAATGGTTTCTTTATTTGGTAATCAGATATTCAGATCCCTTATTTGATTATAAACTTATACGACATAAATTTTAATGTTGATTTTAGGATACGAACTGCAAAATAAAAAGAAACTGAAAAGCGCTAGATTTTCTTTATTTGGTAAGACGAGAGTAAAAAGATGCTACATGACCTCTTTCCAGGTTATTGAGGTAGCCGTAATTTTTGTCGTGCCCTCATCAAGAAACGTAAAAGTCTTGGTGAGTTTTGGTTCCTCAAAATACGGGTTTGGACTGAAGTTCTGAAAGTAAAAGATTGCATAACACATATATCATGTGAGAATTATTTCAAAAAAAAAAAAAACAGATGCAATCAATGGATCTTGAACTAGTACTTACAAATGAGATCGAGTAACCCAATTTTACATCTTTGAAATCTTCCACCTCCAGAGACGTTAAATGCTTGAAAATCTAAAAGAAAAAAATCGTAACTTCGGAACACTAAATTAATATATAACCAACCAAAGGAAAAACACTTCTGAAAATAAAAAATTATTCTAATGAGTTAAACGTTCAACCTTTTGGTCTTCTTCATTCAGAAGATCCGAAAGAACAGGGTGACTCAAGAACTGCATTAACAAATCGAGATTAGATTCGAATTACGAATATCTCGTCCTAGTCAACATAACAAATCAAGAAGTATCAACTCACAGCAGTCAGCCAAAAATCAGGAATTCTTTTGATGATTTCACTTCGCTTATCATACACCGGCTTCCGAATCTCGTTATATTTCTGTTCCACTTCCAAGACTTTATCACTTGCCACCTCATTGATCTGAATCCCGATATTTAACATAAAAAATTGCATAAATTGCATTCCTGTCAAGCACAATAACAACGACAACAACTTCCCCGGTTCACCATATTCGTTTAATCGAATGTGCCGGTGTTCCATTTGACAAACAAGAAAGCAATTTTATAATTGTACATAAAATATAATCTATATCAAGCCCATAAATTGATGTTTTAATCAACTCCATAAATTTCAATCAACCCCAATAACAAACACAATCTACGACACAACAACTTCCTTGTTCACCATATTCAACTTAATCGAGAGTGCCGGTGTCTCATTCGACAATTAAGTACAAATCTTTTCTTTTTGAGTGTATACAAACATGTAACCAAATCAAATCCATTAATTGAAATTTTGAAATCTCAATCAAACCCATAAATTCCATTCGAGTCCCATAACAACCACAACTTCCAGTTCACCATATAACGAACTGTGCTGGGTGCATCATTCAACAATAAAGCATGAAATCTTAATCCTTTCAAGTGTATTGTCGTGAGAAAAACTTTCTAGCTTGTGCCGAAGTTGGTGATCCTGGCATCCTGCTCCTAAGATACACTTTGATAACACTTGCAAAAGAGTATCGGGACCAGTGTAGTCAAAGGCGCAAAAGACACTGGCCTAGGCGACGACGCGAGGCGTTTTTTAGTGAGTCACCTAGTTGAGGTCAGTCCATGCGCAATTAGCTAGGCGGTGCCCTTAGTCGATTAGGCGCTGAGGCCCTAAGGCGTGAGGCAATGGCCTTAGTCAATGTAGGGTTTTTTTCTTCATTTTTTTCTCTAAATTTCTAAAACACTATGGGTTGTTTGGTTGTCAATTAGGAAACGTTAAATATAATAGGAAACAAGGAAAATATGAATATATCAAGAATTAGCATAGAATCAAAGATTACGTAGACCCCTCCCTCTCGTCTCTTTTCTACGATTCCTCTTTTGTTTTTCCTCTGCGTCTTTGTATAACACTACATGCTACATCACGAGGATTGTAAGTGTGCAACTTGCATGGTTAATAATCCAACTTTCTAGTTCTTTATAATTATTGCATTTAACGTAGTTTGCAGTGTGCAACACAATAAGTGTGAGGTTAGTGACTTGAATTAGTTGTAATAGTTCAGGGGGTTTAGTGTAATTTCCTGATAGTTAGATTAGAGTTATTCTTGGTTAGTTTCGTAGTGATTAGTATAAATAAGTCCTATGGGTTGATGAGGACAATAACTCAAATTGTAGTCATGTAACCCAATTTGTTAGTGAATTTGAATATTCATCTTTCTTGATTCACATTTGTGGGTTCTTGGTTTTGTGAGTTCTTGGTTTCTATTTGTAATTTGTTTCTGAATTCCTAACAAGTGGTATTAGAGCCAGGTTAGGTTCTTAGATTACGCTTCTTGATTCTCTTGGTCTCCCGTCTAATTTTCGTAATTGAAATCAGCAACCGTTCTTCGTTCTTGTACCTGAAATTGTTTCTTGACTTTCTGAAATTTGAATTTGCGCTGCTGTAACTTGCAATCTTGACGATCGTTTTGTCAATCTTGAAGTCCGATTCAATAAATCGATTCTGTTTTGTTCATATGGCTGCGTCCTGCTTGGGTTTTTTGAATGGCGACTATTTTTGTTTCTGTTTCGCAATTGAAGAAGTCAGCCTGTGAAATTGCTTCTGAATTTGTTTTTGCCACTGTGATAGTGCCAATGAATCTGGAAATCAGCCATCGATTCAAGTTTTGGAATCGATTTGGCTATTGTTTTTAACCATCATAGTTGACGCTGTTGAGTTTGGTGATCAAAATTGTGAAATTGACGTCTATGACTTGATGTTCAGTTTAAGGTGGAGTCGGCAATTGAAATTTGATTTTGACTTTGGAGGCCATCTTGGCAATCGATTTTGCAATTGGGTGGTGCTGTGTTTGAATTTCTTTGAAAGAAATCAAGTTCAGATTTGGGTCATTCGTCTTGGTCTCGTTGTATATATTTTCTTGGTTCGTTTGAGTTTTGGGTTTCAAGAAAACGAATTCTTGAACGTTGTTACCGTTTTGGGTTTCAAGAAAACGAATTCTTGAATGTTGCTAGTGTTTTGAAATATGAATTCGCAAGTCGTAAGAAATTGATTTCGATGTTTGGGTTTAGTCTTGAATCAAGTTTGGATTTTGGTGATTTGTATTTGTCTCGGGTTTTTGTTTTCTTGATTCGTTTTGAAGACGGAATGGTCGTTTTGGGTTTCTTGAATGACGATTCAAGAATTTAGGTATCGACACATTTCGTATGTCCGGTTTAGTATCGGAATTGGAGCTGCGTTTTTTTTGTGGGATTCGTGTTGATTGAATTTCGAGTTGTTCGATTTTGAAGGCATTTAGATGGCGATACAAGTTCCGTTTGAATTTTGTTTTGTTTTTGATGACATTGGTTTTTGGATTGTTTCGTCATGTCGGGGAATTGTATCGATTACTATGCAGTTAATTGCGGCGCAATAGCGGTGCTATAGCGCCGCTATAGCGGTTTGCGGTCCTATCCAGAATAGCGGTTTAGAATAGCGGTGAGGTATTGCGGTTCCGCAATTTGCGGCGCTATTTGGCGCTATTTGGGCGCTATTTGATGATAAAAAGCGGTCAAAAAAATCGCTATTTGCTGTCCAGTCCAAAATCAAACAAATAATACGTACGCACACACAATACACAACACACAGACCAGATTCATATTATTCCAAAGCAGCCGCCGACCATTCATTCACGCCGTCGACCGGATTTTGTTTCATTCACGCCGACCATTCTTTATGTAATGTTCTTTATGTTGTGTTCTTTATGATTTTATATATGCATTACATTATGTCATTATGTTTTTTAAATTTTATATATATATATATATATATATATATATATATATATTTTTATATATAAATAATATACCGCTATATCACCGCTATATCACCGCGATAACCGCTATAGCAAATAGCGGTCTTGACCGCTATTCGACCGCGAGACGCTATTAACTGCATAGATCGATTAGTTTAGTGATCGACGTTTGGGTTATGGCGTTCCGATTTGTTCAAACCGATTTGGGATTTCGGTTGTCGATCGTTTGTTTGCCGTTTTGAAAACTTAGTATTGTTGGCTTCGTGTTTGAATCTTGGTTGGTCCGGTAACAAGTTTTGGGTGGAGTTTCTCATTCGTTTTTGGTTACCCGTTAGTTTTTGGGGTATTTGGGAGAAATTACACATTAGTATTTAGTTGCGATGATCGTTGTGTTTTGGTCCGGATTTTGTTGATTTGTTGATAGATTTCTGCGTTGTTTTTGGGTCGTCGCTTTTGCGTTGTTTCGGGCCGTTTGGATATTTTGTTTTGGGCTATCGTTTAGTTGCGACATTTGGTAACCGGTTGATTTTGGATATGGTTTTTGTTCTCCGGTTTGTTGGTTTCTTGGTTTTAAAAAGCGCGCCTTAGGCGCGACTGGGCGCTGGCCGACCTCAGGCGAGGGTGTTGTGGCAACAAGGTACTCAGGCGACGCGATGACATGATGCGCTGTGAGGCGTTCGCATCAGGGCCGCAACAGGCTGGGGCGTAAGGCAACGCCTTTCACGCATCTTGTACGTTCGTTCTAAAACTGGTGGGTTGGTCCAGTAGAAAAGGAATTGGGCTGGTCCAGTAAAAAAGAAATGTCTAGCCATATAAAAAACCCTAATCGTGACACAATTCTAATTATTAGGCGATTACGTATTAATTAGTAGGGTTTCAATTACTCAATGCATCAGGTAATTTCTTTGTCGATTCTTCTTCTTATGTGATTAGTATGATTTTAGATGGTTTAGTTGTTGAATGTGGTATTAATGTATATTAAATGTGGTATTAAATGGTAATATTTCTCCTTCGATTCTTCTTCTTGTGCGATTAGTATAATTTTAGCTTTTAAATGGTGTTTAAGTTATCAAATGTGGTATTAATGTGTATTATATGTGGTATTAATGTGTATTATATGTGGTATTAATGTGTATTATATGTGGTATTAATTGTATATATAGTTGTTAAATGTGGTGTTAATGTGTTTTATTAATGAAATGTGATATCAAAATAATTTATAAATTTTTATTTATGAGGTGCGCCTCGCGTACGTGATGCGCGCGCCTCGCTCTTCGCCTCACGCCTCAGGCTCCAGAACCTTTTTCGCATCGGTGCGCCTCGCGCCTTTTTAAACCAAGGTTGGTTTTGGTGCACATTGGTGTTTTGGGTCGCATAGATGATATTTGTGGCTTCGGGATTAAAGTTTTGGATTTTGGATTTGAATTTGATAGTGTGTTTCCAAATAGGTGGAGTTTGTCACTTTGTTATTTGGTTTGAGAAACACAAATTTGTTTTTGGGATTTGTTTGTTTTGTTTTTGAAATTCAAGTCAAGGTGGAGATTTGTGAGGTTAGTGACTTGAATTAGTTGTAATAGTTCAGGGGGTTTAGTGTAATTTCCTGATAGTTAGATTAGAGTAATTCTTGGTTAGTTTCGTAGTGATTAGTATAAATAAGTCCTATGGGTTAATGAGGACAATAACTCAAATTGTAGTCATGTAACCCAATTTGTTAGTGAATTTGAATATTCATCTTTCTTGATTCACATTTGTGGGTTCTTGGTTTTGTGAGTTCTTGGTTTCTATTTGTAATTTGTTTCTGAATTCCTAACAATAAGTCTGCTATCAAGTATTAAAAAGGTATAAAGGTATCATTTCTAGTTCTTTATCATTAGAAATGATACCTTTATAGTTATAAGACTAAAAAGGTACAAGCAATTACGTTTATGTTCATTTAAGACTACTTTTTGTTGGTTTTTTAATCATTAAGAACTATATTAATCTTAATATACAGGGTATGATGTTTATAATTATTAAATTATCTGATTTATGTTTTTATGTTAATATATGTCATATACACTAGCTTGAAAATATTACTAGTAGACTTAGCTCGAGCCCTCGCTTTTTTGCGCCTCTCGCCTTAATCCCTAATCAAGGTTGGTCGCCTCAGATGCGGTTTTCGCCTTTAAATACCTTGATCAGGACCAAGTAAGAGGACTTCAATCACTTGGTGAATATAATGTTTGAGTACTTAACCTTGATTTTCTTTTGCAAGTGTACAAAAACTTCTTTTCATCCATCTTAGAAGACTTACTAGCCTTACTTGACACTAGATACCACAAGGATTACCAAGTTCGCACACATTAGAGAACTATTCCCTATGCAAACTTATGAAATAAGTCAAATCCATAAGTTGAAATTGTTTTTAGTAGATTTGATCCATAGTCTTACTACTTAGTGACCAACATGCACAAAAAGTGATGATTATGTACAGACTACAGAGTACAAAAACACATTTATCTATGAATTTTTAAAGCATAAGAATATTAAAAGATTAAATAATTAATCCACCTTTTAATTTTAAACGATATAGATTCCTCAAATGGTAAAAAGAAACTCAATTATTAACTGAAAACAAATAATAATCAACGTACAATCAGTATCACATATATCAATTTTTCAATAATAAACATGATTTGCAAGATACAAAACTATAATCTAATCAAGCCCATAAATTGATATGTTAATCAAACCCAAAAATTCCAATCAAGCCCAATAACGAACACAATCTACGACACAATAACTTCCTAGTTCACCATTTTCGACTTAATCAGAAGTGTTGGTGTTGGTGTTTCATCCGACCATTAAGTACGGAATCTTTTCAATTTGAGCATATACAAACCTATAATCAAAGACATTAATTCAAATTTTACACAAACCCATAAATTCCATTTGAGTACCATAACAAACACAATTTCCCAGTTCACCATGTTCGATCTAACGGGCTGTGCTGGTCCTTCATTCGACAATTAAGCATGAAATCTTAATCTTTTGAAAGTATTGTCACGGGAAAATTATTCTAGCCTAGAAGGACTTTGACAACATCTGCAAAAGGGAATCAAGATTAAGCATTCAAGACAACTTCAAGCAGTTAGTGAATAGGATGTCTGAGTAATTAACATCGATTCTCCTTTGCAATTGCTACAAGAACTTCTTCCAATCCATCTTAAAAGGCTTACTAGGCTCGCTTGGCCTTAAATACCAGCAGATTTACCATGTGCCGCACGGGTTATAAAACTATACCCTATGCAAACATATAAACTAAATCAAATCCACAAGTGTAAGGCAATCAAAAATTAACAATATAGATTAGTCAAATGGCAAAAAGGAACTCAATTATCAACACAAAACATATAATAATCAACATAAAATGATAAAATTAAGCTTAAATGTATCAAATATCTAATAAATGCTTATAAAGATTTAAACGATAAACATGAATTGCACTGTAATTTAAAAAATATTACAGATTTATAAACTAGAAAAAAAAAAGTACCTTTTCGAGTTCATCTTGGAGCTCCTGCAATTTTTCGACGGACAGAACAAGCTCACCGTCAATTTGGTCGGCGTTCTCCTCAACGGTTTTCTCTCCGATCTTGGGTTTCTTACCTTTGTCGACCATCATTCCCGATACCTAAAGTGAATTGATGAAAGTCCCAAATTATTCTTGTGTGTTTTGAGGGAATATGGGTTGTGTGCTGTGTTCTAGGGTTTTGGGAGGATGAGAGTTAGGTTTTAGGGTTTTGGGTGAGTTTATAATCCTCTGTTCGACGATCCACTGCCGGTCTACCAAGCTAATGCAATAAATGTTAGGTTTCTGTATTAAAAAAAGGTTAATTTTTGTCAAAAAAATAACATACTTGTCATAAATTTTTCAATTTGGGTAGTATACTATTTTTTTTTCTAATTAAGATAACATACTTGTCAATTAAGTCAATCAAGATAACCATGTCGGATCAAAAGGTAAAAATTACTGACGTAACAGTTTCTTTTGTCCGGTCAGCAATTTTTTTACAGAAATAACAGTTTAATTGATATATGATGTGCACTATTTTGTGCAATTTAAAAGTACTTTTTGATGATACTTTGCTATTTTGAGAAAATTTAAAAATAATTAAGCAATATTAGAAATTGAAAAAAATTATAATTGGATACAGGAACTGTCATGTCAGTGTTGGTACACCCTGTGTGACGATAGCAGTCTAGGTATGTGTAGGTCCCGAAAGGTTTCCCAAGAGTATAGTTCTAAGCTGTAGAGGGGGGGTGAATACAGCTATTTAAAACTTAACAATCTTTTTCTCAATGTTTGTGTATATTATTAACAAGTGTTAATTACAAACAAGCTTGAATGCGGAAAGGTTCAAGCTGAGATGATAGATACAACAGTTTGTTAGCTAATCTAAGGCTCACTCAGACTAGTTACAATGAATACACTCACTTAGAAGCACTCACTGTTTTTACAAGACTCAGAAGGACAGCTTACACAAGAACAGCTTAGACACACTCGACTGTTTTATATAAGCAGACTTGCATGCATGGAATAACACACTTCAATGCACGTTCTGATTTCACACTCTTGATAGTCTCTTTATCCTTAGAAGCTTCCTTTTATACTCAAAAGGAGAATCTCAGTGAATCTTCTTCATTGGACAGAAGAGATAGTGGAGAGTCTTTCCAAAAGGACAAAACACCTTTCTGCACGTTCTGATAAAGTACCTTTGTCTTCACATGGCAGAATCTTTGTCTTTTCCTTTTTGTCACTGTTGCATAAGGCTTTAACCAAAAGAGGAATGTCAACTTTGCATCTTTCTTCTTTTTCTAATGCCATTTTGATATAAGAAAAGGTCTGTCACCCTTTTTCAAATATCTGTTTGTCTTCATGTAACAGAACAGCGTGGGCAGGCTGTGCAGTTCTGTTTTCCACTTTGTCTTCGACTTGTAAACTGATCTTGTAGCCAAAAACAATACATGATGACTTGGAAACATATTCCATAAAGTGTTTAACCTGTTCACAAAGAAAAGGTTCTGTTCACAAAGAACAGAACACTCAAAAACTGCCCAAGCTGCTCAAAAGAGTAGAGCAGCGTAGACAGCTTATGCCCAGCCTGTTCAGCAGACAGAACAGCTTGGACAAACTGTCTTTGTTGCAACGAATGCAACATGGTAAACAGCTTTGGGCTGATATTGCAAATCATTTTCAGGTTTCAATAAGGCATATAACAGGCCTTAAATTCAACCTTCAAATGCATCAACAGGTTTGATTAAAAATCTCCCCCTCAGATGTACAACAGGTTTGGCTGCGGCCTTTATGTGCCTAACAATCTCCCCCTATTTGCAATAATCAGTCTAAGCTGATTTAATCAATAATCACTATACATTTTTACAATACATCTTGCTGAAAAGAAATTACAACATTTAAGTAAAGTAAAAGATCAGTTTATACATACTGATTTTGATTACATAAAAACAACACGTGTTTTTACAAGAGTACAACTAATGTACTAATGTATATTACAACTGATGTAAATAAGTAAAGTTACAACATATGTAACAAAGTACAATTAATGTACAAAAAGTTCAACACTTTGGACTATTGATTTTGGAAGCAGATAATGGCAAGCCTGTCCAACAGATGGACAGCTTCCATTCTTCACCTTCCCTGATGGTAGATGGACTTTACTCCAGTGGAGGTGGTCCTTCAAACATTTTTTCAAGCTCATCCCTTGTTTCCTCTAGATCTTGAATTTCAATTCTAAGGATCATAAACTTGGGATCTTGAAGTTCTCCTCTCTCATAGCAGCCTCTGAGCTGATCCCAGATGGCTGCTCTCCACTTGCTTGACTGCCTGAATGAAGCTGCAAGTCTAAAGCCTGTAAGCTGTCTCGGATCCACCTTGTATAGATCTGATGCTCTCTGAAAGCATTTCTTCTGTGTTAAGGTATCTACAAAAAATGCCCCTAACTCAGGTTCTTCAATTATCTTGCCTTCTTCAAACTCTACTCCACTAGGCAGGCTGTAGTCAATTCCTTTCATCTCAAGAGCATAATCACCCTGTTCAATTAAGGTAAGGAGTTGCTCCTGCTCAGAATTATTTCTTGTCTTCCTGGCCTTTATTTTGGGGTATGTCACAGAGACACCCTCACTTACTTCTTTTGAGATCAGGCCAAGATTCTTCACTCTCTCCATCAGCTTCTTAATATATGCCCTGATAGTCTTAGCCGTTTCTGACTTAGACTGGCTCAGGGCAACTTCCAGCTCAACCCATTCCCTGTACCCCATCTGTGCAACATCAGTGTAGTCATAAGTTTCCAGTTCTGGGCCTGTTGCACCCATTCTGGTTATCTGCAATTTCCACTGTTTTCCTTTTCTTAATGTGGGGTCAGCTTTGACAATTGCTTCCTTGGCAAGCCTTCTATCAGCAACATCCTGAAACTTTTTCCTTGCCAAGTTGTCAAAATGGAACTGGGCCCTCGCAGAGGATGCTTGCTTTGATTTGGTCACAGAGACCTGAGCACCCATTTCCTTTTCAACTTCCTTCTCACCAGCTGATCCCTTAGCAGCTTCCATCAGTTTCTTTTGCACAGAGAGGGCATTTTGATTTTGCATGCCTCTTGTAACATCCTCGGATTAAAATTATTATAATTGAAGTTTATTAAGTTTAAATTTGTAAGTTAAGTTGATTTATGAAAGTTGGTACGGAATTTGGATTAATTATAAAGTTTGTTGTATTGTTTGGAAATTTAGAAATTTCAATTTATTAAGTGAAAATAATTATTTAATTATTAGGGATAGTAAATAAAGATGGATTCTTTATTTATATAATCATAATCAGTATTTATGGAACCGGTTAATTTGAGGGACTAAAAGTGACAAAATTGGAAAATTTGGAATAAAAGGGAATGAAAGACTCATTTTGTCTTTCATTGTCAAAAATCACTTCTCTCTCTAAACCTCTATCTCTCTCGGCTCTCTCTCTCTCTAAGATTAAAGATCATCAAAGCTTGGATTTAGAAGCTGGAAATCTGGATTAAGGTTGTTTGGGAGGAACTATATCGTCTACAATCATCAAATTAAGGTAAACAATCTTTAAAATTCGAATTTAGAAGCATTTTTGTTCGGTTTTGTTATGAACCGAAAATTTGATTTAGAGATTCAAACGTGGATGCATGTATGATGTTATTGTGGATTAGTTTAAATCTAGTATATAAGATGCTATGTACAAAATTTCAGCTTCTGATTCGCACTAAAAGTATGGATTTGAGGATTTTGTGTGTGTTTTAGTGTGTGTGTGTTCGACGGAATGGAACAAGATGAAAAGGGTTAAAAAGGATGTAAATTGGTATGAAAGTATGATAATGTTAGTGTTAAAGTGGTTGAAATTAAGTGTATTTTAGTTGGTATAATTTATTTCATGTATTGAATAAGTATGGAAATGACTTAGAATTAAATCTGGAAATTTTATAAACTGCAAGAACAAACTCGAAGGATACAGACTTAGAACAAATTCGAATGGGGTGGGATCCGAATTCGGATCCGAGATGAACTCGGATCTGGTCCGAATTCGGATGAGGCCCGGATTTCTGGAAAATTAATATATCAAAATATTTCTAAGTATTGGAACTTGGATGGGGGTCCGAATTCGGTTGTAGACCGAATTCGGATGGGCCCGAACTTGTAATATAATCCGAAATGGCTTATGATCCGAAATGGGAACAATCAAAAATGGCAAAAATATTCTAAGTGTTTGAATTTCGGATGTGGTCCGAATTCGGTTGGGGACCGAATTCGGATATGGTCCGAAGTTAGCATGTGGTTCGAATCTAATAAATGGTTCGAATTTACAAAGGGTCCGAATTGGGACTTATATATACGTGAACCGAATTGAGAAATATGTGGGATCCGAACTGGGGTCCGAATTCGGGTGGGGTCCGAATTCGGACATAGATCCGAAACTGGGACCAAATTTTGCAAGAATTATAAAATTAAGTTTTATGAGATTAAACAAGTTATTGACACGATGTGCTGTTACAACTGAATTAACAGGTCCCTTGTGGTGTTGTTTAACCCACAGTGGGGTACTTTGTGGATCCGGTTGAAATTCCGAGGAGAAATAATATTGCTAAAGATTAATAACGCACCCACTGTGAGTACCTTTGATTTTAACATTGCTGCATCTGCATTATGTTTGCATTGCCTGCTGAGGCATGTTGTTTCATGTTCGTTTGGCATTCTACTAACATGCGTTTATGTTGATGCACATTCATATTTGTTGCATGTCCGTTCATTTGTTGTGCATCTTTTCGATGGACCTGCGTGGTCACATCTGTACTCTGATGTTACTGTGCTATATGACCAAGAGTTTGACACCTCTGTGGTCAGGATAGACAGTAGGTCATCCCCGATGTAATGTCTGCCTCAGATGGTTGGTTGTTCTTATGCCGAGTGTCAGCTCGAAGGAGCTGCGGCTCGGGTTTGCGTACTTGGAGTACGTGTGGGGTATACGGTATGTGTTACCGCGGTTACCCTGGGTGGCATCATAATGATTTGTAGAATGTGTAAAATCATATGGTATTCACTAAGCTTTAGCTTACCCCTTCAGTTGTTGAATTTTTACAGGAAAAGGGAAATCCGCTGCGGGACCGTCTAGCTAGGACGTTTATTGAAGTGACTTGAAGATTTCCACTGTTTATCTTGGTATTTGTTCTATGGAAACAATGTTGTAATAATTTTGGGGATGATGTAATACATTTGGATTTGTAGACTTAGATGTGTAACCTATGTAGCACCATAGGGTGTTTGACACATTTGTATTATTTTATTATGTATTTTGCTTCCGCACTTTAATTAAGGTATCAGATCATTATATATCTGTTTGTTGGTGAATAATCCTGGGTGAATGGTAATTGGTGGTTAATGTGGCAAGGGTGTCACAGCTTATGGTATCAGAGCAGTAGTTTGAGATTCAAGTGTCCGTGAGGTCTTGGTCTCAAACATTAAGTGTTGACATGTAGTGATTCTAAGTAATGATCTGAACTAAGATAGGTTACGATCTAGTAATCATAAGAATATTAACTATCATACGGGACAATTGGGTAGTGTCTATAAATAAATGACATATTACTAAATAAATTATACGTTTCGTATTTCAGAACATGTCTAGAGGAGGAATGACACCTGAAGAGACGAGAGAAATGATGCTAGCCATGATGGCTGAACAAAATCAGATGATACAAGATAAGTTTCGGGCTCGGGATGAGGCCGAAGCTAAGTGAAGAGAAGAGAAAAGGAAGAACAAGGAAAGAGGGAGAAATGATGATGATCAAGATGACAACACTGGGTCATCAAAAAAGCCCAGGGGTTGTCGTTTCAAGGACTTTAAGGGAAATGGAGCCGTTGAATTTACTGGGTTGGGGGATGCTGTTACTGCACTGGAGTGGATAACAGCTACAGAAAGGACTTTCCGAATCAGCGATTGTGCTGAGAAGGATATGGTCCGATTCGCTACTGCCATGTTCACCAAAGACGCAATAATGTGGTGTAACTCGATGGTGAATGCACTAACAATGGAGAAGGTTGCTGTAATGAAATGGGCTGAGTTCACTGAAGTTTTCACTCAGCAGTACTGCCCGGCCGATGAGCGCCGAAGATTGGAGGCTAAATTCATGACGCTGATTCAGGGGACTAAGTCTGTGTCTTAGTATGCTGTAGAGTTCACGACGCTAAGTTTGTTCGCGCCTCATCAGGTGGATACTGAGGAAAGAAAAGTGACCAGGTTTGAGGCTGGTCTTGATTTGGAAATTCGGAGGGTGATGAGCAATGTACGCTACCCCACATTTGCTGGTCTATTGGAAGCCGCCAGAAATGTGGAACAAATTCTAAGTATGTCTGGATATGCGATGGGGTCCGCTGCTGCTTCAGCTAACCCAACTCAACCCTCACCACCGAAACGTCAGCGTGAAGGAGGCTACTCTGGTTCTTCACGATCATCGCAGTACTCGCCACAACAGTCCTTCCGTCGACAGTCTAGTTCTTCCGGTCGTGCTCGAGCATACTCCATCAACACCGAGCCCCAGTATTGTAACAAGTGTCATCTGGAGCACTTCGGCAAGTGCACAAACGGGCGTGCATGTTTTTGCTGCGGAGAGTTGGGCCACTTTCAGAATGAATGTCCACGAAGATCAGATGCCTGCCATAAATGTGGAGTGTGGGGGCACTATAGTAGAAATTGTCGAAAGAATGCTCCAGCAGTTGCTGCTCCAACATCAACACGATCTTCGGGAGGTTCAAGCGGTGGTTCAGTTAACCGGGGTCGGGGTCAGTCACAAAGGGCACCGGCTCGTGCCTTTCAAATCACTGCAGAGGAAGCTAGGGAAAACCCAGAGGTGGTCACGGGTATGTTTATTGTAAATTCCATGCCTGCACGAATTCTATTTGATTCGGGTGCCAACCGTTCTTTCGTGTCTACTGCTTTTGCACAACAACTTGCTATGCCACTGTCTAAGTTATCTGCTATACTTGATATTGAAACTGCTAGCAATACTTTAGTCAAGGTAGATCATGTATACCGTAATTGCACGTTAGTAATTGAAGATGTAGTCTTCAATTTAGATCTGACTCCGATAGAATTCAGTGAGTTTGATGTGATTATCGGGATGGATTGGTTGATAGAGAATGAAGCCCACATAGTATGTAAGAAGCGAATGATAAAGATAACTACTCCAGAGGGGCGTGAGATTTGCATTTATGGGGATAGGAGAAGTGGGGATCTGTGTTTGTTGACTGTTGCAAAAGCTCGAAAGCTTGTTGCAAAGGGATGTGACGCCTACCTGGCATATGCTATAGATGCCAAGGCTGAGAAGAAGACGTTGGCCGATGTGCCTGTTGTTTCACAATTCCCGGATGTGTTTCCGGAAGACTTGTCTGGCATGCCGCCTGAGAGACAAGTTGAGTTTCGAATTGATCTGATCCCCGGAGCTGCACCGGTAGCTCGTTCTCCTTATCGCCTCGCCCCAACCGAGATGAAGGAAATGATGACACAGCTGCAAGAGTTGTTGGACAAGGGCTTCATTCGGCCGAGTTCGTCGCCGTGGGGAGCTCCGGTATTGTTCGTGAAAAAGAAGGATGGCACAATGCGAATGTGCATTGACTACCGGGAGCTGAATAAGTTGACGATTAAGAACAAGTATCCTCTGCCGAGGATAGACGACTTGTTTGATCAGTTACACGGGGCTAGTGTATTTTCTAAGATTGATCTGAGATCGGGATATCATCAATTGAAGGTTCGAGAGGAAGATGTGCCAAAGACAGCATTCAGGACTCGGTATGGACATTACGAGTTTCTGGTGATGCCTTTTGGATTAACCAACGCCCCGGCAGTGTTTATGGATTTAATGAATAGAGTTTGCAGACCGATGTTGGATAAATCAGTGATTGTGTTCATTGATGATATTTTAGTATACTCTAAGTCTGAAGCCGAACATGCTGAACATCTGAGAGAACTGTTGGAATTGTTAAGGAAGGAAAAGTTGTACGCCAAGTTCTCAAAGTGCGAGTTTTGGCTACGACAGATTCAATTTTTAGGGCATGTGATTTCTGGAGCTGGGATTTCGGTAGATCCAGCTAAGGTTGAAGCAATAAAGAACTGGGAACCGCCTCGTTCAGCTACTGAAGTTAGAAGTTTCCTGGGGTTGGCAGGATATTATCGGAGGTTCATAAAGGATTTTTCTAAGATTGCAGTTCCTTTGACTGCATTAACAAAGAAAAATGCACCGTTTGTGTGGGAAACTGTGCAGCAGGAGGCATTTGAGATCCTGAAGAAAATGTTAAGTGAAGCGCCGATACTTGCCTTACCTGAAGGCAACGATGATTTCGTGGTGTATACGGATGCCTCAAGACTGGGGTTAGGCGCTGCACTAATGCAGCGTGGGAAGGTTATTGCTTATGCTTCAAGACAGCTTAAGCAACATGAGAAGAACTACTCAACTCATGATCTTGAGTTAACAGCTGTTACGTTTGCATTGAAATTATGGAGGCATTATTTATATGGGACTAAGTGTCAACTCTACACGGACCATAAGAGTTTGAAATACATCTTTAGTCAGAAAGAGCTTAACATGAGACAGCGTAGGTCGATGGAACTTATAAAGGATTATGATTGCGAAATCCTTTATCACCCCGGAAAAGCTAACGTGGTGGCTGATGCTTTGAGTCGCAAAGCATATGCTAAAGATTGCTGCTACATGTTGACATCTACTATGTTAACATCCACAATTATAGATGATGTCAAGGCCGCACAGGAGGAAGCCTTGAAAGACGAGAATGTTGGTGCTGAGGATATAAGGGTGCAGATAAAGAATATGGAAACAAGTGAGTCGGGTTTGAAAGGTATATATGGGAGAATCTGGGTGCCGAAGTTTGGTGGGATGCGAAATGTGATCATCGAAGAAGCTCATCAGTCTAAGTTTTCTGTGCATCCCGGGAGCACAAAGATGTACAACGAGCTGAAAGCAGACTTCTGGTGGCCCGGATTAAAGAAAGACATAGGTCAGTACGTGGAAAGATGCAGGACTTGTCGGTTAGTGAAAGCCGAACACCAACAACCTTACGGTAGTTTGCAACCGCTTCCCATTCCGGAATGGAAGTGGGAGCATATCACGATGGACTTTGTCACAAAGTTGCCGAAAACTAGGCGTCAACACGATGCGGTATGGGTAATCGTTGATAGATTAACCAAGTCGGCACACTTCATTCCAATAAGAGAAAGTTATTCACTGGAAAAGTTAGCTCAGATTTACTTGGATGAGATTGTTTCGAGACATGGAGTACCTAAGTCCATTGTATCTGATCGTGACAGCCGATTTACTTCCAACTTTTGGTCGGCATTACAAGAAGGGTTAGGATCGAGGATTGCTATGAGTACGGCTTACCGTCCGCAAACCGATGGTCAAAGTGAAAGGACCATCCTAACACTCGAAGATATGATGCGGTCGTGTGTGTTAGACCTCAGTGGCAATTGGGACGATCATTTGCCACTGATCGAGTTTTTGTATAATAACAGTTACCACGCGACGATCAAGAAAGCGCCGTTTGAGGCATTGTATGGGAGAAGGTGTAGGACTCCTACATGTTGGAGGGAAACCGGAGAAACGCCGATTGCTGGGCCGGCATTATTGCAGGAAACGAATGAGAAGATTCAGTTGGTGAGACAGAATATGAAAGCGGCCCAGGATCGTCAGAAGAGTTATTACGACAGGAGGCACAAACCAATCAGTTTTGATGTGAATGATTGGGTATATTTGAAGGTGTCACCTATGAGAGGTGTTACACGTTTTGTAAAGAGAGGAAAGTTGGCTCCGAGATTCGTCGGACCATTCAGGATTACTGAGAAAATAGGAAATCAATCGTATCGTTTGGAGTTACCTGAAGAAATGTCGGGCATACACCCGGTGTTCCATGTGGGGAACCTTGGAAAGTCGTTTACAACCGAAAACGAGGATTGGGCTGATCACACCGAGCTACAGATTGACGAAAGGCTCCGGTATGTTGAAGAGCCGGAGTGTGTGTTAGATACGAAAGTAAAGAAGTTGAGAAGCAAAGAAATTGAAATGGTGCTTGTACGTTGGAAGCATCACAAAGGAGCGAATCATACCTGGGAGCCTAAATCTGAGATGTTGAAGAAATATCCGAAACTATTCGAATCCGAGTAACTTCGAGGACGAAGTTGAGCGTGGTGGAGCCCATGCTGTAACATCCTCGTATTAAAATTATTATAATTGAAGTTTATTAAGTTTAAATTTGTAAGTTAAGTTGATTTATGAAAGTTGGTACGGAATTTGGATTAATTATAAAGTTTGTTGTATTGTTTGGAAATTTAGAAATTTCAATTTATTAAGTGAAAATAATTATTTAATTATTAGGGATAGTAAATAAAGATGGATTCTTTATTTATATAATCATAATCAGTATTTATGGAACCGGTTAATTTGAGGGACTAAAAGTGACAAAATTGGAAAATTTGGAATAAAAGGGAATGAAAGACTCATTTTGTCTTTCATTGTAAAAAATCACTTCTCTCTCTAAACCTCTATCTCTCTCGGCTCTCTCTCTCTCTAAGATTAAAGATCATCAAAGCTTGGATTTAGAAGCTGGAAATCTGGATTAAGGTTGTTTGGGAGGAACTATATCGTCTACAATCATCAAATTAAGGTAAACAATCTTTAAAATTCGAATTTAGAAGCATTTTTGTTCGGTTTTGTTATGAACCGAAAATTTGATTTAGAGATTCAAACGTGGATGCATGTATGATGTTATTGTGGATTAGTTTAAATCTAGTATATAAGATGCTATGTACAAAAATTCAGCTTCTGATTCGCACTAAAAGTATGGATTTGAGGATTTTGTGTGTGTTTTAGTGTGTGTGTGTGTTCGACGGAATGGAACAAGATGAAAAGGGTTAAAAAGGATGTAAATTGGTATGAAAGTATGATAATGTTAGTGTTAAAGTGGTTGAAATTAAGTGTATTTTAGTTGGTATAATTTATTTCATGTATTGAATAAGTATGGAAATGACTTAGAATTAAATCTGGAAATTTTATAAACTGCAAGAACAAACTCGAAGGATACAGACTTAGAACAAATTCGAATGGGGTGGGATCCGAATTCGGATCCGAGATGAACTCGGATCTGGTCCGAATTCGGATGAGGCCCCGGATTTCTGGAAAATTAATATATCAAAATATTTCTAAGTATTGGAACTTGGATGGGGGTCCGAATTCGGTTGTAGACCGAATTCGGATGGGCCCGAACTTGTAATATAATCCGAAATGGCTTATGATCCGAAATGGGAACAATCAAAAATGGCAAAAATATTCTAAGTGTTTGAATTTCGGATGTGGTCCGAATTCGGTTGGGGACCGAATTCGGATATGGTCCGAAGTTAGCATGTGGTTCGAATCTAATAAATGGTTCGAATTTACAAAGGGTCCGAATTGGGACTTATATATATACGTGAACCGAATTGAGAAATATGTGGGATCCGAACTGGGGTCCGAATTCGGGTGGGGTCCGAATTCGGACATAGATCCGAAACTGGGACCAAATTTTGCAAGAATTATAAAATTAAGTTTTATGAGATTAAACAAGTTATTGACACGATGTGTGTTACAACTGAATTAACAGGTCCCTTGTGGTGTTGTTTAACCCACAGTGGGGTACTTTGTGGATCCGGTTGAAATTCCGAGGAGAAATAATATTAATCTGGAGTTTAATAACGCACCCACTGTGAGTACCTTTGATTTTAACATTGCTGCATCTGCATTATGTTTGCATTGCCTGCTGAGGCATGTTGTTTCATGTTCGTTTGGCATTCTACTAACATGCGTTTATGTTGATGCACATTCATATTTGTTGCATGTCCGTTCATTTGTTGTGCATCTTTTCGATGGACCTGCGTGGTCGCATCTGTACTCTGATGTTACTGTGCTATATGACCAAGAGTTTGACACCTCTGTGGTCAGGATAGACAGTAGGTCATCCCCGATGTAATGTCTGCCTTAGATGGTTGGTTGTTCTTATGCCGAGTGTCAGCTCGAAGGAGCTGCGGCTCGGGTTTGCGTACTTGGAGTACGTGTGGGGTATACGGTATGTGTTACCGCGGTTACCCTGGGTGGCATCATAACGATTTGTAGAATGTGTAAAATCATATGGTATTCACTAAGCTTTAGCTTACCCCTTCAGTTGTTGAATTTTTACAGGAAAAGGGAAATCCGCTGCGGGACCGTCTAGCTAGGACGTTTATTGAAGTGACTTGAAGATTTCCACTGTTTATCTTGGTATTTGTTCTATGATAAACAATGTTGTAATAATTTTGGGGATGATGTAATACATTTTGATTTGTAGACTTAGATGTGTAACCTATGTAGCACCATAGAGTGTTTGACACATTTGTATTATTTTATTATGTATTTTGCTTCCGCACTTTAATTAAGGTATCAGATCATTATATATCTGTTTGTTGGTGAATAATCCTGGGTGAATGGTAATTGGTGGTTAATGTGGCAAGGGTGTCACAGCTCTTGAAGTGCAAAAGTTTTGGCAGCTTTGGCAGAGGCTTCTTCTTCTCTTAGTGCTTCCAGGGCTTTAAGTTGTTCATCTCTGAACTCAAAGTATTTATCCATGGGAAGACTCATTTCCTTTGCCCTGGCTTTGTGAAATTTTAAGTCTAGGTATGTAATAGACAATCTTGTGTAATAGATCAGGCTTTACAAATACAAGTTATATATGTTTGATCATGATTATGTATAATGTTTACATTTGCATGATAAGTTCAAAGATAAGTTCTTGAATAAGTTCTAGAATAAGTTCAAAGGCTAGGATTCGAACTTAGTGGAACTAAGTTCGAAGGTCATTGGACAAGTTCGTGGGCTTGGGCCTAAATGAACTTGATCAGTTAAGTTCGAACTTAACTGATATAATTATGTGTTAATCTGTTTCATTAAGGGACTTTTGCAAGTGATCAGAGCTTGTATTCGTGCACGTACGAGCTAGAGTGATTTCAGAGAGTCTTTCAGAGAAATACACGTGTCGGGTCGTTCGTCATATCAGCTATCATTGTGTTCGTCTCCGGTTTCCGTGTGTGATCGATCTGTTAAACCACTAACGAGCCGCACTCGTTGGACGGTGTCGTGTCAAGATCAGATCTGTGCTATAGGTGACCTTACAAGTGGTATCAAAGCCATTCGAGTGTTCGTCGCGTTCTTCGTGTTACTACGAACATTCTTGGTTTCTTGACGTTTTTACCGGATTTTTCACGTATTTTCGAAGTTTTTTTGAGTTCTACAAGCAAGGTAACGAGGAAAAATTCATATTAGTTCACTTTTTCAGTCGAAATCAGTGTTTTTAATCTTAAAAATATTGGTTTTATCCGAAATCTTGAAAAAATCGAATTTTTGGTCGTTTCTCGAACTTGCGGCGCTCAAACTTAAGGGGGTATTAGGGTTCTTCGAACTTGTCAGAATACGCTCCTCTCGAAGTTGTTTTTAGGGCGAATTTGTCAAAGCATTCATAGTTGTCAGAGGTTCGAACTTGCTGGGATTCGAACTTGTCAGAAGTTCGTAGGGTTTTCTCGAACTTGATTCACTTCAAATTTGTCAGATTTTCTAGGGTTTCTCGATCTTGCATACTTTCGAACTTGTTGAGTTCGAACTTAAAACACTTTGAATTTAATTTACAAAACGAATTTAAATTTAAATTAATTCGAACTTGAATAAGTTCGAATGATTTATTTTAAATTAATTTTTAAATTAAATTGTTTAAGTCTGAAAACAAAAAGTTTTTGAAAGAATGTTGAGTTTGCAAAAATTTCTGGAAATGGACCATGAGGTTGGCAAAGCAAATTCTCCACCTAAGCTGATGAAACTGGAAGATTACTACTGGTGGAAGGATAGGTTTGCTGACTTTGCAAGATTCAATGACACGCGTATGTGGATATGCATTGCTGAGGGATATGTTCCTCCTACGCAAGAGCCTGAAGGCCGACAAAGAGTCCTGACGTATTAGAACATGAAAGATGACGACAAGAAAATTTATGAGGCCGAGAACCGAGCTTTTTCAATTACCAGAATGGCATTACCTCAGGAAATCCTAGACACATTGAGGAATCATAGGACTTCTAAAGAGCTTTGGGATGCCCTAGAGAAAAGATGTGAGGGAAATCCCAGGGTACGCAAGGCAAGAACAGAGATGCTGAAGCAGCAATTTGTCATCTTCAAAGCACTGAAGAATGAGACGCTGAATGAGACGATTACTAGATTCTATAATCCGCTAACTGAACTTGACAATCACAGTGTTGAGTATCTAGAGACAGAGAAGATATAAACCGGCTAAGTGGGAGATGTACACGTCTCTAATAAAGCATGATGAAGAGAAGTTTGAGACTATTACTCTTGAAGGGGTTATCGGAATGCTGAGGGCATACAACTTCAAGTTACAGAAAAATGAACGGGAATTTGATCAGGTTCAAGATCAGGAGATGTATTTTGGGAAATTTAAACCGTCAACCGCTAGTGAAATGAAGTCGGGGGCCACAACATTTTTCTCGGGAGAAATGCCTATCCCAGTTTAGTCAGAGGATTCTAGTAATAGGGGGCTCTTATGGTTTTCCAAACCAGAAGAAAAACCACATCACTCAGCGTCTACTTCTCAAGGCTACACAAAGATGCCTATGAGCGCAAAATCAGCTGAAGATCATCTAAATCTTCTAGCTTCATTTGTCGCAGCTTACGGCAATTGCGTTCAGGGTAAAATAAACGATCCAGCTCTGTGGGAAGAGGACTACGATCAAGTAGATCCCGACGACTTGAAAGAGATGGACCTACAATGGCAACTGGCCATGGTGACTCAAAGGGTCAAGAGGTTTATGAAAATGACAGGAAGGAATCTGAGCGTAAGCAACAACAAAGTTGGGTTTGACAAGTCAAAGGTAAAGTGCTATAATTGTCAAGGATTTGGACACTTTGCCAGAGAATGTCAAAGGCCAAAAGTGGAAAATTATCAGAATCAGAACCAAGGGAGACATCACTCTAGTGGTTCTGGGAATCAAGTAGCCATAGTTGGACTGTTAACAAATGTGTCATCCAACAGACAGCTTGATGGAACATATGATTGGAGCACTCATCCGGAGTCGAATGCCAGAGCCTTTATGGCTGAGGTAACTGAGACCGGGGGGGATAGAGCTGAAAAAGAAGCAGAGGACACCCAGCAGACAGAATCAAGTCCTTTTTATTGGTGGAAAAGTCAGAGGAGCAGACCATTCTGGAGTTTGCAGCTCAAATGGCTAATGTGGAATCGGACCGCAAAAAGGTAACTCTAAACTTTTCTACATTCCACGATTTATGTGTTTTAAGTGCTACTTTAAATGATAGATTAAATCTAGTTCTAGAGACACATAACACCTTAACAGCTCAGGTCCAATCATTGAAATCTGATAATGCTAGTCTTCTAGACATTAAGGAGGACTTAAGGAATAAGATGAAAGCAGATGCTCAGGTGGTGATAGTTCTAAAAGACAATTTATGTGAACAATGTGTCAGATTAGAAATCATGGACGAGCATGTTGAATCTTTAACCAAAGAACTCACTCTTAAAGAAGTAGAGCTAGCAGATCTAGAGTTATGGTTGCAGAGGCCAATAGCAAGCTTGAAAAGTTTAGGAACTCATCCCTAAATATAAGAAAGATCTTAGAAGCTCAAAGGCAGTCTAAGAAACCAGTAGGCCTAGGTTATCAGGAGAGTCCTCCACCGTTCAACAACAACTATGTGCCTCAACCTCAGGATAAAACTACTGAAACAGTTGAATCAGAGGTAGCAACAGTAACTGAATCTGAAAAGGATAATTCAACTAAGGTGTCAACTACAACCACAAAGATTAAGAAAGTCAAGTTTGTACAGTCTACTAGTGACACTATACTAGGAGAAGTTAAACCTGTAAGTCATAATCAGCAAGAGGAAGTGAACACTGTAGTTGAACCGAAAGAAAATGACACTAGCGAGACACCTAAATCAAAGGGTACTTATAAGAAGTCGATTGATAAGATGTCATGCTTTAGATGTCATAAGAAAGGACATGTTGCGTCTAGCTGTCCTTATAAGAAAGTAGAGTCTACACCTTCTAAACCAGAGTCTAGATCTACTATAGGGAAGCAAGATCAAACAACCCTAAGACCAGTACCTAGTATTGCTAGCACAAGTAGTTCTCAACATACTGAGAAGAATTTGAATGCAACACCTAGGGTAGCTGCTAAACAAATACCGGTATCTGTCAGACAGAATGAAGTGATTAGGACTAATTCTCCGAATGGAGTCCCTAGTCAGTCTAGGTTAGGACCACAACAAGGTTATAAGAGTACAACACCTAGAAGGACTTACACTTCAGTTAGGTCACATATTCCTCAAAGACAACAGACACCAGGTAGAGCCCAGGGATATCAGAATGAAATGCATTATAAAAGAAATTATTCTAGGTTTCAACTGCAAAAGACCGCCCAAAGGCCAAAAGGAACCAGACTGTCGGCGATAAGACTGTTGCGGCGAGTACTGCGATGGTCGTGAAGAACCAGAGTAGCCTCCTTCGCGCTGACATTTTGGTGGTGAAGGTTGAGTTGGGTTAGCTGAAGCAGCAACAGACCCCATTACGTACCCTGACATACTCGTTATCTGTTCCACATTCCTGGCGGCTTCCAGTAGACTAGCAAAAGTGGGGTAGCGTACGTTGCTCATCACCCTTCGGATTTCCAGATCAAGACCAGCCTCAGACCTGGTCACTTTTCTTTCCTCTGTATCAACCGGATGAGGTGCGAACAAACTTAGCCTTGTGAACTCTATCGCATACTGGGACACAGACTTTGTCCCCTGAATCAACGTCATAAACTTCGCTTCCAGTCTTCGGCATTCATCAGCCGGACAATATTGTTGAGTAAAGACTTCGATGAACTCAGCCCATGTCATCACATAGATTTTCTCCAAGGTTAAGGCGTTAACCATGGAATTCCACCACATAATTGCATCTTTGGTGAACATTGCAGTAGCGAACCGGACCATATCCTTCTCAGCACAATCGCTGATTCGGAAAGTCCTTTCTGTGGCTGTTATCCATTCCAGAGCAGCAACAGCATCACCCAGTCCATTAAACTCAATTGCCCCATTTCCTTTAAAGTACATAAACCGACAACCTCTGTGCTTGTTAAATGACCTAGTGTTGTAATCTTGTTCGTCATTGTTTCCCTCTTTTTCCTTATTCTTCCTCTTATCTTCTCTTCGCTTAGCTTCGGCCTCATCTCGAGCCCGAAATTGATCTTGAATCATCCGATTTTGCTCAGCAATCATGGCTAGCATCATTTCCCTTGTTTCCTCGGGTGTCATTCCTCCTCCAGACATGTATAGAAATATAAATATATAACTTGTTTAGTAACATGTCATTAATTTAAAGACACCACCCAATTGTCCCGTATGAAAGTCAATCTCCTATGACTACTAGATCGTAGCCTATCTTAGTTCAGGTCATTACTTACAATCACTACGTATCATCACTTAATGTTTGAGACCAAGACCTCACGGACACTTGAATCTCAAACTACTGCTCTGATACCATACCCTGTGACACCCTTGCCACAATAACCACCATTTACATAACACCCAGGATTAATCACCAAAGTATAGATTACATAATGATCTAAAAGCTTACACCAAAGTGCGAAAGCATTAAAGTACATAATGAAAGTAATACAAATGTTTTAAACACCCTACGGTGCTACAAGGTTACATGTCTAAGTCTACGAACTCGAAAGTATTACATCACCCCAAATTTATTACAACAATTATCCCCATAGATTTGTTACCAAGATACACAGTAGATTTCTTCAATCACTTGAACAAACGACCTAGCTAGAAGGTCCCGCAGCAGACTTCCCTTTTCCTGTAAAAAGTCAACAACTAAAGGGGTAAGCGAATGCTTAGTGAATACCAAATGATTTTACACATTTTGCAAATCCTTATGATGCCACCTAGAGTAACACCGGTAACACATACCGTATACTCCTCACGTACTCAAAGTACGCAAACCCGAGCCGCAGCTCCTTCGAGTTGACACTCGGCATAAGGAAAAACTAACCATCTGAGGCAGACATAACACCGGGGATGACTTACTGTCTATCCTGACCACAGAGGTGTCAACCTGTTGGTCATATAGCACAGTAACATCAGAGTACAGATGTGACCCGCGAGTCCATCGATAGGATGCACAACAAATGAATGGACATGCAACAAGTATGAATGTGCATCAACATATACGCAAGTTAGTAGAGTGCCAAACGATAATGAAACAACATGCCTCAGCAGGCAAAGCAAACATAAAGCAGATGCAGACATGTTAAAATCAAAGGTACTCACAATGGGTGTGTTATTAAACTTCAAGTTAATTTTTTTATTTCTCCTCGGGCTTTCAACCGTATCACAAAGTACCCCACTGTGGGTTAAACAACACCACAAGGGATCTGTTAAATCAGTTGTATCAAAACATCGTGTCAATAACTGTCTAATTTCATAAAACTTAATTTTATAATTCTTGCAAAATTTGACCCTCATTTCCGATCCATGTCCGAATTCGGACCTCACCCGAATTCGGACCACCTTCAATTTCGGACCCCATGTAAATTCGGTCCACATATAAGCCCGAATTCGGACCCCCTTATAAGTTCAAACCCTTGTCAAATTCGTATCCCATTACAAGTTCGGACCAATACAATTTCGAATTATATATATAAGTTCGAATCCCTATCCAAATTCGGTCCCCAACCGAATTCGGACCTCAACCGAATTTCAATACTTAGAAATATTTTCTTGTTAGCATATCTGTAGTTCGGACCTAATCCGAATTTGGACCAGATCCGAGTTCATCTCGGATCCGAATTCGGACCATCCGAGTTCTTATTTGTGCAGTTTTGTCATTTTCAGATTTAATCCAAGTCATTTTTGTACTAATTTTAATCCATGCAATAAATTATGCCAACAAGAATACATTTAATTTCAACCATTTTAACACTAATATAAACACATTTATGTACCAAATTGAACATTTTTTGTTCATTTTCATCCCCATCGGCACACACACACACTAACACACACTAATCTCCAAAAATCATACTTATAGTGTGAATCAGAAGCTGAAAATTAATATATATATATATATATCATCTTATACACTAGATTTGAACTAATCCACAACAATATAACACATGCATTAACATTTAAAACCCCAAATCGGCATTTCGGATTTTAACAAAACCGAACCCAAAACCATCAATTTCGAAGAATTGGTGAAATGTTTACTTTAATTTGTTAATTGCAGATGTAATAGTTCCTTGTGTGCAACCTTGATTCCAATTTTCGGACTTCAAATCCTACTTTTGATGATCTTCAATTGTTTTAGAGAGAGGGAGCCGAGAGAGATGAGAGCTTTTAGTGAGAGAGTGAGTTTGATGAAATGAAAGACTTAAAAGATTTCCCACCCTTTTTATTTCACATTTTCAACTTTTGGCACATTTAGTCCCTTCACTTATCCGGTTCCATAAAATACTGATTTTATAAATAAAGAATTCTATCTTTATTTATTATACTAAACAATTATTAATAATTATGTTCACTTAAATAAATTGAAATTTCTCAATTTCTAATTAAAGCAACCAACTTTTAATTAATCCAAATTTCAACTCCACTTAAATTACAAATTTAAACTAATAAACCTCAAATACGATAATTTAAATCTGAGGATGTTACAGCATGGGCTCCACCACGCTCAAACTTCGTCCTCGAAGTTAATTGGATCCAAAAAGTTGCGGATATTTCTTCATCATTTCAGACTTAGTTTCCCAGGTATGATTGGCTCCTTTACGATGCTTCCAACGTACAAGCACCATCTCTATCTCTTTGCTCCTCAGCTTCTTTACTTTAGTATCTAAAACACACTCCAGCTCTTCAACATACCGGAGCCTTTCATCAATCTGCAGCTCAGTGTGATATGCCCAATCTTCGTTGCCGGTAGTGAATGATTTTCTAAGGTTACCCACATGGAACACCGGGTGTATGCCCGACATTTCTTCAGGCAACTCCAAACGGTACGACTGATTTCCAACCTTCTCTATTATTCTGAACGGCCCGACGAATCTCGGAGCCAACTTGCCTCTCTTTACAATACGTGTAACACCTCTCATAGGTGATACTTTCAAATAAACCCAATCGTCTACATCAAAACTGATCGATTTATGCCTCCTGTCATGATAACTTTTCTGGCGATCCTGAGCCGCTTTCATGTTCTGTCGCACCAACTGTATATTCTCATTTGTCTCCTGTAACAATGCCGGCCCAGCAATTGGCATTTCTCCTGTTTCGCTCCAACGCGTAGGAGTCCTACACCTTCTCCCATACAACGCCTCAAATGTTGCTTTCTTTATTGTCGCGTGGTAACTATTATTATACGAAAACTTTATCAATGGCAAATGGTCGTCCCAATTGCCACAGAGATCTAATACAACGACCGCATCATATCTTCAAGTGTTAGGATGGTCCTTTCACTTTGGCCATCGGTTTGCGGTCGATAAGCCGTACTCATAACGATCCTCGTACCTAATCCTTCTTGTAATGCCGACTAAAAGTTTGAAGTAAATCGGCTATCCCGATCCGATACAATGGACTTAGGTACCCCATGTCTAGAAACTATCTCAGCCATATAAATCTGAGCCAATCTTTCCAGTGAATAGCTTTCCCTAATCGGTATAAAGTGTGACCACTTGGTCAATCTATCAACGATCACCCAAATTGCATCATGTTGACGCCTAGTTTTCGGTAACTTCGTGACAAAATCCATGGTGATGTGTTCCCACTTCCATTCCGGAATGGGAAGCGGTTGCAGACTGCCATATGGTTGCTGGTGTTCGGCTTTCACAAGCCGGCAAGTCCTGCATCTTTCAACATACTGTCCTATATCCTTCTTCAATCCGGGCCACCAAAAATCTGCTTTAAGTTCGTTGTACATCTTTGTGCTCCCGGGATGTACAGAAAACTTAGACTGGTGTGCTTCTTCGATGATCACCTTTCTCATGCCCCCAAACTTTGGCACCCAGATCCTTCCGTACGCACCTTTCAGTCCAGATTCGCTTGTTTCCTTATTCTTAATCTGTGTTCTTATATCCTCAGCATCAATGTTTTCTTCCTTCAAAGCTTCCTCCTGAGCAGCTTTTACATCATCAATGATCGTGGAAGTTAACATAGTAGACGTCATCATGTAGCAGTATTCCTTAGAGTAGGCCTTACGGCTTAGTGCATCGGCTACTACATTAGCCTTTCCGGGATGATAAAGGATTTCACAATCATAATCCTTTATTAGTTCCATCGAACGTCTCTGCCTCATATTAAGCTCTTTCTGACTGAAGATATACTTCAAGCTCTTATTATCTGTGTATAATTGACACTTAGTTCCATACAGGTAGTGCCTCCACAACTTCAATGCAAAAGTGACAGCTGTTAACCTAAGATCATGAGTTGAATAATCCTTCTCGTGCTGCTTAAGCTGTCTCGAGGCATACGCTATAACTTTTCCCCGCTGCATCTGTACAACACCTAACCCCAATCTCGATGCGTCCGTGTATACTACAAAATCCTCATTGCCCTCTGGTAGGGCAAGTATCGGCACTTCACTTAGCGTCTTCTTCAAGATCTCGAAAGCCTCCTGCTGCACAGTTTCCCAAACAAATGGTGCATTCTTCTTCGTTGATGCAGTCAAAGGAACTGCAATTTTCGAAAAATCCTTAATAAACCTTTCATAGTAGCCCGCCAACCCCAGAAAACTTCTGACTTCTGTAACTGAACGAGGCGGCTCCAAATTCTTTATAGCTTCGACCTTAGCTGGATCTACAGAAATCTCAGCTCCCGAAATAACATGTCCTAGAAACTGTATCTGTTGCAGCCAAAACTCGCATTTGGAAAATTTGGCGTACAACTTTTCCCTCCTTAACAATTCCAACAATTCTGTTAAATGAGCATGCTCGGCCTTAGACTTGGAATACACCAAGATATCATCAATAAATACAATCACCGACTTATTTAGTATCGGTCTACATACCCTGTTCATCAGATCCATTAATACGGCCGGGGCATTGGTTAACCCAAAAGGCATAACCAAGAACTCGTAATGCCCATAACGTGTCTAGAAAGCTGTTTTAGGCACATCATCTTCTCGTACCTTCAACTGATGGTACCCTGATCTCAAGTCAATCTTAGAAAATACACTTGCCCCATGCAATTGATCAAACAAGTCATCTATCCTCGGCAGCGGATACTTGTTCTTAATTGTCAGCTTATTCAGCTCTCGGTAATCAATGCACATCCTCATCGTGCCATCCTTCTTCTTAACAAATAATACCGGAGCTCCCCACGGAGATGAACTCGGTTGAATGAAGCCCTTATCCAACAACTCTTGAAGTTGTTTCATCATCTCTTGCATCTCAGTAGGAGCAAGGCGATACGGAGAACGAGCTACCGGTGCAGCTCCAGGGATCAGATCAATACAGAATTCAACTTGTCTCTCAGGCGGCACGCCAGACAAGCCTTCCGGAATCACATCCGGGAATTGTGATACTACAGGCACATCGGCCACAGTCTTCTTTTCAGCCTTGGCATCAATAGCATATTCCAGGTAGGCGTCACACCCCTTTGCAACAAGCTTTCGGGCTTTTGAAATGGACAATAAGCACAGATCCCCGCTTCTCCTATCCCTGTATATACATATCTCACGCCCCTCCAGAGTAGTTATCTTTATCATTCGCTTCCTACAAACTATGTGGGCTTCATTCTCTATCAACCAGTCCATTCTTGACTATCACATCAAATTCACTGAATGCTATCGGGATCAAATCAAGATTGAAGACTACATCTTCAATCACTAGAGTGCAGTTACAGTATACGTGACTAACTTTGACTAGAGTGTTACTAGCAGTTTCTTTGTCAAGTACAGCAGATAGCTTAGACAGTGGCATAGCAAGTCATTGTGCAAAAACAGTAGACACAAAAGAACGGTTGGCACCAGAATCAAATAACACTCTGGCAGGCAAAAAGTTAACTATGAACGTACCCGTAACCACCTCCGGGTTTTCCCTAGCCTCCTCAGCAGTTATCTGAAATGCACGAGCCGGTGCCCTTTGTGGCTGGTTCCGGCGATTGACTGAACCACCATTTGATCCCCCAGATGACCGAGTTGAAGATGGAGCAGCAGCTGCTGGAGCGTTCTTTCGACAATTCCTACTATAGTGCCCCCATACACCAAATTTATGGCAGGCATCCGATTTCTATGGGCATTCATTCTGGTAGTGGCACAATTCTCCACAGCAAAAGTAATCACGTCCATTAGTGCACTTGCCGAAGTGTTCCAGATGACACTTATTACAATACGGCGGCTCGGTGTTGATGGAGTACGCACGAGCACGACTAGAGGAACCAGACTGTCGGCGATAAGACTGTTGCGGTGAGTACTGCGATGATCGTGAAGAACCAGAGTAGCCTCCTTCGTGCTGACGTTTTGGTGGTGAAGGTTGAGTTGGGTTAGCTGAAGCAGCAGCAGACCCCATTACGTACCCTGACATACTCAGAATCTGTTCCACATTCCTGGCGGCTTCCAGTAGACTAGCAAAAGTGGGGAAGCGTACGTTTCTCATCACCCTTCGGATTTCCAGATCAAGACCAGCCTCAAACCTGGTCACTTTTCTCTCCTCTGTATCAACCTGACGAGGCGCGAACAAACTTAGCCTCGTGAACTCTATCGCATACTGGGACACATACTTTGTCCCCTGAATCGACGTCATAAACTTCGCTTCCAGTCTTCGGCGTTCATCAGTTGGACAATATTGCTGAGTATAGACTTCAGTGAACTCAGCCCATGTCATCACAAAGATTTTTTCCAAGGTTAAGGCGTTAACCATGTAATTCCACCACATAACTGCATCTTTGGTGAACATTGCAGTAGCGAACTGGACCATATCCTTTTCAGCACAATCGCTGATTCGGGAAGTCCTTTCTGTGGCTGTTATCCATTCCAGAGCGGCAACAGCATCACCCAGTCCATTAAACTCAACTGCCCCATTTCCTTAAAGGTCCTTAAACCGACAACCTCTGGGCTTGTTCGATGACCCAGTGTTATCATCTTGTTCGTCATTGTTTCCATCTTTTTCCTTATTCTTCCTCTTATCTTCTCTTCGCTTAGCTTCGGCCTCATCTCGAGCCCGAAATTGATCTTGAATCATCCGATTTTGCTCAGCCATCATGGCTAGCATCATTTCCCTTGTTTCCTCGGGTGTCATTCCTCCTCCAGACATGTTCTGAAATATAAAATATATAACTTGTTTAGTAACATGTCATTAATTTAAAGACACCACCCAATTGTCCCGTATGAAAGTCAATCTTTTATGACTACTAGATCGTAGCCTATCTTAGTTCAAATCATTACTTATAATCAATACATATCATCACTTAATGTTTGAGACCAAGACCTCACGGACACTTGAATCTCAAACTACTGCTCTGATACCATACCGTGTGACACCCTTGCCACAATAACCACCATTTACATAACACCCAGGATTAATCACCAACGTATAGATTACATAATGATCTGAAAGCTTAAACCAAAGTGCGGAAGCATTAAAGTACATAATGAAAGTAAACAAATGTTTTAAACACCCTACGGTGCTACAAGGTTACATGTCTAAGTCTACGAACTCGAAAGTATTACATCATCCCAAATTTATTACAACAATTATCCCCATAGATTTGTTACCAAGATACACAGTAGATTTCTTCAATCACTTGAACAAACGACCTAGCTTGAAGGTCCCGCAGCAGACTTCCCTTTTCCTGTAAAAAGTCAACAACTAAAGGGGTAAGCGAATGCTTAGTGAATACCAAATGATTTTACACATTCTGCAAATCCTTATGATGCCACCCAGAGTAACACCGGTAACACATACTGTATACTCCTCATGTACTCAAAGTACACAAACCCGAGCCGCAGCTCCTTCGAGTTGACACTCGGCATAAGGAAAACCAACCATCTGAGGCAGACATAACATCGGGGATGACTTACTGTCTATCCTGACCACAGAGGTGTCAAGCTCTTGGTCATATAGCACAGTAACAACAGAGTACAGATGCGACCCGCAGGTCTATCGATAGGATGCACAACAAATGAATGGACATGCAACAAGTATGAATGTGCATCAATATATACGCAAGTTAGTAGAGTGCCAAACGATAATGAAACAACATGCCTCAGCTGGCAAAGCAAACATAAAGCAGATGCAGACATGTTAAAATCAAAGGTACTCACAGTGGATGCGTTAAGATTCTCATTAACATAGTCATTCTTATCCACAACTACTTCATCGTCTGACTTCCAATCAAGTACATCTTCAGGAATAAATGCTCCTTCCTCAAAATCCTCCTGTTCTAAGTCATTTTCGAAGATGAGCCTCATTTCTTCTTCATCCAACCCTGACAAGACTCCTGATCATATTTTCTTCAGTTACTTCTGTCACCTCTAAAGCATTGTCTTTTCCCTTGTCAGCAGCTGATGAGTCAGACTACCCCTGAAGATCAGCAAGCTGAGCAGATTATTGTCTTGAAAGATCTGCCAGCTCACTATCTTTTTGTGCACTCAAGGCATCATACCTACAATTCTCCCCCTGAGATGGACGATCTTTCAACAATGTTTCCAGAATAGCCTCCAGATTTGCAAGCTGTTGCTACTGATCAGCTACTGTCTGATCCAACTGGGCATTATGTTGTTGAAGTTCAAGAATCGCCTTTGTCAGCTGAAGAATCTGTACAGCCTGTTTAGACACTGTTTAGACTTAATCAACACATGAAACAAGTCCTAATAGGTTCATATCTAATAGTGTTTAGACTTAATCAACAAATGAAACAAGTCCTAATAGGTTCAAATTGAGTTTATAAAGTTTCCATTGTGAGTTTTATATCCTAAAACCTAGAGTTATAAACTCTTTGTTAGTCGGACACCAAAAGCCACTATTTAAAGATAAAAACGCAATGAAACTCTCCTTACTTACTTTCTTTGATGGTTTAGAAGGTAAACCAAAATCACTAGGATTAAGTTCGAGAGAAACAGTCGTTATCTTCGTTAAACAGTTACAAAACCGTAAACCTTGAAAAACTTTGAAATTTTTTTAACTTTTTCAACTTATCGCGGAACCATTCACTTTGAGAAACTGATTATCATGTATCTGTTGTTTTTGCAACTGGGACAAATCTTAGTATCGAACCTCGATCCTACTTATTTAAATTTTACCTACTAACTAAAATAAAATAAAATAAAATAAAAGAAATTAAAAATATATTGCAAGAAATGAAAATTGAAGACAAAATACACAAACGAAATATTTTTGCGAGAGAGTCATAGAAGGTTCAATCAGATAGCTTTTCCAACGCACTTTAGGTGTTTCACTTTCAACACACCTTTATTGTTTGTTGTAACATACACACCATATCGATTGTCGGTATTCTTGTCCACTTAAACACGCAACACTTACATTTTCCTTTGGCCTTTTTATTCATCAAGAAATCACCTTACGTGTCCTACACAGAGACATATTTCTGTGATCAAGACAAACATACAATCATTATAACTTTTTTAGTATTTGCAAATCATCTTTAAAAGGCAAACATCGGACACAGTTCTGTACTTACGTATAACAGAGTGTCTTAGTTTGTCTTAGGGTAGAGCATTCCTCTTATATTTAGCCAAGTTAGCGGTGACAGGTCTGTATTTACGTACAACAAAGTGACATATATTGCTATATTAAGTCAAAACAGTGGTGACAGGTTTGTACTTACGTACAACAAAGCGACATGTCTTGACTTTCCTTACGTCTCATGTTTGCTCTTTATTTAAGATGTATTTTTATGTAGGCGTACATCCCCCAGACTGATTTACATACCTCATTCATAATTATTGTATGTGAGCCTCTAACACAGAAATTAAAACCTATTGGTTATACGCCTAAGTTATTACACATATGACAATTTCTGGATTGTTTTATTAGGTTTTTGGAAAACCTTCATGTTTTATGTCTACCAACACATCAAAACATGAATATGTACATCACTGAGATTTTACAGTGCATTATGTGTGAAAGTTTAACACTTAGAGTTTGTTAGACTTTGCTAAATCTCGTCATGTTGATCCTTAGACTCTAAGACCTCTCTCTTTATTTTCATTTTCCACTTTTTTATGAGTTTTTATGCTTTTCTATCCTTTTTTAAGTAAATTAACTAATAAGACAAACTAAAACCTAAAAATTTAAAAGAAAGATTATCTAATGAGTTCAGGTTACTCTAGATTTCGCATCCCGTTTAGTTGGGCTAACAACTCAAAGCGTGCTCTATCAAATGCTTTTGTGAACAGATTCGCGTAGTTATCTTCTGTTGGAAATTTTACCAATTTAATCAGGTTTTTCTCTGGACAGTCACGAATAAAATGATGGCATATATCTATGTGCTTAGTAGTCTTACTGTGCTTTACCAGATTATTGGCTATAGCTAACGTGGATTGGTTGTCTATCCTAAGAGGAGTATGAGTATAAGTCAAACCGTAATCCTGCAATTGTTGTTGGATCCACAGAACATGTGAACAACAACTACCCGCAATTACATATTCTGCTTCACATGTAGATACGACTACCGAAGTCTATTTCTTGCATTGCCAGTGTTGGTACACCCTGTGTGACGATAGCAGTCTAGATATGTAATAAATAATGATATGTAATAGATGAGGCTTTATTAGTGCAAGTTATGTGTGTTAATTCACGCTTGTGTTTGATATCTGCATTTGCATTTTAAGTTCTAGAGTATCAAGAAGTTCTAGACTGTGATGTTAAGTTCTATAATGTGCAGATAAGTTCTAGACTATGAAGATAAGTTCTAAGGCTAAGCCTCGAACTTAAGCCAACCCAGACGAACTTAGTGACGCTAAATTCGTAGGGTTTTGGACATGTTCGTGGGCTTGGGCCTAAATGAACTTAACTGGTTTAGTTAGAACTTAACTAGTTTAATTAGAACTTAATCCCTTTTGTTTTACGATCTTTGATAATTATGAGTTTCAGAGCTTTGTAAGTGCACGTGCGAGCTATAAAGTGATCAAAGAGTTTTTCTTGGAGCAATACACCATGTGGGGTCGTTCGTTACATCGGCTATCATTGTGTTCGGCTCCGGTTTCCGTGTGTGATCGATCCGTTAAGCGTCTAACGAGGATTCCACGCTCGCTGGACGGCATCGCGTCAAGATTAGATCCATAGATGTGGTGACCTTATAAGTGGTATCAGAGCCATCGTGAGTGTTCTTCGTGTTCTTCACGTTTGGTGAACGTTCATAAGGTTTCTTGACGTTTTTCTTGGATAAATCACGTATTTTCGAAGTTTTTAGAGTTCTACGATCAAGTTTACTGGACAAAGTTCATATTAGTTCATCATTTCAGTCGAAACCAATGTTCTTAATCTTAAAAACATTGGTTTAATTTGAAATCTTGAAAAAATCGAATTTTTGGCCATTTCTCGAACTTGCGGCGCTCGAACATAAGGGAGTATTAGGGTTATTCGAACTTGTCAGAATACGCTCCTCTCGAACTTGTTTTTAGGGTTTCTCAAAGTTAATCTGGTTCGAACTTGTCTGGGATTCGGATTTATTGGATCTCGAACTTTGTTGGTTTTTCGAACTTGATTTGGTTCGAACTTGTCAGAAGGTTTAGGGTTTCTCGAACTTGTAGGCTTTCGAACTTGTTGATTTTGAACTTAACACAATTCGAATTTAATTTACAAAACGAATTTAAAATTAAAATTATACGAACTTAATTAAGTCCATAAGATTTGTTTTAAATTAATTTTAAATTAAATTGTTTAAGTTCGAAAAAAAAAAGTTTTTAAAAGAATGTCGAGTTTGCATAAGTTTTGGAAATGGACCATGAAGTAGGCAAAGCTAACTCCCCACCCAAGCTGATGAAGTTAGAAGATTATTATTATTGGTGGAAGGACAGATTTGCAGACTTCGCGAGATTTAACGATATGCGTATGTGGATATGTATAGACGAATGATACGTTCCCCTAACACAAGAGCTTGAAGGTTGATTAAAAGTTTTGACATATCAGAATATGAAAGATGATAACAAATAGATTTATGAGGCCGAGAATCAAGCTTTTTCGTCAATTAGAATGGCACTACCTCAGGAAATTCTACAAACGCTTAGAAATCACAGAACTTCTAAAAGAGCTTTGGACGCTCTAGGGAAGAGGTGTGAGGGAAATCCCAGGGTATGAAAGGGGAGAACGGAGATGTTAAAGCAACAACTTGTGATATTCAAGGCACTGAAGAATGAGACCTTGGATGAAACGATTACTAGATTCTACCATCTATTGACAAAACTTGATAATCACAGTGTTGAGTATCAAGAAACAGAAAAGATAGAGAAGCTTCTGGATGCTTTACCTGCTAAGTGGGAGATGTACATGGCGCTGATAAAGTATGATGAAGACAAATTAGAAACTCTCACTCTGGAAGAGGCAATTGGAACGTTAAGGGCTTACAACTTCAAGTTGCAGAAGAAGGAAAGGGAATTTGATCAAGTACAGGATCCGGAAATGTACTTCGGGAAGTCAAAGTCTTCAACTTCTAGTGAACTGAAGTCAGGGGCCACAACATTCTTTTCTGGAGAAGAGTCAATACCAGTTGAAGCTGAAGAATCTGGTAGTAGAGCATTCTTAGGGTTTTCTAAACTGGAAGAAAAACCACAACACTTAGTATCAACCTCTCAAGGTTTTAACAAGATGCCGATGAGTGCTAAATCGGCTGAGGAGCATCTAAATCTTCTAGCTTCCTTTGTAGCAGATACTGCAACTGTGTTCAAGGCAAAATAAACGATCCAGCTCTGTGGGAAGAGGACTACGATCAGGTAGATCCAAATGACTTGGAGCAGATGGACCTAGAATGGCAACTGGCCATGGTTACGCAAAGGGTCAAGAGATTCATGAAGAGAACGGTTAGGAATATGAGTGTGAGTAAACAACATTGGTTTTCACAAGTCAAAGGTAAAATGCTACAATTGTCAAGGATTGAGACATTTTGCCAGAGAGTGTAAACGACCAAAGGTTGAGAATTATTAGAATCAGAATTAGGGAAGACGACATTCTGGTAGTTCAGGGAATCAAGCTGCGATAGCCAGTCTGTTAATGAACGTATCTTCCAACAGACAACTCGATGGAACATATGATTAGAGTACACATCAGGAGTCAAATTCCAGAGCTTTTATGGCTGAGGTAACTGAGACCGATGAAAGAGCTGAAGCAGAAAAGGAGGACACCCAGCAGTCCGATTCAATTCCTTTGTTGGTTGAAAAATCTGAGGAGCAAACCACTCTGGAGTTTGCATCTCAAATGGCTAACGTGGAATCAGATCGCAAAAAGGTAACTCTCAACTTTTCTACGTTTCATGATTTATGCATTTCATGTGCTACATTAAATGATAGATTAAATCTAGTGCTAGAAACTCATACAACCATGATAGCTCAAAGCCAATCATTAAAATCTGACAATGCTAGTCTTCGAGATATTAAGAAAGATTTAAGGAACAAGATGAAAGCTGATGCTCAGGATGTGATAGTTCTAAAAGATAAATTGAGTGAACAATGTGTCAGGTTAGAACTGATGTATGAGCATGTAGAATCATGGGAAAATTATGCAAAAAACCATCAAAGTACAAAATTTTTTCGATTAAGTCCCCATTTCATTTTTTATTTCTGATAAGTCCCCAAACTGCTTAAACCTTTTAAATTGGTCCGTTAACCTGTTATAACAGGTTAACATGCTTAAACCTATTTTGCAAAAACCATCAAAGTATAAAATTTTTTCGATTAAGTCCCCATTTCATTTTTTTCTCTTATAAGTCCCCGAACTAATTAAACTTTTCAACTTTTCGATAAAATAAAACGAATTTTTTTAAACTTTTAAAAACGACGATGTTTATTATGATGACAGAGCATGCCATGTTTGTCTAGACCAAAATAAATTGGTTTGAAAACAATATTTTTTCAAAACGACGATGGTTGTTTCAAAATAATAAATTTTGTTAAAAGTCCGTTATTCCAGATAATATAAGTTTGTTTGATATAATAATATAAATGATGATTATTTCGATCCTATGTTTGTCTAGACCATAATTTTTAAATATATTTTAACTAATTCATCCCGACTAAACTTTAAACAATAAAAATGATCGTTTTGATTTATCATTTTGTTTTTTTTTTTTTTTTGCATCCACATATGTGTTATGTGAGTGTCAATTGAACAATCATTAAATTGATAAAACAACAAATAACATGAGTTTCATCAAGATAAATGATTTATGTGACAAAAAAATTAGTTGAGGGATTTATAAGACAAAATAATTTAGTTAATGAATTTATAAGACAAAATTATTTAGTTGGGGGACTTAATCGAAAAAAAAATCATAGATTTAAAATCCACGTCACCAATTGCAACCCGCTTAACAGGTTACCGGTAACTTTTCTTGAAAAAAACACCAAATTCGTGATTTTTATTTAGTTAAGGGACTTATCAGACAAAAAAATTGATTGAGGGACTTAATCGAAAAAAAACTTGTAGTTTAATGTTTTTTGTGAAATTTTCCCTAGAATCATTAACCAAAGAAATCAGACTTAAGGATGTAGAACTAGCTGAAGCTTGAGTTAAGGTTGCAGAGGCCAATAACAAAGTTGAAAAGTTTAGAAACTCATCCTTTAATCTAGGCAAAATCTTAGATGCTCAAAGACAGTCTAAGAAACCAGTGAGCCTAGGTTATCAGGAAAGTCCTCCACCATTCAACAATAACTATGTGCCTCAACCTCAGGATAAGACCACAAAATCGGTTGAATTAGAGGAAGCAACTATAACTGCAACTGATAAAGGATCATCAACTAAGGTGTCAACCACAACCCCTAAGATTAAGAAAGTTAAGTTTGTGCAGTCTACTAGTGACACCAAACTAAAAGAAGCACAAACTGTAAGTGATAATCAACAAGAGGTTGTAAACACTGTAGTTGAACCAAAAGAACATGACACTAGTGAGACACCTAAGTCAAAGGGTACATATAAAAAGCCAATTGATAAATTTTCTTGCTTCAGATGTCATGAGAAAGGTCACGTTCCGTCTAGTTGTACCTATAAGAAAGTAGAGTCTACATCGATAGTAGGGAAACCAGACCAACCAGCCTTAAGTTCAGTACCTAGTATTGCAAGTACCAGTAGTTCTCAAAATACTGAGAAGAACTTGAATGCAACACCACGTTTAGGTGCTAAACAAATACCGGTGTCGGTCAGACAGAATGACGTGATTAGGACTAATTCACCGAATAGAGTCCCTAGTAAATCTAGGTCAGGACCACAACCAGTCTATAGGAGTACTACACCAAAGAGGAGTTACACTCCAGTTAGGTCACATACCCCTAACAGACATCAGACACCAGGTAGAGCTCAGGGATATAACAGTGAAATGCACTATAATAGTAATTATTCTAGGGCTCCACCGTAAATGACAGCCCAAAGGCCTAGAGTGAATATTAATCACTCAGCACCACAACAGGTTCTTAATCAAAAACCCAAGTCACCTAAAAGGAGAGATGGGTATTTGAAAGAGTTCACGTATATGGATGAGAATGGTATTACCAAGTCAGTCATGGCTTGGGTTCCCCGTGATAACTAACTTGTTTTCTTTCATGTGCAGGAGTTAATTAAAGGTCTTAACAACAAATGGTTCGTCGACAGTTGTTGCTTTCGTCACATGATTGGGGAAAGAAGTCTACTGATGGACTTCAAGGGTGGGAACAAGGGATTTGTGTCATTTGCTGGGAATAAGGGAGGAAATATCACTGGAACATGAGTAGTCACTAATGGGACGATCTCTCTTAATCAAGTCTACCATGTACATAAACTTGATCACAATCTCATTAGTGTCTCTCAGACCTGTTATTGAAGAATTTAGTTATCTTTACTGAAAAAAAAAGCGTTAGTGCTAAAGCCGAGATTCAAGATACCTGAAGAGTGGATTATGATGAGAGCCCCAAGGGTGAATGATCTGTACATGATGGACATGAGTGTAGCAGATTCATCGATGGGAACTATCTGTCTATTATCAAAGGCTTCAGAATCTGAATCTCTACTGTGGCACAGACGCGTGACACCCTTGCACTTAAAGAAGATGAACTTCATCATGAAAAATGGCCTTGTGCAAGGTGTTCCATTGAAGAGTTTTCAGTTTGAAGACATGTGTGTACCGTGCAAGAACGGAAAACAACATAAGAAGTCACACAAGCCAAAGACTCAAAACTCAATCGCTTCCAACTTCGATTTGCTGCATATGGATTTCTTCGGTTCAATCAACAAAAGGAGTATAGGTGGTAGTTGGTTCTGTTTACTTATTACTGATGATTACTCACATTTCTCTTGGGTTTTCTTTTTAGGTACAAAGGACGAGACAACAGGCACGCTGATTGGGTTCTTAGACCAAGTCGAGAACTCATACGGGAAAAGGCATCAGACCTAGGAAGGTCATCAGACTGTTCGAACTTAAGTAAGTTCGAAGACACTGTTTGTTCGAATTTAAGTAAGTTCGAAAGTGATTAAGTTCGTTCGAACTTAATCAAGTTCGAATAACTTAGAATTTTTCCAAACTTGAAACATTTTAAATGTTTTTCTGTTTGCAGAAATGGTTGATCGTGCATTTTATAACATGCATAATATGATTATGACGATAAACCTTCAGGGAGCTGAGGCGCAGCCTTATCGTCAAATGTTGGATTTTCTAGCTCAGTCTAGGGTTGCATACGCATTGACTCACAATCCTATGATTATTCTGCCATATGTCCGCCAGTTCTGGCAATCATTACATGTTGACAGCTTACTAGTACCTCCACTATTGATTTTCCGAACCCATCAGGCAAGCAGCCTTCCTAAGGATGGGATATGCTTAGGACATCAATAAAGCTTCCTATGTAAAAAGTGGTGTTATAGGCCAATGTAGATACCTGATGCACGTTATGATGGTATGTTTTGCACCGAAGAAAGCTGGGTTCGACACGATGATCTCCAAGCTTCAGTCAGGGATGATATCGTTGGTATACAACAAGCCTTTCAACTTTTCATGGTTTTTCTTTGGGGAATCGTTCATCAAATCACCGCTCCTGCACGCGAATGATTTTTGATGTACCCACAATTTATAATGATTATCATAAGGCACTTTCTGCCAGATCTACCAACGCTGCCAGAACAAGTTTCAGTGGCAGCTATAGATAAAAGGATTTTGCAGATTGCCAATCCCACAATGCAATTAGGCCAGACCAAGTGAGGCCCCAAGTGGCTCCTCTATTCAGAGCGATCGTTGATCCATACTTTGTGGCCCCAGATGCTGACGACTGGGAAGTTGATGATCAACCACAACAGCAAGCACGGGCTCAACAAGCACTGGTTGCTCAGGCAGTCCCTCCTACACAAACAACAACAGCGGCAGCTGGGGCGTCTACGTCGGGACCCCAGGCTGACTCGAGATTATAGCCGTTGGAGGAGATTTTTGCTCAGGGATAAGCAGCTCAGGAAAATATAACTGAGGAGCTGGTTAATGACATTTTGGAACTGCCTTCGGAAATTGATGACATTTTCAAGGACATTGACGACTATCAGCCTCCAGCAACAGCGCCAGAAGCAACAGAAGGTCATGTAGAGTCTGCATCCGAATCAGAATCAGATTCGTGTTCTGAAGAAGTCGTAAGGGAAGCAGCCAATCCATCGACAATGGTTGAAAGACATGGCACTAGGCTAGTTGTGCACCAACAGAAAAATGACTCGTCCTGTTTCCAGTCTTCGAGATGAAGATGAACACGATGAAGATTTCGTCTTGGAAGAAGAGGCGTTGGTGTCTAGGCAACAAAGAGCCAAGCGCCAACGTCTAGCTCAGCAAGCTCCATCCACCTCAACCGCCACTCCATCCGCCATAACCACCGCTCCATCCACATCAACATCCACTCCATTAGATGACAAGCTTCTCGCAATTGAAAGCTAAGGTCGACTTCTAGACAGTCCAAATTCTACAACTCTCCAGGGTAGTCTCAGAACTTCAACAACATAACTCACGGTTAGAGCAGCAGAATGCCTATCTACAACAAACAGTGACTGCCCAGCAACAAATTGTGACTGCCCAGCAATCTCAGATTATAACTCTTCAGACCCTAGTGGAGCAAATATTGAAAGATCTTGCAGCTTAGGGGGAGAGTAGTTGCAAGCGAGATGAATTAAGGGGGAGCCGTAGAGATGATGTAAGAGGTGACCCCGATGCTCAACAGAAAGACAGTGAGCTAGCAGATCTTTCACATGAGACTGCTCAGTAAGCTGAGGTTCAGGGGGAACCTGGATCATCAGGCTCAGGAGCTGATAAGGGAAAAGGCAAGGCTCCCGAAGCTTCAGAGTTTCATGAACAAGAAATGATAGGAGCCTTGGCTGGATTGGATGATTAGGATGTGAGGTTTGATTTCGAAGATTTCATAGATCTGGAGGAACTTGAAGAATGAGAGTTTATACCTGAGGATGTTTCTGACTGGAAATCAGATGATGAAGTATTAGAAGATGAAGATGATAATGTTGATGAAGTTTTGATTCAAAAGCAGCCTGTCACGGAGCAATACGTGAATAATGATGAGAATGCGATAGACATAGATATGCTTAACTCTACATTAAATGATGAATCTGAATCTGACATGCCTGACAGGGAGTTAACTAAAGAAGAGAAGAGGAGATTATGGTTCAAGAAAGAAGAAAAGAAGACTGACTTGGCAGTAAAGAAGAAAATGAGGTTGCCAAGTCCGGGAAAGTTAGCAGGCGGGATTCTAAGCTGGTTCTTTGACAGAAAACTGCAACTATTCGTTTGGAAAAGAAGAGATGGGTTATAGTACTTGAGAAGAACACTGAAAGACTTCAATTTTATTGCCAAAATGTGAAGTGAAAGAATTGGCCTGGAAAGAATTAATCAACCTAGGAGACGACCCATATGCTGAAGTTGTAGCTAAGATTATAAGAAGGGAGGATCGGTCGGGATGGTTCGATAGGCTTAAACCAAGATCGGGTAAAAGAGTGGTGGATGAAACTAGAATAGATCCTCTTAGTTGGAGATCATGGGCTAAGATGGTTTACAAACCAGTCAGATGCTTAAAGAAGGTTCCATTAAAGACAATGCCATAGGATATCCTGAATAATATGAAGTGGTGGTACGTCAACAATGAAACAGCTGAAGCCAATGGAGGATGAAGACGAGAAGGTCCTTTTGAAGGTATATGACCCTCTTCATCTCATAAACCTTTCTCGGGATGACCTGCAGAAGCTTCATGATCAACCAATTTTCTATCATGAAGGCTGGAGATCTGAAGGCAGGAAGTTTCAGAAGGTTGTCAATTTTTGTGTGGAGCAGGGACTCCGTGCAGGTAGTGATTTGTATAAGCCTAGTTTTGTAGATAATTGAATATTAATCTAGAAGCTATCGTCAAGGAGGAGTCTGTTGGTACACCCTGTGTGACGAAAGCAGTCTAGATATGTAATAGATAGTGATATGTAATAGATGAGGCTTTATTAATGCAAGTTATGTGTGTTAATTCACGATTGTGTTTGATATCTGCATGTGCATTTTAAGTTCTAGAGTATCAAGTTAAGTTCTAGACTATCAAGTTAAGTTCTAGACTATGATGTTAAGTTCTAGAATGTGCAGATAAGTTCTAGACTATGAAGATAAGTTCTAAGGCTAAGCCTCGAACTTAAGCCAACCCAGACGAACTTAGTGAAGCTAAGTTCGTAGGGTTTTGGACATGTTCGTGGGCTTGGGCCTAAATGAACTTAACTGGTTTAGTTAGAACTTAACTGGTTTAATTAGAACTTAATCCATTTTATTTTACGATCTTTGATATTTACGAGTTTTAGAGCTTTGCAAGTGCACATGCGAGCTAGAAAGTGATCAGAGAGTTTTTCATGGAGCAATACACCGTGTGGGGTCATTCGTTACATCGACTATCATTGTGTTCAGCTCCGGTTTTCGTGCGTGATCGATCCGTTAAGCGTCTAACGAGGATTCCGCACTCGTTGGACAGCGTCACGTCAAGATCAGATCCGTAGACGTGGTGACCTTACAGCCAGGACAACAGTCTCCCTCCTAAGAACTGACAACCTCCCGTCGTTGACTTTATGTTCAACCTGCACCCTCCATAGTCCGAGTCTATGTAAGCTTCTAATTCTAGATCTCCATCAGCGTGATACCAAAGTCCCATCTTCGGTTTAACTTCAGGTATCTCAGAATCTGCTTCACATCTTTCATATGCAACTCCTTAGGGTTGACTTGAAACTAGAAGCTCTTCATTGGTATACTTTGCACAAGGCTAGTTTTAGTGATAAATTTCATCTCCTTAAGTGCAAGTGAGCCATTCGCATGTGCCGCAACAATGATTTTGACTCTGAAGCTTTGGATAGTAAACATGTAGACCCCATCGAAGATTCTGCTATGGACATCTCCATCATATAAAGATTATTCTTCCTTGGAGCCCTCGTCATTATCCACTCTTCACGAATCCTAAATCCAAGCTTTAGCACTAGCGCTTCCTTCTCAGTATAATGTACTGAATGTTGTCTATCAAAGATTTGAGAGACACTAATGAGAATGTAATCAAGCTTCTCTACATAGTAGACTAGCTCGAGAGTGATTTTCCCATTAGTGACTGTTCCTAATCTAGTGATATCGCCTCCTTTATTTCCACTTTTGAAATCATCATTAGACTTCTCACCCCTGTTATGTGCCGAGAGCAACCACTGTCCACATACCATTTGTTGTTTGGACATGTAGCTGACTCCTGCACACTAAACAAGACTGGTTAGTTATCACAGGGAACCCAAGCCCTGATTGACTTGGTAATACCATTCTCATCCACAAACGTGAATTCTTTCAAATACTCATCTCTCCTTTCAGGTGACTTAGGTTTTTGATCAAAAACAGGGTGTGGATTCGATTGATTAACATCCAATCTTAGCCTTGGGGTTGGTCTTTGCTGTTCAGCCCTAGAATAATTTCTGTTATAGTACATCTCATTTTGATAATTCTGTGCTCTACCTGGTATCAAATGTCTATTAAGAGTATGAGACCTAACTGGAGTGTAACTTCTCTTAGGTGTATGATTCCTAATGACATGTTGGGGGCCAGACCTTGATTGACTTAGGAATCTATTCGGTGATTTATTCATATTTCCTTCATTTTGTCTGATAGACACCGGTTGTAGTTTACAACCTACTCGTGACATCACATTAGAGTTCTTCTCTGAATTTTGAGAACTACTCGTGCTCGCACTACTAGGTAGTGTTTTCAAGGTTTGTTGTTCTTGTTTCCCTATAATTGGTGTAGATTCTGGTTTCTACGGAGCCAAACACGATGCTAGTCGATAGAATATCGATCCCACAAGATGTAACGCTCCTCCGTTCGCTCTGTAGCTCTCAAATTCGTCTGAATTTATGAGTCTCAAAGTTCTTTAGAAATCTTGAACTAAGTTCATGATATACCCTTAAGTCCGTGCATGGCCCAAGCCCACAAACTTATAAGTTCAAGCCCACGCAGATAAGTTCGTATGAACTTTTCAGGGCTAAGTTCGTAGGAACTTTTCAGGGCTAAGTTCGTAGGAACTTATCAGCCATAAGTTCGTACGAACTTATCAGCCAAAAGTTCATACTTCATGAACTTAGCTGCCATAAGTTCATGCCTCATGAACTTATCCTCATAAGTTCATGCCTCATGAACTTATCCTCAAAAGTCCATCCCTCATGAACTTATATCCTCATAAGTTCATGCCTCATGAGCTTATCCTCATAAGTTGATGCCTCCTCATGAGCTTATCCTCACAAGTTCATGCCACATGAGCTTATCCTCACAAGTTCATGCCTCATGAGCTTATCCTCACAAGTTCATGCCTCATGAACTTATCTAGAAATCATAAATAAGGACCTATCTGTTGCAATAGACCGGTGTACCAACATACTAAATGAAGATGAAGTCAGTAAAAAGTTAAAAAGCTTAAGTTGTCTGGATAGCTAAATGCAGAATTTATCAAGAAACGGAATAGGCTTCAATTTTTGGAAGATCGTTTAAAGAAAAAGATATTCTGCAAGAGGTATACTCCATGTTCGTTTGTAAAGCTGTTTAGAGTGATTGAGTCGAACATGCTGTAACAACCTAGCTTTTGACCAAATGTATAATTCTGATTTTAAGCTAATAATGTAATTTTATTACATCATTTATTACTTGATTTGTAAGTTAATTATCTGATTATCGAACCAATAATGTAATTTTATTACATTATTTGAATTGTAAATTTAATTAAGCTATCAAATATTTAATTAAATTATACGAATATTAAATTATGATTTATTACATTATTGAAGATAATTAAATAAATGAGATGTAAACTACAAAAGTAAAAGTGGGTTAATTACACGAAATAATAGAATGAAGTATATAAACGCGATTAAGATCATTTAAATCACTCTCTACTCTCTCTCTCTCTCTCTTTAATCTCTCTTTACTCTCTCTCTACTCTCTCTCTACTTCTCTCTAGTTTTTCTTCCAAATCGACCGGTCAATTATCGAGTTCAGCACGTCATCGGAAAGATCTCGAAGAATACTACAAGAATATACAGTTGCATGCGTGATTTTGTACGAATTTGAGGTAAGAATCGTTGTTTTTCTGATTTCTTTATTCTCGGTTTTGAAGAATAATTCGAATTTACCATTTTTCGTGTGATTAAAGCTATTTTAGCTTGAGTTTTAACTAGAATTTGATAGATTATGTATAATATAATTGAACCTAGACTTAATACTTAGTATATTCATGATTTTAGGCTTAGAAATTCATGTTTAAAAGCTGGAAAATATGAACAAATTCGAGATGCCAAGAACAAACTCGATTATAGCAAAAATCGAACCAATGGTTCGATTTTGACATTAAATTCGAATGTGGATTCGATTTTTGATCATTAAATTCGAATTGGAGTTCGAATTTAGCTATGATGTTCGAATTTATCATATAATCGAAATGTATATCTTCGAATTTAATATTTATGTTCGAATTTAAATATTAAATTCGAACCCCTCTCCCTAAATTCGAATATATTGAATAAAACACATGGTCAACACATAATTAACAAAATAATTAGCTTAATGATTATATATATATATATATATATATATATATATATATATATATATATATATATATATATATATATATATATATATATATATATATATATATATGATAATATATATATACACAGATCTTTTGAGAATTTAATGAAACAAAGAATATGAACTAAAGAGAGACAGAGGAGTGCTGCAGTGTATACGAGTGATCGATCATTAAAATCAAGATATGAGACTTTGAGATTAAAGATCAGCAAATGAACACTGAATTCATCATTCAAATGATTCAAAGACTAATAAATATCAAAAATGATATGATTAACAGATTGAGCAACAAGCAAAGTTAAAAGACATTATAGAACATCAGTGAAGGTTATAGCAAGGTGGCAAGCATCTGTATGTCTGATATAAATCAATTAGTGGTTCTTACCCACTGCAGATTGTGAGCAACAGAACCAGAGCCAGAAAATGCAAATTAACCAGTAATTGTGAGTTGTAGATTTTACTTTAACTGCAAATTATGTGAATTGAGACTTTTGTTGCTTTATTCTGATTTTATTGACATTCTGATCCTGAGCATATAGATATATTATCATAGTATGTTTACTATGATTTGTTGAGCTGAGCATGTCTTCATTTAGCTTCTATTCATTGACAAGTCATTTGATTGTTAAGCTTAACACCAACACTATTGCTCGGTGTTGGGATAATGTTAGGCTTATGATGTGCTGATTTACATGATGAAAGCACAGAGGGTAGCTAGAGCTGAACATTCTGATGATACCCATACAGCAATTACTGGTAGCTAGCCCAGTACGTGGCTGATCCCCACTAATGATGCGTGTGTATGGTGTTATCATTATCCGAGCATTCCTTATAGATTTGTCTAAAAGTCTCAAGAGCAACAACAGTTTTATAACTGGGAGCTGAGCAAAGACGCGCATCAAAAGAGCATTTAATTGGCCAATGTCCCTTCGAGATTTGAGCTGTGCATGAGCCTAGTGCAGTGCATGAGCAATAGAGCTGAGCCGTGTATGAGTCGAGTGCAGTGCATGTGCTTTCCGCGTTAATAATTGCATGTTAAATGTGAAATTCTACATTCTCACTAAGCAAATAAGCTTACCCCGTTGTTGCATTATTTTTCAGGTAAAGGCAGAGGATTGGCTGGACCTAGTTCATAGGTCAGGACTCTGAATGAGCTTGAAGTGCTTTAGAACCTGTTTCAACACCTTGGTATTGTTAGATGATAGAGCTTTGGGGTTCGGGCTAGTTTATATTTTATGCTTTGATGTAATAGTCTAGAAGTTTGTACCCTATTATCTTAAAATTGCCTCTGATTGTAATTAACTTTAATTCCGCACTGTTAATTATTATCTTAGTTTCCTGATTGATATTGCATTGCTACTGGGGCCTAGACTTAAGACCTTTGAGAAATCTCGGGTCTTATACATGCCAAATCTTTTCCACTACGCACATTTTCTACAAAGTAAATGTGACACCCTTGCCACATTAACCACCAATTACCATTCACCCAGGATTAATCACCAACAAACACTTAACATAATGATCTGATAGCTTAATAATAGTGCGGAAGCAAAATACATAAGTACATAAATTTAAAATATTACAACTGAACCTAACACCCTATGGTGCTACAAGGTTACATGTCTAGTCTACATACTCAAACATTTTACATTATCCCAAATTTATTACATCAATAATTCCATAATCCAAATACCAAAGAAAACGGTAGAAATCTTCAATCACTTCAATAGATTTCCTAGCTAGATGTTCCCGCAGCGGATTTCCCTTTTCCTGTAAAAAAAAAATATAACAACTGAAAGGGTAAGCTAAAGCTTAGTGAATACCAGTTGATTTTACACATTCTACAAATCATTATGATGCCACCCAGGGTAACCGCGGTAACACATACCGTATACCCCACACGTACTCCAAGTACGCAAACCTGAGCCGCAGCTCCTTCGAGCTGACACTCGGCATAAGAACAACCAACCATCTGAGGCAGACATTACATCGGGGATGACCTACTGTCTATCCTGACCACAGAGGTGTCAAACTCTTGGTCATATAGCACAGTAACATCAGAGTACAGATGCGACCACGCAGGTCCATCGAAAAGATGCACAACAAATGAACGGACATGCAACAAATATGAATGTGCATCAACATAAACGCATGTTAGTAGAATGCCAAACGAACATGAAACAACATGCCTCAGCAGGCAATGCAAACATAATGCAGATGCAGCAATGTTAAAATCAAAGGTACTCACAGTGGGTGCGTTATTATCTTTATTCAAATTTTATTTCTCCTCGGGCTTTCAACCGGATCAACCAAGTACCCCACTGTGGGTTAAACAACTCCACAAGGGACCTGTAAGTCATTTGTAACAACACATCATGTTAATATCTTGTTTCTCTCCATAAAACTTAATTTTATAAGTTTTTTTTTTTACCATTTTTGATCCTAAATTCGGATCTGTGTCCGAATTCGGATCCCACCCGAATTCGGACCCCAGTTCGGATCCCACATGATTCCCAATTCGATCCATATATATATAAGTCCCAATTTCGGATTCTTTGTAAATTCGGACCAATACAATTTCGGATAATGGTCAAATTCGAACCATTAATTAGAATCGAACCACATGTTAATCTTCGGACCACATCCGAATTCGGTCCCCAACCGAATTCGGACCCCATCCTAAATTCAAACACTTAGAATATTTTTGCCATATAAATTTTCCAGAATTCCGGACCTCATCCTAAGTTCGAAGATGTCCGAATTCGGATCAGATCCGAGTTCATCAAGGATCCGAATTCGGACCTTCTGATGTTCAAACTTGTGCAGTTTTATTATTTCCAGATTTTAATCCAAGTCCTTTTTGGTACTAATTCAATACATGAAATAAATTATACCAACTAAAATACACTTAATTTCAACCACTTTAACACTAACATTAACCTCTTTCATGCACCAAATCACACCCTTTATAACCGTTTTTCTTTATTTTCGAACACACACTAAAACACACACTAAATGCTCAAATCCATACTTTCAGTTCGAATCAGGGGCTGAAATTTTGTACATAGCATCATAAATACTCGATTTAAACTAATCCACAATAAAATCATACATGCATCCATGATTGAATCTCCAAATCAAATTTTCGGTTCATATAAAAACCGAACCAAATATTCCCACAAATCGAATTTTAAAGAGATATTTACCTTAATTCGGTGATTGCAGATGTTTTAGTTCCTTGAATGCAATCTTATTCCAGATTTTCAGCTTCAAAATCCAATCTTTGATGATCTTCAAATTTTTAGAGAGAGAGAGAGAGAGAGCCGAGAGAGTATAGTTGTAGAGAGAGAGTGAGTTAGTTCAAAATGAAAGACTAAGGGCCTTTTATTCCATAATTTCAACTTTTGACACTTTTAGCCCCTTAACTTATCCGGTTCCAATAAATACTGAGTTTGTCTTAGTTTTACCCTTACTAACAATTATAAATCATAATAATAATTCAAAATTCCAAAGCTTCATAATTTCTCAAAATAGCAACCAACTTTCATAAATCAACTTAACTTACAAATTTAAACTTAATAAACTTCAATTATAATAATTTTAATCCGAGGATGTTACAGCATGGGCTCCACCACGCTCAACTTCGTCCTCGAAGTTACTCGGATATGAAAAGTTGCGGATATTTCTTTAACATCTCAGACTTAGGCTCCCACGTATGATTTGCTCCTTTGTGATGCTTCCAACGAACAAGCACCATCTCTATTTCCTTGCTTCTCAACTTCTTTACTTTCGTATCTAGCACACACTCCGGCTCTTCAACATACCGGAGCCTTTCATCAATTTGCAATTCAGTGTGATCTGCCCAATCTTCGTTTTCGGCAGTGAATGACTTCCTGAGATTTCCCACATGGAATACCGGGTGTATGCCTGACATTTCTTCCGGCAACTCTAAACGATATGACTGGTTTCCAACTTTTTCTATTATCTTAAATGGCCCAACAAATCTTGGAGCCAGCTTTCCTCTTTTTACAAAACGTGCAACACCCCTCATAGGTGACACCTTCAAATAAACCCAATCATGTATATCGAAACTGATTGGCTTGTGCCTCCTGTCGTAATAACTTTTCTGGCGATCCTGGGCCGCCTTCATATTCTGTCTCACCAACTGAATCTTTTCATTCGTTTCTTGTAGTAATGCCGGCCCAGCAATCGGCGTTTCACCGGTTTCCTTCCAACATGTAGGAGTCCTACATCTTCTCCCATACAATGCCTCAAACGGCGCTTTCTTGATCGTCGCGTGGTAACTGTTATTGTATGAAAACTCGATCAGTGGCAAATGATCGTCCCAATTGCCACCGAGGTCTAACACACACGACCGCATCATATCTTCGAGTGTTAGGATGGTCCTTTCACTTTGACCATCGGTTTGCGGTCGGTAAGCCGTACTCATAGCAATCCTCGATCCTAACCCTTCTTGTAATGCCGACCAAAAGTTGGAAGTAAATCGGCTATCCCGGTCCGATACAATAGACTTTGGCACCCCGTGTCTAGAAACTATCTCAGCCACATAGATCTGTGCTAACCTTTCCAGAGATTATCCTTCCCGAATCGGAATAAAGTGTGCGGACTTAGTTAACCTATCGACTATCACCCAAACTGTATCGTGTTGACGCCTAGTCTTCGGCAACTTTGTAACAAAATCCATCGTTATGTGTTCCCACTTCCATTCCGGAACGGGAAGCGGTTGCAAACTACCGTATGGTTGCTGGTGTTCGGCTTTCACTAACCGACAAGTTCGGCATCTCTCCACGTACTGTCCGATATCTTTCTTTAATCCGGGCCACCAGAAGTCTGCTTTCAGCTCGTTGTACATCTTTGTGCTCCCGGGATGTACAGAAAACTTTGACTGATGAGCTTCTTCTATTATCACATTTCTCATGCCTCCATACTTTGGCACCCAGATTCTTCCGTAAACTCCTTTCAGACCCGATTCGCTCGTTTCCATATTCTTGATCTGTGCCCTTATATCCTCAGCACCAACATTCTCGTCTTTCAAGGCTTCCTCTTGAGCGGCCTTGACATCATCAATAATAGTGGATGTTAACATAGTAGATGTCAACATGTAACAACAATCCTTAGTATATGCTTTGCGGCTCAAAGCATCGGCTACCACGTTAGCCTTTCCAGGATGGTAAAGGATTTCACAGTCATAATCCTTTATTAGCTCCATCGAACGTCTCTGTCTCATGTTAAGTTCTTTCTGGCTGAAAATGTATTTCAGGCTCTTATGATCCGTGTATAACTGACACTTAGTCCCATATAGATAGTGCCTCCACAATTTTAACGCAAACGTAACTGCAGTCAGCTCCAAGTCATGAGTCGAGTAGTTCTTTTCGTGCTGCTTTAATTGTCTCGAAGCATAAGCTATAACTTTTCCACGTTGCATCAATACCGCACCAAGTCCCAACCTCGAAGCATCCGTGTATACCACAAAGTCCTCATTACCCTCTGGTAGGGCAAGTATCGGTGCTTCACTTAACGTCTTTTTCAAAATATCAAACGCCTCCTGCTGCACAGTTTCCCATACAAACGGTGCATTCTTCTTTGTTAACATCGTTAAAGGGACTGCAATCTTTGAAAAGTCCTTAATGAATCTCCTATAATAGCCCGCCAGCCCAAGGAAACTTCTGACTTCCGTAGCTGAGCGAGGCGGCTCCCAATTCCTTACCGCTTCTACCTTAGCCGGATCTACAGAAATTCCGGCCCCCGATATCACATGCCCTAAAAATTGAATCTGTTGCAGCCAAAACTCACATTTTGAGAACTTGGCATACAACCTTTCCTTTCTTAACAATTCCAATAACTCTTTTAGATGATCAGCGTGTTCGGCTTCAGACTTTGAATACACCAAAATGTCATCTATAAAAACAATTACCGACTTGTCCAACATCGGTCTGCAAACTCGGTTCATCAAATCCATAAAGACAGCCGGGGCATTGGTTAACCCGAAAGGCATAACCAAGAACTCGTAATGCCCGTAACGTGTCCTAAAAGCTGTTTTAGGCACATCTTCCTCTCTAACTTTTAACTGATGATATCCCGACCTCAAGTCAATCTTAGAAAACACACAAGCTCCATGTAACTGGTCAAACAAGTCATCTATCCGCGGCAGCGGATACTTGTTCTTAATTGTCAATTTATTCAGCTCCCGGTAATCGATGCACATCCTCATGGTGCCATCTTTCTTTTTCACAAATAAAACAGGGGCTCCCCACGGCGATGAACTTGGTCGAATAAAACCCTTGTCTAACAACTCCTGGAGTTGTGTCATCATCTCTTTCATCTCGGTTGGGGCAAGGCGATAAGGAGAACGAGCTACCGGTGCAGCTCCAGGGATCAGATCAATTCTAAATTCCACTTGTCTCTCAGGCGGCACGCCAGACAAGTCTTCCGGAAACACATCCGGGAATTGTGAAACAACAGGCACATCGGCCAACGTCTTCTTCTCAGCCTTGGCATCTATAGCATATGCCAGGTAGGCGTCACATCCCTTTGCAACAAGCTTTCGAACTTTTGCAACAGTCAACAAACACAGATCCCCACTTCTCCTATCCCCATAAATACAGATCTCACGCCCCTCCGGAGTAGTTATCTTGATCATACGCTTCTTACACACTATATGGGCTTCATTCTCTATCAACCAATCCATCCCGATAATCACATCAAATTCACTAAACTCGATCGGAATCAAGTCCAAATTGAAGACTACATCTTCAATCACTAAAGTGCAGTTTCGGTATACATGATCTACTTTAACTAGAGTATTACTAGCAGTTTCAATATCTAGTACAGCAGATAGCTTAGACAATGGCATGGCAAGTTGTTGTGCAAACATAGTAGATACAAACGACCTATTGGCACCCGAGTCAAATAATACTCTTGCAGGTAAAGAGTTTACAATAAACATACCCGTGACCACCTCCGGGTTTTCCCTAGCCTCTTCTGCAGTAATTTGAAAGGCACGAGCCGGTGCCCTTTGTGACTGACCCCGACCTCGGTTAACTGAACCGCCGCTTGAACCTCCTGAAGATCGTGTTGATGTTGGAGCAGCAACTGCTGGGGTATTCTTTCGACAATTCCGACTATAGTGCCCCCGTACTCCACACTTATGGCAAGCATCAGATCTCCGTGGGCATTCATTTTGAAAGTGGCCCAACTCTCCGCAGCAGAAACACGCACGCCCGTTGGTGCACTTGCCGAAGTGTTCCAGATGACACTTGTTACAATACTGCGGTTCGGTGTTGATAGAGTAAGCACGTGCGCGACCAGAAGAACTAGACTGTCGGCGATAAGACTGTTGCGGCGAGTATTGAGATGATCGTGAAGAACCAGAATAACCTCCTTCGCGTTGGCGTTTCGGTGGTGAAGGTTGAGTTGGGTTGACTGAAGCAGCAGCGGACCCCATCACGTATCCCGACATACTTAGAATTTGTTCCACATTTCTGGCGGCTTCCAATAGACCAGCAAATGTGGGGTAGCGTACATTGCTCATCACCCTTCGAATCTCCAAATCAAGACCAGCCTCAAACCTGGTCACTTTCCTCTCCTCGGTATCCACTTGATGAGGCGCGAACAAACTCAGCCTCGTAAACTCTACAGCGTACTGGGACACAGACTTAGTCCCCTGAATCAGCGTCATGAACTTAGCTTCAAGTCTTCGGCGCTCATCGGCCGGGCAGTACTGCTGAGTAAAAATTTCAGTGAACTCAGCCCATTTCATTACAGCAACCTTCTCCATTGTTAGTGCATTCACCATCGAGTTCCACCACATTATTGCGTCTTTGGTGAACATGGCAGTAGCGAATCGGACCATATCCTTCTCAGCACAATCGCTGATTCGGAAAGTCCTTTCTGTAGCTGTTATCCACTCCAGTGCAGTAACAGCATCACCCAACCCAGTAAACTCAACGGCTCCATTTCCCTTAAAGTCCTTGAAACGGCAACCCCTGGGCTTATTTGATGACCCAGTGTTGTCACCTTGCTCGTCATCGTTTCCCTCTCTTTCCTTATTCTTTCTCTTATCTTCTCTTCGTTTAGCTTCGGCCTCATCTCGAGCCCGAAACTGGTCCTGAATCATCCGATTTTGCTCAGCCATCATGGCTAGCATCATTTCTCTCGTCTCTTCTGGTGTCATTCCTCCTCCAGACATGTTCTGAAATATGAAACATATAACTTATTTAGTAACATGTCATTTATTTATAGACACCACCCAATTGTCCCGTATGATAGTCAATATTCTTATGATTACTAGATCGTAACCTATCTTAGTTCAGATCATTACTTAGTATCACTACATGTCAACACTTAATGTTTGAGACCAAGACCTCACGGACACTTGAATCTCAAACTACTGCTCTGATACCATACGCTGTGACACCCTTGCCACATTAACCACCAATTACCATTCACCCAGGATTAATCACCAAAAAACACTTAACATAATGATCTGATAGCTTAATAATAGTGCGGAAGCAAAATACATAAGTACATAAATTTAAAATATTACAACTGAACCTAACACCCTATGGTGCTACAAGGTTACATGTCTAGTCTACATACTCAAACATTTTACATTATCCCAAATTTATTACATCAATAATTCCATAATCCAAATACCAAAGAAAACGGTAGAAATCTTCAATCACTTCAATAGATTTCCTAGCTAGATGGTCCCGCAGCGGATTTCCCTTTTCCTGTAAAAAAAAAATATAACAACTGAAAGGGTAAGCTAAAGCTTAGTGAATACCAGTTGATTTTACACATTCTACAAATCATTATGATGCCACCCAGGGTAACCGCGGTAACACATACCGTATACCCCACACGTACTCCAAGTACGCAAACCTGAGCCGCAGCTCCTTCGAGCTGACACTCGGCATAAGAACAACCAACCATCTGAGGCAGACATTACATCGGGGATGACCTACTGTCTATCCTGACCACAGAGGTGTCAAACTCTTGGTCATATAGCACAGTAACATCAGAGTACAGATGCGACCACGCAGGTCCATCGAAAAGATGCACAACAAATGAACGGACATGCAACAAATATGAATGTGCATCAACATAAACGCATGTTAGTAGAATGCCAAACGAACATGAAACAACATGCCTCAGCAGGCAATGCAAACATAATGCAGATGCAGCAATGTTAAAATCAAAGGTACTCACAGTGGGTGCGTTATTATCTTTATTCAAATTTTATTTCTCCTCGGGCTTTCAACCGGATCAACCAAGTACCCCACTGTGGGTTAAACAACTCCACAAGGGACCTGTAAGTCATTTGTAACAACACATCATGTTAATATCTTGTTTCTCTCCATAAAACTTAATTTTATAAGTTTTTTTTTTTTACCATTTTTGATCCTAAATTCGGATCTGTGTCCGAATTCGGATCCCACCCGAATTCGGACCCCAGTTCGGATCCCACATGATTCCCAATTCGATCCATATATATATAAGTCCCAATTTCGGATTCTTTGTAAATTCGGACCAATACAATTTCGGATAATGGTCAAATTCGGACCATTAATTAGAATCGAACCACATGTTAATCTTCGGACCACATCCGAATTCGGTCCCCAACCGAATTCGGACCCCATCCTAAATTCAAACACTTAGAATATTTTTGCCATATAAATTTTCCAGAATTCCGGACCTCATCCTAAGTTCGAAGATGTCCGAATTCGGATCAGATCCGAGTTCATCAAGGATCCGAATTCGGACCTTCTGATGTTCAAACTTGTGCAGTTTTATTATTTCCAGATTTTAATCCAAGTCCTTTTTGGTACTAATTCAATACATGAAATAAATTATACCAACTAAAATACACTTAATTTCAACCACTTTAACACTAACATTAACCTCTTTCATGCACCAAATCACACCCTTTATAACCGTTTTTCTTTATTTTCGAACACACACTAAAACACACACTAAATGCTCAAATCCATACTTTCAGTTCGAATCAGGGGCTGAAATTTTGTACATAGCATCATAAATACTCGATTTAAACTAATCCACAATAAAATCATACATGCATCCATGATTGAATCTCCAAATCAAATTTTCGGTTCATATAAAAACTGAACCAAATATTCCCACAAATCGAATTTTAAAGAGATATTTACCTTAATTCGGTGATTGCAGATGTTTTAGTTCCTTGAATGCAATCTTATTCCAGATTTTCAGCTTCAAAATCCAATCTTTGATGATCTTCAAATTTTTAGAGAGAGAGAGAGAGAGAGCCGAGAGAGTATAGTTGTAGAGAGAGAGTGAGTTAGTTCAAAATGAAAGACTAAGGGCCTTTTATTCCATAATTTCAACTTTTGACACTTTTAGCCCCTTAACTTATCCGGTTCCAATAAATACTGAGTTTGTCTTAGTTTTACCCTTACTAACAATTATAAATCATAATAATAATTCAAAATTCCAAAGCTTCATAATTTCTCAAAATAGCAACCAACTTTCATAAATCAACTTAACTTACAAATTTAAACTTAATAAACTTCAATTATAATAATTTTAATCCGAGGATGTTACAGTAAAACCCAACTAATACAAGATATGAGGAGTGAACACAAGATAGCTGTGCTTATAAGAATTGACAAAGATCGATTTGTCAATATCTTCTATCCTACATTCACAGCGACAAGAGCCGATGGGAAGATATATCAGTTCAGTGAAGTTGATCTATTCAAGATTAATCTGGTTGATGTAGAAGACCTTTTTGATGAATTGTGCCGCAATAAAAGAGAAGAAAACTGCAGATTTGCACTTAAAGCAATATTTTATTTCATGCACACTAAGTTAGTTTTAATGTCAATTCAAGTTTTACAGATTGGTGTTGAGAGAGGAATGAGAAGGATAAATGTCACTGTGCCAAACAGACATGTCAAAAATATTGAGAAAATGAAAGAGTATCAAGTGGTTCTTGACAAGCATCCAGTTGTGATCTATAAAGATAAGAATCAAAAGAAAAGAGCCATGAGAATGATTGAGCTGAATAAGTATTCAAATGGTACTCTTCTGAACATGATGACTGCATTGAAAGGAATTCTTGACCATGATCTGATGCGTCGTTTGAAAGGTGGAGGTATGAGTCCAGTTGATAGAAGAATGGTTGTTGATTTTATGGCAAAGATTTAGTCAAGATTGAGAAGCAGAAGAAGTATCAGAAGGTTTGAGATGAAGCTGGGCCTGAAAGACTAAAGACTGATTACAATCCATAAAAGGGGGAGAATGTTGGGATTAATATTGTATATTTATGAATGTAATAGTCTACGGTTCATTTTTTAATTACTCACTTCTTAATTTGTATATAAATAGTATACGGTAGTACTGTAGCTGTACTTTTGCATGAATTTAATTCTCAACTGTACGGCTAGGTCATCATCGATTTCAGTGCATTCTTAGAACCGTATGTAATTCTTTCATCCTGAATATAATCATTCAGTCGATTGTGTTCTAATTGTTGTTCTTCATTGTTGAAATCATATTTGTTATTGTTGATATTGAAATAACAAACCTACAATATTAAAAAGAAAGTAAGTTCACCCACCATGCTCATTTCATACTTAGATTTCATGAGCAGCGAAAAATTCTTGCATAACTGTAACATCCTCGGATTTAATTTATTATAATTGGGATAATTAGATGAATTTTTGTACAATTAAGTTAAATTATGAAGAATGATTATGTATCTGAATATTTAAAAGTTTGTTGTTATTTTAAGGAATTAAGAAATTTGAGAATTTCAACTTTTAATTATTAAGTATGATTGTTAAAAAAATGTTAATGATGAGAATTACGATGAAACTCAATATTTAATGGAACCATATAAGTTGAGGGACTAAAGGTGCCAAAGTTGGAAATTTTGGAATAAAAGACCATGGGTCTTTCATTTTGAACTATCACATTCTCTCACTAAAAATATCTTATCTCTCGGCTCTCTCTCTCTACAATTCAAGAATCATCAAAAGTTGGAATTGAAGGCTAAAAATTTGGAATCAAGATCACAAAAGAGAACTATCAACACTTCAAATTCAGATTTGACGTAAAAATCTTTTATATTTCGGATTATTGAGCATTTTGGTTCGGTTTTGACAAAATCCGAATCATAAAATAGGAGTAGCAGATGTTAATGCATGTTAGAGATTATTATGGATATGTTTAAATCAAGTGTTTGGGATGATATGTATCAAATTTCAGCTTCTGATTCAACCTGAAAGTATAATTTTTAGAATTAAGTGTGTGTTTTATGTGTGTGTTCGATGGTTGTACAAAAAGGGTCAAAAAGGATCTGAATTGGTATGCAAATGTGTTAATATTAGTGCTAAAATAGTTAAAATAAGTGTATATAAGTTGGTAGAAATTATTTCAAACACTGGATAAGTACAAAAATGTTGGAAATTAAATCTGGAAAATGGCAAAAAAAAAAGAACTGCACAAGTTCGAACAGCAGGAGGTCCTCGGATCCGGTCAGAATTCGGATGAGATCCGAACCTCAAATATTCAAAATAGCAAAATAAATTCTAAGTGTTGAAAATTCGGATGAGATCCGAACTTGACTATGGTCCGAACTTGTATGTGGTCCGAACTCAACTATGGTCCGGACTTGTATGTGATCCGAACTTGACTATGATTCGAACTTATATGGGGACCGAATTGGGGTCCGAATTCGGGTGGGATACGAATTCGGACATGGATCCGAATTTAGGGTCAAATATTGCTGTAACACCCTCTAATCACAGCTAAAAGCCACGTCATTTACAATACACAGGTGGCATTAACGCATATAATATTCATATCACAATGTCAAGGTTTACACAAACACTGATTAATTAAAACATTTCCCAAACGTAATCACAATATCCAGAAGTCAACCCGACATACAAAGCCCGACCCATACCCAAATATTCACATACAAACCCAGTACAACTTATCTCAAGGTTTCCCAACAGAACAAGGAACACATACAGAATACAAAAGCAGAATCTCCCGATCGCAGCAAGTCAAGCTCCTATCGTCGCTCAGGAGCTGGCGGTCCTATCTTCGGTTCCCCAGATACACACATCAGACTCGAATACGTAAGCTTCACAGCTCGTGAGTACACAAGGGTTAGACACTGCACAGTTCACATAATCACATATCGCATGTCACATGGCAGCCCTACACTAAGCGGCATAACACATGCCAACCAGTCTCTAATCAGAGACCCTAGAGATCCAATTACAGAAGGAGATACTCATCTTAATTTGGGAATCCCTCCCCCCTGGAGCCAAGCCACGCCCGTGGAGGCTAACAAGAGTAATGGTCGCATATATATATATATATATATATATATATATATATATATATATATATATATATATATATATATATATATATATATATATATATATATATATATATATGGGAACCCTACACAGGGTCAGACAGAGCTACACAGCTCCCGCGATAACCCACCGCGATACACTATAATGGATCTCAATTATATTGCACATAAAAAGAAAGAGGGATCATACCTGAGGGGCAACTCGCAGTGCCCAAACAATTCATATAATCACATATGAAATATTAACACAAAAGACTCGAAAGACAGCGACTAGTCTTTGGAAAAAGTCTCGCGTACTCACCTGGATCACCCTGCACAATTTCCCTAACTGTCTGATCCGAACTCAGCCCGCGACAATCTTCGATAATCCCTGTACATAAATTAATTCTCCCAGATTAATCTCAATTATCCCATGACTGTTAATATACCCAAATGAACCCCACAAAACAGCCCAACGGACCCCGAAAGCCCAAACCAACCCAAACCCGCAGAAGCCGGATCGCGGCCGCACTGGCCCGATCGCGGCCCGCACTCGAGGAAGAACATCGCGGCCGCGCTTGGCGCGTCGCGGTCGCGCTCACGACGGACAGCAGTCCCCTGTTTCTGTTTCAGTTCTGTCCAGGGGGTTATTTCACCCCCACAGCTCGATTCCAGCAGAATATGACCAAACAATTGACACCAAAACTCTTCTAAAATATATACACACCAATTCCCATCATATCACATGATTAACACACAAAAATTAAGCCCAACTCAAAGGATTCTTACCTTGCAACTTCAAGAACACAAAGGGGGACTCTCAAATCCAAATTACAGCAATTAGAACACTCAATTGGCTTTAATCTCAATCTCCAGCAGCACAAAGGAACACACACACACCTATCTATTTGGTTTGCACAAAAGGAGAGGAGATAAGCATACGCTACACACATATATCACATAACGGATCCCGTTATATCGCGGGTTCGACACCGATACCCGACCCCAATGTCAAAAATCCACTATTTATATCATTAAATCCCATTTAATCCCGTGAATCCATAATTATAATTTATCCACTAAAATTATATCCCGAATCCACGTAATTCCCCGTCCCGACACGTATAATCCACTATACGAGACGCAATTGGACCAACGCAATAATCACTATTATAATTAGTCAATAGGATAATTACACGTACCTGCTCGGGAGTCGGGGTGTTACAAATCCTCCCCCCTTAAAAAGATTCCGTCCCGGAATCTAACTCTGGCTCTGGAACAGGAAAGGATAGCGACTCCGCATCTCAGACTCAGGCTCCCAAGTTGCGCTGGTACCCTTATGATATCTCCATTGAACGAGTACCAATGATATCTCCTTATTGCGCAACTTCTTCACCTTCCGATCAGTAATCATCTCTGGCTGCTCCGTATATCTCAACTGATCATCCACGGATATCTCTGATAACGGCACATACTGATCTTCCTTTGCTAAACATTTTCTCAAATGGCTCACGTGGAATGTATCATGAACACCGGCCAACTCTGGTGGCAATCTCAACCGGTAGGCCTGATCTCTGACTCTCGCAATGATCTCAAACGGCCCTATATACCTCGGACTCAGCTTGCCCCGGTGTCTGAATTGGATAACACCCTTCCACGGAGATACTTTCAACAACACTTGATCCCCAACACGGAACTCCAGCTCGGAAGTACGGCGGTCAGCGTAACACTTCTGACGGCTCTGTGCAACACGCATATGCTCTCGGATCACAGCTACCTTATCACTTGTCTCCTGAAGTAGCTCGGGCCCACTGATCGGTCGCTCACCGACCTCACCCCAACACACTGGGGTTAGACACTTACGGCCATATAATGCTTCGAACGGTGCCATCTTAATCGAGGCATGGTAGCTATTATTGTAAGCAAACTCTACTAACGGGAGATGCACATCCCAGCTAGCTCTGAAGTCTATGGCACATGCTCTCAACATGTCCTCGAGTGTCTGGTTGGTGCGCTCAGTCTGCCCATCTGTCTGAGGCCTGTAAGCTGTACTCAGCTGAACCCGGGTACCCAGCTCTCTCTGGAAGCTCTGCCAGAACCGCGAGGTGAATCGAGTATCGCGATCGGAAGTAATCGACTTCGGAATCCCATGTCGCGACACCACCTCATCAATATATAGCCGCGCTAGCTGGTCCATCGTGATCGTACCCCGAACAGCAAGAAAATGCGCACTCTTAGTCAACCGGTCCACTATGACCCAAATCATATCGTTCCCACGCACAGTACGAGGAAGTCGGACGATGAAATCCATCGTGATGTGGTACCACTTCCACTCGGGAATCTTCAGTGGCTGTAGACGGCCGTGCGGTTTTTTGATGCTCACTTTTAACCCGCAAACAGGTCATACACTGCTCGACATAACGGCCCACGTCCCTTTTCATACCCGGCCATCAGTAGAACTCTCGGAGATCTCGGTACATCTTGGTGCTCCCAGGATGAATAGACAACCTCGACTTATGCGACTCGTCAAGGATCAGCTGTCGCAAGTTCCCAACTTTGGGAACCCAAACTCTGCTTCCCAGTATATACAACCCCCGGTCATCCCTGACCAATGACTCTGTCTGCCCCACCAACCTCTCTCTCTTCACATTCTGCTCCCGCAGACCCTCTATCTGTGCCAATCTCAGACTGTCAATCAGGGTAGAGGTGATCTCGAGTCTCACAGCTCGGGAGGTAACTGTCTGGGCACACGCCTTACGGCTCAAGGCGTCAGCTACTACGTTCGCCTTCCTAGGGTGATACTGTATCTCACAGTCATAGTCTTTCAGAAGCTCTAAACTGCGTCTCTGTCGCATGTTCAACTCCTTCTGACTGAAAAGATACTGAAGGCTCTTGTGATCAGTATAAACCACAAACTGGGATCCATACAGATAATGTCGCCATATCTTTAGCGCAAAGACTATGGCATCCAACTCAAGATCATGGACAGTATGATTCTCTTCATATGTCTTCAGCTGTCTCGAAGCGTAGGCAATCACCTTGCCCCGCTGCATCAACACACAACCCAGCCCTGTCCCTGATGCATCACAGTACACAACGAAATCATCCGTACCCTCGGGCAAAGCCAACACCGGCGCCTGGCACATTCGAGCTCTCAACTCAGCAAAGGCAGTCTCCTGCTCGTCATTCCACTCGAATGGTACGCCCTGCCGTGTCAATCTCGTCAACGGCATGGCTATCCGCGAAAAGTTCTGAATAAACCGTCGGTAGTAGCCTGCTAATCCCAGGAAACTACGAATCTCTGGCACGGTCTTAGGCTGCTCCCAACTCATCACAACCTCGATCTTCGCAGGATCCACTTTGATGCCCTTGCTGCTCACAATATGGCCCAAGAGCTGCACCTCTCGGAGCCAGAACTCGCACTTCGAAAACTTCGCATAAAGTCTCTCTCTCTCTGCAGCACGCTCAGGACCTCCCTCAAGTGCTGCTCATGCTCCTCGAATAGATCAATATGTCATCTATAAAAACGATCACAAATCGATCCAACATGGCTCTACACACCCTGTTCATCAAATCCATGAAGGCTGCGGGTGCGTTAGTCAGTCCGAATGGCATGACTAAGAACTCGTAATGTCCATAGCGCGTCCTGAAGGCTGTCTTAGGCACATCCTCTTCCCTGACCTTCAGCTGATGATATCCCGATCGCAAATCAATCTTCGAAAAGAAGCTAGACCCCTGTAGCTGGTCGAATAAATCGTCGATTCGCGGAAGTGGATATCTATTCTTCACAGTCACTTTATTCAGCTCTCGATAATCGATAGACATTCGCATGGTACCGTCTTTCTTCTTTACAAACAACACCGGTGCTCCCCATGGTGATGAGCTCGGACGGATAAATCCCCTATCCAGCAACTCCTGAAGCTGAGTCATCATCTCTCGCATCTCAGTGGGTGCCAGCCTATAAGGCGTCTTCGCAATCGGCACCGCTCCAGGGATAAGGTCGATCCGGAACTCTACCTGACGATCTGGCGGTAGCCCAGGTAACTCATCTGGGAATACCTCAGGGTAGTCTCGCACTACAGGTACATCCCCTACCTTCGTCTTCTCTTTCTGGGCGTCAATCACATAAGCCAGGAAGGTCTCACAACCCTTCGTCACGTATCTCTGAGCTCTAACCATCGAGATGATCCCCATCTCGCCCTTTCGTCTCTCCCCGTAAACTGTCACGACCTCGGTCTCAGAAATCGGTATCCTGATCATCTTCTTAGCACAAAAAATATCTGCATGACGGGCTGTCATCCAGTCCATACCGACGATCACATCGAAACTGCTGATCTCGATAGGCAGTAAATCGATCAAGAATCGGTGAGTATCGATCTCGAGTACACACTCTCGTTAAATACGGCTCACTAAAGCGGTACTGCCGTCTACCCTCTCGATAATCAATGGCACAGATAATACAGTAGGAGCAACAGTAAAATAAGCACAGAAGGACACTGACACATATGAGCGATCGGCTCCAGAATCAAATAAGACTCGCGCACGCAAGCCATTCAGAATATACGTACCCGTAACAACGTCTAGAGCATCTCTGGCCTCCTCAGCTGTGGCCTGGAACACTCGGCCTCTGGCTCTCGGAGTTGCATCCCTGCGGGAAGTAGAAGAGGAAGGCTCGGCTCTAGCACCGCTCGTGCTCGCCCCCGGTACCGCTGGTGCTGTCTCTGGGCAGTCTCTCATGCGATGGCCCGGCTTCCCACATCGGAAGCATAATGCCTCTGGGGCTGTGCAGGCTGTGGCTGTATGGCCGAACTGGCCGCATCTAATACATCGAAATTGATCACTAGCACATGGCCCGGCATGCCTGCGGTGACACCTCGGGCAATCTCGCTCTCCGGATGAACTGTCAGCTCTGCTTCCCGATGCCCGGGACCCCTGCCCAACACTGCTCTGACTGGCCGCATGACTGTCTCTCTGACCCTGTCCCCGGGATCTCTCATCCCGACCTCTATCTCTGCCTCTGTCCCTGCCTCGGTCCCTACGCGGACCTGTACTCTGCTCCTGATGACGGCCCTGCTCGGGCTGCTGATCCCTCGGCTCGCGCCAGTAACTAGACTGCTCAGTGGCTCCCGTACGCTGTCTCTGAGTAGGCGGCTGCTCTCGCTGCCTCTCGATCTCTCGCTCTCTCATGCGAGCTAACTCTAGCGCCCTAGCAAAAGATGACGTCTCCTGTAGTCCCACAAACTCCCTGATATCTGGTCTCAGGCCGTCAACAAAGGCATCGGCCTTGCGCCTCTCTGTATCCACATGCTGTGGCGCGAACTGGGAGTACTCATTAAAGCGATCCACATACTGCTGCACGGACAGATCCCTCTGCTGTAAATGGAGCAAGCGGCGCTCCATCTCTCTCTGCTCATCACGGGGCGCATACTGAATCTCAAACATGTCCTTAAACTGAGCCCAGGACATCGAAAACGCACGAGAATCAGACATGGAAGACGCGATAGATCTCCACCACTGTGAGGCTCCACCCCTCAACTGATATGTGGCATACCCAACCATGTCCTTCGGGTCCACATGAGCAACCCGAAAAGCAGACTCAATCTCGCGCTCCCACGCGAGTGCCATCCCTGGCTCACCCCCGCCTCTGAACTCTGGAGGATTCCCAGTCATGAAATCCTTAAATGAACCCCCTCGCTGAGATGTAGACGAAGAGGCACCCGTGCCCGTATCCTGACCACCCCCAGAACGTGGCCCCGTATCATGTCCCTGTCCCCTCTCCAGCTCTCTCTGCTATCTATAAAACTCTGTAAGAACCCCAAGCAACTCTGACTTGCGGATATACTCATCATCACCCGGCGGCTTACCCGCGCCAGAACCCTCTCCCTGATCTGCCATACTGATCTGCACAAAACAAGGCGATTAAGCACAAAGAAGTAAGTCACCCAGCGTTATGCACTAAGCCAGGATAATTAAATCCTCTAGTATCCGTTACCGGAATACTCCCCAAGAATCCGAACACGGTCTAAGCTCAAGCATCCCCCGATGCCCAATACTAAAACCACAAGCTCTGATACCATACATGTAACACCCTCTTATCCCAGCTAAAAGCCACGTCATTTACAATACACAGGTGGCATTAACGCATATAATATTCATATCACAATGTCAAGGTTTACACAAACATTGATTAATTAAAACATTTCCCAAACGTAATCACAATATCCAGAAGTCAACCCGACATACAAAGCCCGACCCATACCAAAATATTCACATACAAACCCAGTACAACTTATCCCAAGGTTTCCCAACAGAACAAGGAACACATACAGAATACAAAAGCAGAATCTCCCGATCTCAGCAAGTCAAGCTCCTATCGTTGTTCAGGAGCTGGCAGTCCTATCTTCGGTTCCCCTGATACACACATCAGACTCGAATACGTAAGCTTCGCAGCTCGTGAGTACACAAGGGTTAGACACTGCACAGTTCACATAATCACATATCGCATGTCACATGGCAGCCCTACACTATGCGGCATAACACATGCCAACCAGTCTCTAATCAGAGACCCTAGAGATCCAATTACAGAAGGAGATACTCATCTCAATTTGGGAATCCCTCCCCCCTGGAGCCAAGCCACGCCCGTGGAGGCTAACAGGAGTAATGGCCGCATATATATATATATATATATATATATATATGGGAACCCTACACAGGGTCAGACAGAGCTACACAGCTCCCGCGATAACCCACCGCGATACACTATAATGGATCTCAATTATATTGCACATAAAAAGAAAGAGGGAACATACCTGAGGGGCAACTCGCAGTGCCCAAACAATTCATATAATCACATATGAAATATTAACACAAAAGACTCGAAAGACAGCGACTAGTCTTTGGAAAAAGTCTCGCGTACTCACCAGGATCACCCTGCACAATTTCCCTAACTGTCTGATCCGAACTCAGCCCGCGACAATCTCCGATAATCCCTGTACATAAATTAATTCTCCCAGATTAATCTCAATTATCCCATGACTGTGAATATACCCAAATGAACCCCACAAAACAGCCCAACGGACCCCCAAAGCCCAAACCAACCCAAACCCGCAGAAGCCGGATCGCGGCCGCACTGGCCAGATCGCGGCCCGCGCTCGAGGAAGAACATCACGGCCGCGCTTGGCGCGTCGCGATCACGCTCACGACGGACAGCAGTCCCCTGTTTCTGTTTCAGTTCTGTCCAGGGGGTTATTTCACCCCCACAGCTCGATTCCAGCAGAATATGACCAAACAATTGACACCAAAACTCTTCTAATATACATACACACCAATTCCCATCATATCACATGATTAACACACAAAAATTAAGCCCAACTCAAAGGATTCTTACCTTGCAACTTCAAGAACACAAAGGGGGACTCTCAAATCCAAATTACAGCAATTAGAACACTCAATTGGCTTTAATCTCAATCTCCAGCAGCACAAAGGAACACACACACACACCTATCTATTTGGTTTGCACAAAAGGAGAGGAGATAAGCATACGCTACACACATATATCACATAACGGATCCCGTTATATCGCGGGTTCGACACCGATACCCGACCCCAATGTCAAAAATCCACTATTTATATCATTAAATCCCATTTAATCCCGTGAATCCATAATTATAATTTATCCACTAAAATTATATCCCGAATCCACGTAATTCCCCGTCCCGACATGTATAATCCACTATACGGGACGCAATTGGACCAACGCAATAATCACTATTATAATTAGTCAATAGGATAATTACACGTACCTGCTCGGGAGTCGGGGTGTTACAATTGCAAAACTTATAAAATTAAGTTTTATGAAATTAAACAAGTTATTGACACAATATGTTGTTACAACTGACTTAATAGGTCCCTTGTGGTGTTGTTTAACCCACAGTGGGGTACTTTGTGGATCCGGTTGAAAGTCCGAGGAGATATAAAATTAATTAAAGTTTAAAAACGCACCCACTGTGAGTACATATGATTTCGCATGTTTATATCTGCTTTATGTTAGCTATTGCCTGCTAAGACATGTTGTTTCATTATCGTTTGGAATTCTACTAACTTGCGTAGATATAAATGCACATTGATCTTATTGCATGTCCGTTCTTTTGTTGTGTATCTATCGATGGACTGGCGGGTCGCATCTGTTATTCTGATGTTACTGCGCTATATGACCCGGAGCTGATACCTCCGAGGTTCTGGTAGGCAGTAAGTCATCCCCGATGTTATGTCTGTCTTAGATGGGTGGTTTAATGCCGAGTCTTGGGCTCGAAGGAACTGCGGCTCTTGCTCCGTACTTGGTGTACGAAGAGAGTAAATGACGTTCGTCGTCAGTGTTACTCTTGGGGCTTCATAATGATTTATAAAATGCGTAAATCTGTGTATTCACTAAGCATTCGCTTATCCCTCAGTTGTTGAATTTTTACACGAAAATGAAAATCTGCCGCCGGACCTTCTAGTTAGGTCGTTTGTGAAGTCTTGGAAGATTTGATACTACTCAATCGGTAATTGCACTGTGGGACCAATGTTGTAATATGTTTAGGATGAATGTAATAAAGTTTGAGTATGTAGATTTAGACTTGAAACCTTGTAGCACCGTAGGGTGTTTGAAACAGTTGTAATTTTTATTATGTACTTTTATGCTTCAGCACTTTAATTTAAGTATTCAGATCATTATGTAATATATATTTGGTGATTAATCCTGGGTATATTGTAATTGTGGTTAAATGTGGCAAGGGTGTCACAATTACTGTTCGTTAGTAGACCCAAATATAATATCATCCACATAAATTTGAACTAGCATTATATAAGTTTTCACTTCCTTTATGAAGAATGTAGTATCCAATTTACCTCTGGAATATCCACTGCTCATAAGAAAATCAGTGAGAGTGTCATACCAGGCTCTTGGGGCTTGTTTCAGGCCATAGAGTGCTTTGTCCATCTTATCGACAAAGCCTAGATGTTTTTCACTTTCAAAACCTGGAGGCTGAACATATACCTCTTATTGCAGCTTTCCATTCAAAAATGCACTCTTTACATCCATTTGAAATACCTTCATGCTCTTGTGAGCAACATAAGCAAGAAGCAAACGAATTGCTTCTAGCATGGCCATTGGAGCAAATGTCTCATCATAATCTATTCCTTCTTCTTGCCTATACCCTTGAGCAACTGGTCTTGCTTTATTTCTAATGACATGACCTTGCTCATCCATTTTGTTTCTGATGACCCATTTGGTGCCAATAATAGTTTTCCCTTTAGACATAGGGACCAGCTGCCATACCTTGTTTCTCTCAAACAGATTGAGTTCCTCTTACATGGCAATGATCCAATTGGCATCTTTTAGTGCATCATCAACTTTCTTTGTAACCATGAGGGACACAAAACATGAAAACATACAGAAGTTTCCAAGACTGTCCCATCTTGTCTTCCCTCCTTTGTTGATGTCACCAATGATTTGATCATTTGGGTGACACCTGATCCACTTAGGATCATGTTTCAATGCAGATTGCTCTGTATCATTGGTTTCATTTTCAGCAGATCTTATATAATAGCTCTCAAGATTTTCAGACACACTGACATCTTGAGCTTGATCATCTATTGTGACTGAACCAGTGTTGTTGAACACATTAGCATGGTATTCAGGGAATGTTGGTACACTCGGTGTGACGATAGCAGTCTAGTTTTGTAATAGATAGTCATATGTAATAGATAGGGCTTTAATAATACAAGTCATGTTTGTTTCTTCATATTTCTGATTTAAGTTCATGATTGTGTATGATGTTTACGTTTGCATGTTAAGTTCGTGATAAGTTCTTAAGGCATGAACACGAACATAGGGCACATAAGTTCGTACAAACTTAGCCCTGGTAAGTTTGTACCTGCATGGGCTTGAACTTGTAAGTTCGTGGGCTTGGGCCATGCACAAACTTACAGGTTATATCATGAACTTATTTGTGTTATTTCATTAAGACTTCAAGATTAACATTTTCAGAGTTTCGTGAGAGCAATTAGACGAACTAAGAGAGAGCTTAAGAGTGTTTAGGAGAAATACATCGTGTGGGGTCGGTATTCTATCGTCAATCTTCTTGTTCGACTCCGTGTTTCCGTGTGATCGATCTGTAACCGTTAAACGATAATTCCGCACTTGTTTGTCGCCGTTCACGCCTTGATAGATCCGTAGCGTGTGGACCTTACAAGTGGTATAAGAGCAAACAATTAGACGTTCTTCGTATTTAGTTCAACATTCATTGGTTTCTTAGCGTTTTTACGGATAAATCATGATTTTGTCGACATTTTTACGGTGTCTTGCCATAATCCTTCTAGTCCATCTATTCAATGAGATTCATTGTTTTTAGCCTTTAAAACATTGATTTATTTTGAAAAAGTCAAATTTTTGGCCGTTTCACGAACTTGCGGCGCACGAACTTAGGAAGGTGTTTTAGGGTTTTCACGAACTTGTTAGACACGCTCCTCCACGAACTTGCGGCGCTCAAAGTTCTTATAGTTCACGAACTTGTCAAATTAGGGTTTCTCGAACTTGACAATCTCGAACTTGTCCTTCACGAACTTAACTTGCAACGAACTTGTCAGAGGAACTAGGGTTTCTCGAACTTGTGGTTTCACGAACTTGCGGCGCACGAACTTAGGAGAGTATTTTAGGGTTTTCACGAACTTTTCAGACACGCTCCTCCATGAACTTGTGGCGCACGAAGTTGTCGGAGTTCTCGAATTTTTCACATTAGGGTTCTACGAACTTGTTTGCCACAAACTTGACTGACACGAACTAGGGTTTCTCGAACTTGTGGGTTCACGAACTTGTCTTTTAAATGAACTTAATTTTCATAAAAGAATTTAGTCAAAAATTCCTAAGAACTTAATACAAGTCCGTACGAACTTGAATAAAATTAATTTTAAAATTAAGTTTTGTGAACCAAAAGTAATCGAGAATGTCTAGCTTGCACAAGTTTTTGGAAATGGATCACGAAGTGGGCAAATCCAATTCACCACCTAAGCTTTTGAAGATTGAAGACTACTACTGGTGGAAGGATAGGTTTGCGGACTTCGCTCGATTCAATAATATGCGTATGTGGATATGCATAGATGAAGGGTATGTTCCCCCTATACAAGATCTCGAGGGCAGAATGAAAGTCCTATCCTATCTGCAAATGAAAGACGAGGACAAGAAATTTTATGAAGTTGAGAATCGGGAAATGTCTTCTATCAAAGTGGCTTTACCGTTGGAGATTCTACATACGTTTAAGCATCACAGAACTTCTAAAGAACTCTGGGTTGCTCTGGAGAAAAGGTATGAAGGAAATCCAAGGGTGAGGAAGGGAAGAACTGAGTTGTTAAAACAACAGTGTGCGATCTTGGAGGGTCTAAATAGTGAGAACCTTGATGAGATAGTCACAAGGTTCTATCATCTGTTGACTGAGCTTGATAATCACAGAGTTGAGTATCAAGAATCTGAAAAGATTGACAAACTGTTAGATGCGTTATCGGCTAAGTGGGAAATGTACACGACATTGATCAAGCATGATCAAGATAAGTTGGAACTCTCACTCTTGAAGAAGTCATTGGAACGTTGAGGGCTTATAACTTCAAGATACAAAAGAAAGAGATGGAATACGATCAAGTACAGGATCCTGAAATGTACTTCGGAAAATCTAAGCCATCAACTTCTAGTGTACCTAAGTCGGGGGCTACAACGTTCTACTCTGGAGAAGAAGAAGGCATACCTGCAGAAGCTGAAGAATCGAGTGGTAGGGCCTTTCTAGGGTTTTCAAAACCGGAATATCAACAACATCAAGGTTACACCAAAATGCATATGAGTGCTATGACAGCAGAGGAGCAACTAAAGCTTCTTGCATCGTTTATGGCAGCATACAGTAACTGCATTCATGGAAAAATAAACAATCAAGCTCTAAGGGAGGAGGATTATGATCAGGTAGATCCAGATGATTTAGAGCAGATGGACCTTCTATGGCAACTGGCCATGGTCACACAGAGAGTGAAGAGGTCCATGAAAAGAACAGGAAGAAATCTTAGTGTGAGCAATAATGTAGGATTATATAATTCAAAAGTAAAGTGTTACAACTGTTAGGGATTGGGACATTTTGCTAGAGAATGTCAAAGGCCAAAGATAGATAACAAGCAATTAGATGGTACTTATGATTGGAATTCTCATTCGGAGTCAAACGCTAGAGGTTTTGTGGCTGAAGTGACTGAGACTGATAGTAGAGCTGAAGAGGAAAAGAAGGAGGAAACCTAGCAGTCAGATACAAATCCTTTGGGACTGGAAAAATCTGAGGAGCTGACTACTCTAGAGTTTGCAGCTCAGATGACCAACGTTGAATCGGATCGGTAAAAGGTAACTCTCAATATTTCTACTTTTCATAAGTTTATGTGTTTTATGTACCACTTTGACTGATAAATTGAACCTAGTGCTAGAATCACATTCATCCATGGCAGCTCAAATCCAGTCTTTAAAATATGATAATGCTAGTCTGCTTGACATTTAGGAAGATCTTAGGGCTAAAATGAAAGCCGATGCTCAAGATGATAGAACTTATTTATGAGCATGTAGAAGCTCTGACTAAGGAGATTACCCTTAAAGATGTAGAATTATCAGAAGCTAGGGTTAAGGTTGCTGAGGCTAATAGTAAAATTGAGAAGTTTAGGAACTCATCCTTGAACTTAAGCAAAATCTTAGATTCACAGAGATAGTCTAAGAAACCAGTTGGCCTAGGATATCAGGATGTGCCTCCACCTTTCAATAGTAACTATACAGAAACGGTCGAATCAGAGGAAGTAAAAGTACCTGAGACTGATAAGGTGCCAAAAGATAAGGTGTCAACAACTGCTTCTCAGGTCAAGAAAATAGTAAAGTTTGTGCAGTCTGGTAGTGTGTCAAAACTTGAAGCTAAAACCAGTACTGATAATTAACCAAAGGAGATGAACAAAGTTGTTGATACAAACAAACAAGACATTAGTGATATCCCTAAGTCAAAGAGTGCTTATAAGAAGTCTATTGACAAGATGTCTTGCTTTAGATGTCACGAAAAAGGTCATGTTGCATCAAGTTGTCCCTATAAGAAACTAGAGTCTACACCTATCGTAGGGAAATAAGAACAACAAACCTTGAAAACAGTGCCTAGTATTGCAAGCTTGAGTAGTTCTCAAAATTCAGAGAAGAACTCGAATGCAACATCACGAGTAGGTACTAAACAACCACCGGTGTCAATCAGACAAAATGAAGGACTTAGGAATAATTCACCGAATAGATTCCCTAGTCAATCAAGGTCTGGCCCCCAACATGTAATTAGGAATAATACCCCTAAGAGGAGTTATACTCCAGTTAGGTCTCATACTCCTAACAGACATCAGACACCAAGTAGAGCCCAGAGTTATAACAATGAAATTATTATAACAGAAATTACTCTAGGGCTCCACAGCAAAAGACAACCCAAAGGACAAGAGTGGATATTAATCACTCTGTTCCACAACAGGTTCTTGCTCAAAATCTGTTGGTACACCCTGTGTGACGATAGCAGTCTAAGCAATCTAACATTTTGGTTTAAGTTTTATTCAAAGTATTGAGAATTAACGAGTGTTTTGATATATATGTTTATATATGTTTGACAGTTATTGATTGTATGTTTGAACTTGATGTAACATATTACAAGAAGTTCAAACATAAAGATCAAAGATAAAATCAAACATAAGTTAAAAAACATAAGTTTCATATACAAGTTAGTCAGATTCGAATTCTATAAGGATTGGCATTCGAATCTATGTCAGATTCGAATGTGATCCTAGGTAGATTCGAATGTTCCTTAGTAGGCAGATTCGAGAGTGTCAGTGACGACAAACTCGAATGGGCCTTGGGCCGGATTCGAGTTTGGCCCATGTCAGACTCGAATTAGCCTCTATAATTAGGGATAGACTCGAAAGATTATAAGACATTTTGCAGAATTCGAGAGAGATTAAGCAAAGAGCGATTTCGAGTTTATCATCAGTGTTAGAATTGTTTCGGAGAGAATCTTCTAGTAGGTGCGTTCTTGTGTAGTTCGTGCAGCTCGTTGATAGTCTCCGTGTTCCTGGTGAGTGTTGTTACCGTCTACCTGTTAACGAGGATTCCGCACTCGTTGACGGTTCCGCATCTAGATAGATCTGTGTTAGGTAGGCCTTACAAGTGGTATCAGAGCCTATGGGGTGTTCTTGGTGTTCTTCGTGTTCATCTAGATATATCTTAGGTTTCTTGACGCTTTTGGACGGTTTTTCTCTCATCTTGGTGTTTTTCGTGTTTTTCGAGCTTAGCAAATTGTTATCCGAGAAATACTTCATGTTTTTCACGTTTTTGATCGGAATCAATATTTTTCGTTGTAAAAATATTGATTTAATCTGCAAAACGTAAAGAAATCGAAGTGTTAGCCGTTTTTCGAGTTTGCGGCTCTCGAATCTGTTAGGAGTAATTAGGGTTATTCTTAGTCTCGAGTCTAACCAAAATCCGCTCCTCTCGAGTTTGATAAAGTGTGTTTCGAGTTTAATTCGAGTTTGTGCTAGAGTCGAATACGAGTCTCGAGTTTACTGTCATTCGAGTTTGCTTCGAATTTGGGCTATAGTCGAACAGGGGTACTTCGAAACTGCTGAGTATTCGAGTTTGCTTGACTTTCGAGTTTAGGGACTTTCGAATCTGTCATCATCTTCGAATTTAATTGAATTATCAAACTTAATCGAATTTAATCCCAAACAGATTTAAATTGATTATATTCGAATCTATCTAAAGTCGAAAGAATTAAATTAAATTAGTTTCGAATTAAATTTATTAAGTTCAATTCAATTACTTTTGAAACGATGTCAAATCTTCAAAAGTTTCTAGAAATGGATCATGAGGTTGGGAAGGCAAATACTCCGCCTAAGCTGATGAAATTGGAAGACTACTATTGGTGGAAAGATCGGTTTGCCGATTTTGTGCGTTTCAATGACACGCGCATGTGGGTATGTATTGACGAAGGATACATTCCACCGATCTCAGAAGTCGAAGGCCGTCAGAGAGTCTTATCATATCAGATGATGAAGGAAGATGATAAGAAACTTTATGAAGCCGAGAACAGAGCTTTCTCGATAATTCGAATGGCGTTGCCTCAGGAAATACTACACACATTCCGGACTCAAAAGACTTCTAAGGAACTTTGGGAGTCGCTGGAAAAGAGGTGCGAGGGTAATCTGAGGGTTCGAAGGAAGCGCATGGAGCTGTTGAAACAACAGTTTGCTATTTTCAAGTCTTTGAAGGATGAACAGCTGGACGACACCATCACCCGCTTTTATAATCTGCTTACAGAGCTTGAAAGTCATGGGATTGAGTATAATGACACTGAGAAAAACAATAAGCTTCTTGATGCCTTACCAGCCAAATGGGCGATGTATGTGGCAATGATAAAGCTTAATGAGGACAAGTATTATACCCAATCATTGGAGGATATAGTGGGAACGTTGCGAGCTTATCATTTCGAGCTACTGAAGGCCGAAACGGATTACGAACAAGTCCAGAATCCAGCGATGTATTTTGGAAAATCAACAAAACCTTCAGCGACAGCTGATCTGAAGACTGCTACAGCGTTTTCACCGGAGAAACGTCATCACCAGCAGAGACTGAGACATCAACATCTCAGGGCTACTCTAAGATGCCAATGAGCGCAAAATCAGCCGAAGAACATTTGAACTTGCTTGCTTCATTTGTGGCTGCATACGGAAACTGTGTTCAGGGGAAGATAAACGATCCTGCTCTCTGGGATGAAGACTATGATCAGGTCGACCCTGACGATCTTGAGGAGATGGACCTTAAATGGCAACTAGCCATGGTATCCCAACGGGTTAAAAGATTCATCAAACGAACTGGGAGGAATCTGACTATGAACAATAAGGGGATTGGATTTGATAAGTCCAAGGTCAAGTGCTACAATTGTCAAGGTCTGGGACACTTCGCCAGAGAATGTCAGAGACCGAAGGTAGATACATACCAAGGGCAGAATCAGCATCATGGACAGTTTCAGAATCTGTCTCAGATATACCTTCCGAGTTCATCTGCGGGTCAAGCCAATCTAGCTGGTCTATTATCGAACGTCACATCAGACAGACAGCTAGATGGTACCTATGACTGGAGCTCACATCCGGAATCAAATGCTCGGGCTTTTATGGCTGAAGTCACAGAGAATGGATGTGAAGGGGAAGAGCAGACCACAAGGGACAGCAGTCCGATGTGGGTGGAGAAGACGAATGATCAGACGCTTCTGGAGTTTGCCGCTCAAATGGCCAACGTGGAATCCGATAACACAAATGTTAGTCTGAATTACTCTCTTTTTCATGAATTATGCTTGTTATGTGTTACTTCTAACGATAGGTTGAATCTAGTCTTAGAATCACATAAAACCATAACTGCTCAAAATGAGTCTTTAAAAGCTGATAACGCTAGCCTGAACGACATTAAGCAAGATCTTAAGGACAAACTTAAAGCTGATGCCCAAGATGTCATAGTTCTAAAGGACAAGCTGAGTGAGCAGTGCGTAAGATTAGAACTGATGCATGAGCACGTAGAGGCCTTAACCAAAGATCTTAAGACAAAAGAAGTAGAGCTAGCTGAAACAAAGGTAAAGGTAGCAGAGGCTAATAGTAAGTTAGAAAAGTTTAGGAATTCAAGTCTTAACCTAGGGAAAGTTTTAGATGCTCAACGTCAATCTAAAAAGCCTGTAGGTCTAGAATTTCATGAGATTCCTCCTCCTTTTAATGCAAACTACGTGCCTCAACCTCAGGAGAAAACTGACAAATCAATAGACTTAGAGGACATACCTGCACCTATATCTGAGTCTACAAAAGAAAATACACCTAAGGCGACTGATACAATGGTAAAGGTTAAGAAAGTCAAATTTGTGTCTTCCTCCAGTGAAACACCTGTAGGAAAACATAAAATTGATTTTAATGATCAGGACGATGAACCAGTCGCAATAGATGTTCAAAAGGACCAAGACACTAGTGAGACACCTAAGTCTAAGGGCACACACAAGAAGTCCATAGATAAGATGTCCTGCTTCAGATGTCATGAAAAGGGGCATGTTGCTTCTAACTGTCCGCTTAGGAAAACTGAAGTTACACCTAAGACAGGGAAGCCAACACCAGTTAAGCCCTCCACCAGTGTGGCAAGCACTAGTAGTTCTCAGAGTACCGAGAAAACTGTGCAGGCTACACCAAAACAAGTTGTGAAACAAAACCGGTAAAGGTTGGACCAAAGGAAGTGGTTAGGACTAATTCACCGAATCGAGTCGTAAATCAATCTAGGTCTGGACCTCAACAACAATATAGGAGCACAACACCTAGCCGAGCATACACTCCAGTTAGGTCACACACTCCTATTAGACATCACACACCGGTTAGAGCTCAGGGATCACAATCTGAAATGCAATATAATAGGAATTATTCAAGAGCTCCACAACAAATGCCTACTCAAAGGCAAAGAGTGAATTTACATCACTCGGCACCACAACAAACTCCTGTTCAATGACCCAAGTCACCTGAAAGGTGAGATGGGTATTTGAAAGAGTTTAAGTATGTGGACGAGAATGGTATAACCAAGTCAGTTATGGCTTGGGTTCCCCGTGATAACTAACCTATTTTCTTTCATGTGCAGGAGATTACCACAGGTCCAAACAACAAATGGTTCATCGACAGTGGATGCTCCAGGCACATGACAGGGGAAAGAAGTCTCCTTACAGACTTCAAGGGTGGGAATCGGGGATTCGTATCATTCGCGGGAAATAAAGGAGGAAACATCACGGGTACCGGAGTGGTCACTAATGGGACGATCAAGTTGGACCAAGTTTATCACGTTGATAAACTGGTTCGCAATCTCATTAGTGTATCTTAAATCTGTGACAAGAAGAATTCAGTGTTGTTCACTGACACTAAAGCGTTAGTGCTAAAACCGGGATTCAAGATTCCTGAAGAACGGATATTGATGCGGGCACCAAGGAAGAATGACTTGTACATGCTTGATATGAACAAGCCGGAGACTTCGATGGGGCCAATCTGTTTGTTGTCCAAAGCTTCGGAGACGGAATCGGTATTGTGGCACAGACGCATGGCTCACTTGCACCTAAGAAAAATGAACGACATAACGAAAAATGGATTGGTGCAAGGTGTGCCTATAAAGAGTTTTCAGTTTGAGGACACGTGTTTACCATGCAAGAAGGGCAAACAACATAAAAAGACACACAAGTCCAAGACGCAGAACTCCATAACCTCTACATTCGATTTGTTGCATATGGATCTCTTCGGACCAATCAACAAAAGGAGTATAGGAGGTAGTTGGTATTGTTTGGTTATCACTGACGATTACTCACGATTTTCTTGGGTTTTCTTTCTAGGTACAAAGGACGAGACGGCTTCCAAGCTCATCGGGTTCTTAGACCAAGTGGAGAATTCATACGGAACACGGGTTAAAAGGATACGTAGTGATAATGGAACTGAGTTCAAAAACACTGTAATTGGTGTATATTGCCTCTCAAAGGGCATAGTGCATCAATTTAGTGCACCATATGAGCCTCAACAAAATGGGGTGGCCGAACGTAAAAACAGGACATTGATTGAGGCAGCTAGGACTATGCTTTCGGATTCAAAGCTTCCTACCATGTTTTGGGGGGAGGCAGTGAATACCGCATGTCATATTTTAAACCGAGTCCTAACTGTCAAATCTTTGAACAAAACCTGTTATGAAATTTTGAATAAACGGCCACCTAATTTAACTGGCTTCGAACCATTTGGGGTACCATGCACTCTTTGCGAACAAAACATCAACCTAAGTTTGGTGAAAAGGCTGACGAAGGATACTTCCTAGGTTATGTGCCGAACTCACCAAACAAACGAGTTTTTAATAAAACAAATGGTACAGTGGAAATTGTGTATAACATTGAAGTCACAAGTTATACACATGAACCCCAAACAGGTCCGGAATGGATATTTGACTATGATAAATTATTTGAGTCATTTAACATTCCTTTGGATGAAAATGCAGGTACAATCGAAAAGGACATGGCGACATGCATCTGAATGACGAAGGTCATACCTTTCCGAGGACTACATTTCAATCTGCATCCGAGCCTACTTCGACTGAGATGGATCTCCAGAAGTTACTAATCCAGAGGCACCTTCAACTGAGCATCAGACTCAGACAACAAATTCCAACTCTAAGGAAACAGTCCACGAGGAGGAAAATGTGGAATCTGAGGCTGTTCCCCCATTAGGTGAAATAGGATCTAACTTAGGAGATAATTTGAGAGTTGACGAGATAGAGACCTCTAGGATCAACAAGAACCATCCTATAGAAAGCATCATAGGAAATCCTAACGAGGGTGTGAGGACTAGGAGTAGTTTAAATAACAACACTGTGTTGTTGTCGATGATAAACAACTCCGAGGCATATCATACTTGTCTCTATTGTTGTTTCATTTCGCAAGTAGAGCCTAAGAATGTGCAAATGGCACTAAAGGATAACTCCTGGTTTGAAGCGATGCAGGAAGAACTTTCGTAGTTTAGGAAACTAGAAGTGTGGGAGTTAGTTCCATTACCTCGAGGGGAAGTTGCCATAGGAACCAAATGGGTTTTTAAGTGCAAAAGAGACGATCGGGGTATAGTCACTCGCAACAAAGCTAGGTTAGTTGTAAAGGGTTTCAACCAAGAGGAGGGAATCGATTACAATGAGGTGTTTGCACCAGTAGCTAGGCTGGAAGCCATTAGGTTGTTTCTGACTTTTGCTTCCTTCAAGGGCTTTAAGGTATATCAATTAGATGTTAAGAGTGCTTTCCTCTATGGGAAAGTGAAGGAGCTGGTGTACGTAGAACAGCCGCCCGGATTTATAGATCCAAAATATCCTGATAGAGTATATCGTTTAGATAAGGCTCTATATGGATTGCATCAAGTACCAAGGGCGTGGTACGAGACTCTATCCAACCATTTATTAGAGAACGGGTTTGAAAGGGGTAGGATAGATAGTACGCTGTTCGTTAAAAGAAAGGGAGAACACTTCATCTTGGTACAAGTGTACGTAGATGATATCATTTTTGGATCATCAGACGAACAAATGTGCAAAGATTTCGAGAAGGTGATGAAGTCGAAATTCGAGATGAGTGCAATGGGAGAGTTAAATTTCTTTTTGGGGTTACAAGTTGACCAGAAGAAGGATGATATGTGTATCCATCAGACGAAGTATGTCTATGACATATTGGAACGCTTCGGGATGGAAGGAACAAAACTGACTGCCCATTTCAGCACGCCGATTCAAGTGAATCACAATCTCGGACCGGGTACTGAAAGTGATGCCGATGTGGATCCGACGTTATATCGGGCCATGATTGGATCACTTATGTATTTAACTGCTTCAAGACCTGACATCATGTTTGCTGTTTGTATTTGTGCTAGGTTTCAAGCGAATCCGAAGGAGATGCATATGAAAGCTGTGAAGCAGATTCTACGATACCTCAAGTCGAAACCGAAGCAGGGACTTTGGTATCACGCGGAGGGAGATCTAGAGTTGGAAGCATTCACGGATTCTGACTACGGAGGGTGCAGCTTGACGCGCAAATCAACAACTGGAGGTTGTCAATTCCTAGGAGGGAGACTGGTATCCTGGCAATGCAAAAAACAGACGTTGGTAGCCGTGTCAACGTGCGAGGCCGAGTATGTTGTTGCTGGTAGTTGCTGCTCACAGGTTCTGTGGATACAACAGCAATTGCGGGATTACGGTTTGGCTTACACTCAAACTCCTATTAGGATAGACAATCAATCTACAATTGCTATAACTAACAATCCAGTTAAACACAGTAAAACAAAGCACATAGACATAAGGCATCATTTTATTCGTGATTGTGCTGAAAAGAACTTAATCAAATTGGTAAAAGTGGCAACGGGCGATAATAATGCAGATTTATTTACCAAAGCATTTAATAAGTCACGGTTTGAATATTTAATTCAACTAAATGGAATGCGCAACCCAGAGTAATTTGACCTTAGTGGTAGTTTATTTCCTTTTATAGCTGTAGTATTTCTTTCTTTTTATGGTAAGTCTGCTTATTTAGGATAGCTTCTATTTTTAGTAAGTTAGTAGGTTATCTTCTTTTATTGTTATTTCTTATGAAAAACAAAAGAAAAAAGAGAGAAAATCATAAAAATACAAAAAAAAAGAGAATATCAGAAAAAGAGTTAAGTCTTAGATGCATAGGTTCAAAGTGACGAAAATTAGCACAGTCGTTACAAACTCTAAGTGTTTAGACTTTCACACATAATGCACCTAAAATTCTAAGTGTTATACTTTATTTTAGTTTGATGTGTTGGTAGGCATAATACATATTGGGAGTCTCAAGGCTAATAAAATATTCAAAAAAAAGTCAAACGTGTCACTAACTTAGATGTATGACCAATCGGTCTTAATTTTTATGTACAAGACATACAAACTTTGAGTCTAAATGAGGTATGCAAACTTTCTGGGGATGTATAGTAACATCAAATACATCTTAAAATGGAAAGAATAGAAAAATCATATAAAATTAAGAGTCAAAAACATGTAACTCTGTTGTACGTAAGTACAGACCTGTTGCCTCTGTTTTGATTCGGGTTAGCAAGATAAGTCGCTTTGTTGTACGTCGGTACAGACCTGTCACCGCTGTCTTGCTAGCTTTAAGAATAAACCTTAAGTCAAACTAAGACACTTTGTTGTATGAAAATACAGACCTGTGTCCGATGTTTGTCTTTTAAATAAAGTTTGCAATTACCAACAAGTTAGAATCTTTGTCTGTATGCCTTGATCATAAAAGTATGTCTATGTCTAAGTCACGTAAGATAATTTCGTGATAAATAAAAATGCCAAGGGATATTCCGAAATGTAGCATGTTTAAAGGGGTAAATACCAACAATCGGCTAAATGGGTATTTCACGACAAACAATCAAAGGAATCAAAAATTCCTAAGTGTGAAAGTTTAAGTACTGAAAGTGAGTATCTGACACCGCTATCTGATTGAACCTTTCTTTGACTATACTCATCAAAAATATTTTGTTTAGCGTTTAGCATAGATTGTAAGTTGTAATAAATGCAGTTTAAGTCTAAGTTAAATTTTTGGTCAAAATTTTAAAAATTTTATTTTTACTTATTTTTATTTTATTTTATTTTACCTTAGTTTATTTTATTTTATTTTTATCTATATTCTTCTTAGGAAAAAGGTCAAAAATAACTGAGGGTGCATTCACAGTTGAATAAAATAAACACTGCGTGAAAATCTTGTGCTTAGGGTAAAGGATTTGGCATAGTTTATTCCGTTACACAATAACGTTGAAAAGGTTGAAAAAGTTGAATTTATTTCAAAATTTTCGAAATTTTCTAAGTGTTTGGGGTAATTCGAGTTTAGGTCAAACTCGAAATCGGCTGATCTCGAATCTGTCAGTAGATTCGAATCTGTCATCAGACTCGAAGGTAGGTGTTATAAATAGGTTAACAGTAATTGTCATTACTCTATCTGTTTTCGAATCTGTTCCTTCGAATCTATCCAGCGATCTCGAATCTATTTGCTCGAGTTTACTGTTTTCACTAAAAACCACTATTTGTCGAGTTTCTTGCTTGTGTGTTCGATTCTACTGATACATCTAGGTATAAACAACTGGGTTGTACAAGATTCAAGTAGTTTTATACACCATTTAAGCCAAAATCAACAATTTTTGAAGGTTTATTGGTCGAAATTGCGTTTTTCAAAATTACAAAGTTTGGACCGGTATAGAGTCAAATTAAAGGCAAATATCTGTGATTAGAACCTAGTAGGACTAATGAATGTGATTTTCTAAGTTCAAAATGGTTAAAATCATAGAGTTCGGTGATGATGTGGGCCGACGAGTTCGAATCTGTTCCTGACCATTCTCGAGTTTGTCAGTAAACTCGAGAAAGGCATTAGATTCGAGTGTGACATCAAACTCGAAAAGGGGTTTCTTCGAATCTGTTTATTCGAATCTGTCATTTTGTTTGAATTATTCAATTTAAATTTAATTAAACTTGTAGAAATTCATTTGTGTTGGATTTTGTTCTTAAACAAGTTCAAAATAAAACAAATTTGAATTTAAGCAAGTTTATTGATTTTTAATAATTCTAATAGTTTATCTATTGTGCAGATATGGCTGATCGAGTATTCGTGCCTAAGCATAATATGGTCATTCCCCCCGACCATCATATCCCTGAGGCGCAGGGTTTCCGTCAGATGATGGATTTCCTAGTGGAATCTAGGATCGCGTTTGCATTGTCCCATAACATCCAAATCGTGATTCCATATGTACGACAGTTTTACGAACATCTGCAAGTTGATTGTACCGTCACCCCAACTGTGCTAAGGACAAGGATAGCAGGACAGCCCTTAGTGTTTTCTGCTGATATGCTACGTCAGGTTCTTCAGCTGGGATCCCAAGAGGAAGAAAATGGGCCTATAGACTTTCCCTTAAGTATTAGGCAGGCAGCTTTTCTGAGGATGGGTTACAGCTTGGATGTTACTAAAACATCGTATATGAAGAGTGGGCTAATAGGTCAATGGAGATTTTTGGCGCATGTGTTTATGGTCTGTTTTGCGGCCAAGAAAGCGGGATTCGATTATATTGTCTCGAAGATCCAATCCGGGATGATCGCTTTGGTTTATAACCGGCGTTTCAGCTTTTCAGAGATGTTTTTCTCAGAATTTGTTCATCAAATCACGGCTCCGGAGCAGCTACGATTTCTCCTATATCCTCGTTTCATAATGATGCTCATCCGGCACTTCTTGCCTAATTTGCCGCAGCTAAATGAGATTCAAAGTGTAGCAGTCATTGATAAAAGGATTTTTGCTGACTGCTCTGCGCACAGAGGAAGGCTAGCAGTCCCAGTCGAACGACCATTGTTTGGGGCAGTTATAGACAGGAACTTTGAAGCACCGGATAATGCCAACTGGGCAGGTGAAGTAGAAGTTCAACTTCGACAGCCACAACAACAGCAGCAACAACCGCGTGCACAGCAACAAAGGAGACGCCAAAGACCATCTGCGAGTCAAATTCAGGCAAATAGGCCGTCTACCAGTCAACATCAAGAAGCACAAGAGGCTGGACCATCAAGTACACCAGCAGAACCTATTTCGACATCCGATCAGTTGTGTCAAACGCTGCATGAGATATGGGAAGCGGGTCCTAATGCAAATGATGAAATAACTGCTGAGCTTATTGATCAATTGTTACAGCCTCCGGAAGGAGAAGATAATGTGCTTCGGGAAGTAGATGAATATCAACCTCCTCAAACCGGTAATGACATGTCATCGTCAGCTACTGAGTCTGAAGATATGGAGGAGATAGAGGTTGAACTTCCAGAGTCCATCACAGCAGAACCAATAGTTCAGATAGGAACTTATGGGTCGAGATTGGTAGTGAATGAAGAAGCTTCAAGGCGGCGGGCATCACGAGAGTCTGATGACTCTGATTTTGAAGAAGAAGAGGTCGCTCCATTAGTGACGAGGCAAAGGGCTAAGCGTCATCGCTTTATGCAAGGAGCTACTTCCGCTTCAGTAGCACAGCCTGAAACAGTCCAACCGCCACCTACTCAATCCACCATACCACCATCACCACCACATGCTGAACCGTATATCCCATCACCGATCATTCCAACTCCAATACAGTCCATTCCATCCACCTCATCCACCTACACAGACAATCAAAGGTTTTTGCAGCTGAAAGATAGAGTTGACTTCCAACAGATCCAGATCTTAGGCCTAACAACGGCTATCGGTGAGATTTAGAAGCATAATGCAAATCTGGATGATGAAAATGCCGACCTTAAAAAGATTGTGGACAAAGTACAGGAAGAGAATTTGGAGCTGAAAACTTTTGTCGCTGATCAAGCAGCTGAACTAAGATCGATGCGCTCCCTGGTTGAGCAAATAATGAAAAATATACAGGCTCAGGGGGAGACATCCTGCCGTGATCAAATAGAAGTGCGCAGAGATGATGATGATGATAATGAAGATGACAATGGCAATGATCCCAGCACACAAAGACAGAATGAGCCAGTAGATTTTTCTGCTGCTCAGGATGCTCAGACTCAGGGGGAGCCGAGTCAATCAGGAGCTAGAGTAGGTGAGGCTAGTTCATCAAAGGTCTCTGAAAGTGAAGTGCGTGAGATAATTGACGCATTGATGAATATTGATGAAGAGCCATTAGATTTGGAATTTGATTTTGAAGATGATGTGGAGGATTTGGAAGAGGGAGAGTTTGTGCCAGAAGATGTAGCTGATTGGAGATCTGATGAGGAGGTTGTGATAGATGAGGACGATAATGTAAACGAAGTAATCATTCAATCCCAGCCTGTCACAGAACTATATGAGCATACTGAACAACATGTAATAGATATTGATGACATCAAAGTGGCCTTGGCAGATGATTCAGAAATGGAAGATGCTGAAAGAGAGCCGAGCAGAGCTGAATTACTAAATCTTTGGTTCCGCAAGGAAGAAAAGAAGACTGAGCCAAAAATAAAGAAGTCAATGAGAATTCCAGGTGCAGAAAACTTCTCTGGAGGTATTATTAGCTGGTTCTTCGACAGGGAACTGCAGCTTTTTATTCTAAAGAGAAGAGATGGTCTCCAATACCTAAGGCGCAAGCTTAAAGTGTTCAATACATTGCCGAAGGTAGAGGTGAAGGAGCTAGCATGGAAAGAGTTAATCAATATCGGAAATGATCCCTATGCTGAAGTGATCGCTAAGATAGTCAGACGAGAAGGGAGATCCGGTAGGTTTGAGAGACTCAAACCAAGCTCTGGAAAAAGAGTCGAGGATTTTTCAAGGATAGATCCTCATACAGGACGACCATGGGCGAAAATGGTTTACAAGCCTGTCAAATGCTTAAGAAGGGTGCCAATGAAGAAGATGCCTCAAGATATTTTGAGCAACATGAAATGGTGGTACCTTGATAATGAAACTGCTGAAGCTATCATGGAGGATCAAGATGACAAAGTTATTTTGAGAGTGTATGATCCTCTGCATCTGATGAATCTGTCAAAGGACGATCTGAAGAAGCTTCATGGTCAACATATCTTCTTTAATGAAGGATGGAGATCTGAAGCCAGAAAGTTCCAAAAAGTTGTCAGAGTATGTATAGATGCTGGTATATACGCAGGTAGTAGTATATATAGATCTAGTACTTAATCAAGATGTAAATAGTTAGAAGCTATCGTCAAGGGGGAGTCTGTTGGTACACCCTTTGTGACGATTGCAGTCTAAGCAATCTAACATTTTGGTTTAAGTAATATTCAAAGTATTGAGAATTAAAGAGTGTTTTGATATATATGTTTATATATGTTTGACAGTTATTGATTGTATGTTTGAACTTGATGTAACATATTACAAGAAGTTCAAACATAAAGATCAAAGATAAAATCAAACATAAGTTAAAAAACATAAGTTTCATATACAAGTTAGTCAGATTCGAATTCTATAAGGATTGGCATTTGAATCTATGTCAGATTCGAATGTGATCCTAGGTAGATTCGAATGTTCCTTAGTAGGCAGATTCGAGAGTGTCAGTGAGGACAAACTCGAATGGGCCTTGGGCCGGATTCGAGTTTGGCCCATGTCAGACTCGAATTAGCCTCTATAATTAGGAATAGACTCGAAAGATTATCAGACTTTTTGCAGAATTCGAGAGAGATTAAGCAAAGAGCGATTTCGAGTTTATCATCAGTGTTAGCATTGTTTCGGAGAGAATCTTCTAGTAGGTGCGTTCTTGTGTAGTTCGTGCAGCTCGTTGATAGTCTCCGTGTTCCTGGTGAGTGTTGTTACCGTCTACCCGTTAACGAGGATTCCGCACTCGTTGACGGTTCCGCGTCTAGATAGATCTGTGTTAGGTAGACCTTACAAAATCCCAAGTCACTTGAAAGGAGAGATGGGTATTTGAAAGAGTTCAAGTTTATGGATGACAACGGTATTACCAAGTTAGTCATGGCTTGGGTCCCCCGTGATAACTAATTTGTTTTCTTTCATGTGTAGGTTTTAACTACAGGTCTTAACAACAAATGGTTCGTAGATAGTGGTTGATCTCAACACATGACTGGGGAAAGAAGTCTACTGACGGACTTCAAGAGTGGGTACAAGGGTTTTGTCTCATTTGCTGGGAATAAAGAAGACAATATCACTGGAACTGGAATAGTCACTAATGGGAAATTACACTCGAGCAGGTCTACTATGTAGATAAGCTTGATCAGAATCTCATTAGTGTCTCAGAAATCTGTGATAAGCAAAATTCAGTGTTGTTTATTGAAAAGGAAGCGCTATCGCTAAAGACTGGATTTGAAATTCCGGAAGCATGGATCATGATGAGGGCTCCAAGGAAGAACGATCTGTATATGATGGACATGACCACAACAAAATCTTCCATGGGGAATACGTGTTTGTTGTCCAAAGCTTCAGAGTGAGAATCCTTGCTGTGGCCCAGGCGAATGACACACTTGCACTTAAGGAAGATGAATTTCATCACAAAAAATGGCCTTGTGCAAGATGTCCACTGAAGAGCTTCCCGTTTGAAGATAAGTGTGTGTCATGCAAGAAAAGGAAGCAGCATAAGAAGTCACACAAATCAAAGGCTCAGAAATCAATCTCTTCCACCTTTGATTTGGTGCATATGGATCTCTTCGGTCCAATCAACAAAAAGAGTATAGGTAAGAGTTGGTATTGTTTAGTTATTACTGATGATTACTCACGTTTCTCTTGGGTTTTCTTTTTAGGTACAAAGGACGAGACACCAGACACGCTGATTGGGTTCTTTGACCAAGTTGAGAACTCATACGAGAGAAGGGTAAAATGTATCAGAAGTGATAATGGAACAGAGTTTAAAAATGCAGTAATTGGTGTATATTGCCTAACTAAAGGCATAGTGCATCAATTTAGTGCACCATATGAGCCACAACAAAATGGGATGGCAGAACGGAAAAAAAGGACATTGATTGAGGCAGCAAGGACTATGCTCTTGGATTCAAAGATTCCCACCATGTTTTGGGGGGAGGCAGTGAATACCGCTTGTCATGCATAGTCCGTACTGTCAAATCTCTGAACAAAACCTGTTATGATATTTTAAAGAAAAGACCACCAAATTTAACTTCTTTGAACCATTTGGGGTGCCATGTACTTTGCTAAAAACAAAACATCAACGTAACTTTGGTGAAAAGGCAGACGAAGGATACTTCCTAGGTTATGTCCCAAATTCACCAAACAAGAGAGTTTTTAATAAAACTACTGGCACAATAGAAATTTTGTTTAACATTGATGTAACAAGTTATTCACATGAACCCCAAATTGGTCCAGAATGGTTATTTGATTATGACTCAATGTTTGAATCATTTAACAATCCTTTTAGTGGTGATGCAGGAACTGTGGAAAATGACTTCTCAACCTTAAATCTTAATGACGAGGGTAGAGTCTTTACCAATTCAAGCATTCCCACGACATCTGAAAATATATCGACAGAAGACGTATCCCTAACAAACGAGGAACCTTTGTTGCATATGGATGAGAATCTGATAAACAATTCAGCCTCAGAAGACAGTGATCATGAGGAGGATGTTCCGACTGAAGTCACACCCCCACTAGGTGAAATAGGATCTAATCTGGGAGACAATCTTCAGGTCGATGCAGTTGAAACATCAAGAGTAAATAAGAATCATCCAATTGAAGACATCATTGGGAATCCAAATGCTGGTGTGAGAACTAGGAGTAGTGTGAATAGTAACACAGTGTTGTTGTCGATGATCAATGATTCCGAGGAATTTCACACTTGCCTGTACTCTTGTTTCATCTCACAAGTTGAGCCGAAGAATGTACGAATGGCTCTGAAGGATAATTTTTGGGTTGAAGCAATGCAAGAGGAACTTTCACAGTTCAAAAAGCTAGAAGTCTGGGAGTTAGTGCCTTTGCCTCATGGAGAAGTTTCTATAGGGACCAAATGGGTCTTTAAGTGCAAAAGGGATGATCGAGGCATCGTTACACGTAACAAGACAAGACTTGTAGTCAACGGATTCAACCAAGAAGAAGGGATAGATTATAATGAGGTGTTTGCACCAGTTGCAAGGCTTGAAGCTATCAGATTGTTTCTCGCGTTTGCATCCTTCAAAGGTTTCAAAGTTTATCAGCTAGACGTCATGAGTGCCTTCTTGTATGGGAAAGTGAAGGAATTGGTGTATGTCGAGCAACCGCCAGGGTTTACTGATCCCAAGAATCCAGACAGAGTATATAAATTGGATATGGCTCTATACGGATTACATCAGGCTCCTAGGGCGTGGTACGAGACACTGTCTACTAATCTCTTGGATAATGGGTTCAAGAGAGGAAGAATAGATAGTACACTGTTCATTAAAAGGAAAAGTGACGATTTCTTACTTGTACAAGTTTATGTGGACAACATCATCTTTGGTTTGTCAAATGAACAAAGGTGCAAGGATTTTTAGAAGGTTATTAAGACCAAGTTTGAGATGAGTGCGATGGGAGAGCTGAATTTCTTTCTGGGTTTACAAGTTGAACAACGAAAGGAGGAGATGTTCATTCATCAGACGAAATATGTCTATGAAACATTATAGCGCTTCGGGATGGAAGGTACAAAACTCACAGAACACTTTTGTATTCCAATTCAAGTCAATCCTAATCTCGGACCGGGTACCGACAGTGATACTGATGTGGATCTGACATTATATCGGGCCATGATCGGGTCACTTATGTATTTAACTGCTTCTCGACCTGACATAATATTTTCAGTTGGCATTTGTGCCAGTTTTCAAGCTAACCCCAAGGAGATGCACATGAAAGATGTGAAGCGGATTCTGAGATACCTGAAGTCGAAACCAGAGCTGGGTCTTTGGTATCATGTTGATAGAGATCTGGAATTTGAAGCTTACACGGACTCAGATTATGGAGGGTGCAGCTTGAATAAAAACTCAACAACGAGTAGTTGTCAGCTCCTAGGAGGGAGACTGGTGTCCTGGCAATGCAAGAAACAGACTTCAGTAGCAGTATCAACATGCGAGGCCGAATATGTAGCTGCAGGGAGTTGTTGTTTACAAGATATGTGGATTCAACAACAATTGAGGGATTACGATTTGACTTATACTCATACTCCCATTAGGATAGACAATCAATCCACGATTGCAATAACCAATAATCCGGTAAAGCACATTAAGACTAAGCACATATATATAGGACATCATTTTATTCGTGACTTGTAACAGCCCGTAATTTATAAAATATAAATTACAGCATCAAACTTTGGATATTTAAGTGGTTTTGCCTAATTATTTTTAATTAAATAATTATATGCATTATAGATGGTTAATTATATTAAGTTATAATTAATTATGACCACTTGCTCAAATTAGCTGAAATAAATTTAAATAATTAAATTTAGCTAATTAATAAACTTAAAGACTTCAAAATGATAAGTTTAGTTTAAAGATAATTCTAGCAAAACTAAAACTTTCTTGCTATTATTTGCATATAAAAATGCAAATAATATCATTATGAGCAAAATGGTCATATCCTAAAATTTAGTTAGAGACTCAGATTTTCCTTTATTGTCTATAAATAGGGGATGCAACCTCCTTTAATTTGTTTAGCAAAATTCTGAATTTTTTTTGCCCTTGAGAGTCTCTCTCTCTACAATTCCCAACTTCTCTCTAGCTTTTCTCCCAATCGGCTCGACGAAATCTCGTGTTTTATACGTTATTGGAAAGGTATCGTCAAGCTCTACGATAATCTGGCATTGCATGTTCGATTCCGTTCGGATTTAAGGAAAGTTCGACCCCTTTTTGTTCCTTTTGTTCCGGTTTTTAGGTAAAAATCGGATTTCTATCTTTCTTGCTCTTTCGAAGCTGATTTGCTCTCGTTTAGGACTTAATTTTGCTTGGAAAACATCCACAATCATCCAACCTCGTATTCTATAGCTTGGATAAGGGTTAGTGACGTTTTCTCCCATCTTTATGGTCGGTTTTTAGTTCAAAAACACAACTTAAATTGCCGCTGTAATTCGAACTTAAAAATCCGAAATATATGATGTTTTGAGCACAATAGGACTTGTCAATGACCTTAGAAATGAACCTAATACGAGTCTAGACTTGTCCCTTAATGATTTTAGAGTTTTGACCTGCAAAAATGCATGCTTAAATGATGAACAAGAACAAATTCTAGAGAACCATGAACAAGTTCGAATTCATCATCAGATTAAGTTTGAAATTTATTAAATTCATGACTTTTGGTATACAAATGTACTAAGTTCGAATTCTGCCTTCTAGAAAGTTATGTTCAAACCATCCAAAATCGAAGCAACCTAAATTCGAACCCCTGTGTTCGAACCCCCCCCCCCCCTAAAATCGAAGCTCCTTATGTTCGAAATACTCCATTAATTGTGAGGCACAAATTCGAGACATGATTAGGTTCGAGCTCAATTAATGTTTAGAATAGCCCAAAGCACACGCTATGTGATCCATCAACTTTGGGACTTAACTTAAATATGAAAAAACACTTGTTTTAATATTATGAACCCTTAGAAACTTAATTGACTAGCATAACCTTGCTGTAATTGAAAATGACCATTGAGCGAACCCTTAATGGGGCTTAATTGACCGGTAAATGGATGACCTTGAATTAATGACCTAGTGGTGACTTGAAACTGAACTACAGGAACCAGCCGGTTTGACAGAGTAAAATTCGACGGCTTAATTTGTTAAGCACTAACTGACTAAGTTGCATTGCTCGGGACTACTGTGAGTGACAGATTACATTAAGTACTTGCATATGTTTTGATACTTATTGGTGATTGTTACTGAATTGTATGGAAACATCTGCTATTGCTGCCTGCTCCTTGATTACTTTATTATATGATAGGAACTTACTTTTGACATTGTTGAAATTAGATATCTGATATGCTTTGGACTGCATGTTCACTTTTACATTCTATGTAAATACTTAGCATGCTTGCTGCTTACTTGTTTGTTGGTACATTTGCATTTGCATACTGCATTAACTGCTCTGACCGAATGCGAGATCTCCATTCACAAGAGGGAATTCTGCAGATTCCTTTCCTATTTGATCGTTTCCATATGCTTCCCGTAGGGCTTCGGCCTTACACATGGGAACACAGATTGGGCTGATCCCCTAAATCTTTTGCCGTCTCTGATGTGTTGACTTGCCGACATGAGCTGATAGTATGTTATATATGTGTGGTAACTAATGGAACTTTGTTAACTCACTAAGCAATGATAGCTTACTCTGTCATGACAACTCTCTTTACAAGAAAAGCTGATAAGGGCAAGATCATAGCAGGTAGTTCGTCCCAGGCTAGGTGAACCTGGATACTTGATGATTACAGACTTTTGGACCTATTGCTGATGCCTATTTTTGTTAAAGATTATTGCGGTCTCGGGTAGCTTGTTCAATTTTCCGCACTCTAATTGAAGATTCTAGAAGCTAGATTAGACCACCATCATATCTTTATATATTTTGTATTTAAGTATCGTAAAACAACTTGAATCAGGCATTTGGACCTGTGGTATCAGACAATAGTAATATTTATTACTTAATGAAATGCATTTTATGAAATTATGACGTGTACTGTTTGTGGTAACTCGGGTGTTACATGACTGTGCTGAGAAAAACTTGATAAAATTTGTAAAAGTTCCAATGGAAGACAACAATGCAGATCTGTTCACTAAAGCATTTGATAGATCACACTTTGAGTTGTTAGTCCAACTAAATGGAATGCGTAATCCATAGTAACCTGACCTCAGTAGATTTTTTTTTCTTTTAAATGTTTTTAAGTTATTAGTTTTAGTTACTTTACTTAAAAAAAAAGAAGAAAAGAAAACAAAAACGAGAGAAAAACCATAAAAAATTAAAAAAAAAGAGAGAAAAATTAAAATAAACTCTTCCATAATGCACTATAAAATCAAAGTGATATACATGTTCATGGTCTGATATGTTGGTAGGCATAAAACATGAAGGTTTTCCTAAAAGCTAATAAAACAATCAAGAAAATGTCATATGTGTAACTAACTTAGATGTATGACCAAAATGTCTTAATTTCTATGTTAGAGGCTCACATACAATAATTATGAATGAGGTATGTAAATCAGTCTGGGGGATGTATGGCTTCATCATAATACATCTTAAAAAGAGCAAGCATGAAATGTAAAGAGTCAAGACATGTCACTTTGTTGTACATAAGTACATACCTATCACCGCTGTTTTGACTGAATATAGCAAGATATGTCGCTTTGTTGTACATAAGTACAGACCTGTCACCGCTGTCTTGGCTAAAATAAAAGAAGAATGCTCTACCCTAAGACAAACTAAGACACTCTGTTGTATGTAAATACAGAACTGTGTCAGAAGTTTTGCCTTTTAAAGATGATTTGCAAATACCGAAAACTCATAATAATTGTATGCCTGTCTTGATCACAGAACTATGTCTAAATGTGGGACACGTAAGGTAATTTTTTGATAAATAAAAAGGTCAAAGAAAAATTCTAACTGTTGAGTGTTTAAGTGGACAAATATACCAACAATCGACATGATATGTATGTTACAACAAACAATAAAAGGAATTAAAAATTCCAAAGTGTGAAAGTGCAACACTGAAAGTGCGTTGGCAAAGCTATCTGATTGAACCTTCTTTGACACTCACGCAAAAAGATTTAGTGTATGTACTTATTTTTGAATTCTTGCAATTTAGTTTTTATTTATTTATTTTACTTTATTTTTATTATATTATATTATATTATATTATATTATATTATATTTTAAATAAATAGGATCGAGGTCAGTTACTAGGATGCATGTTTGTTGGAAAAACAAAAATTGCATGATAATCTGTTTGCTTAGTGTGAAGTGTTTCGAAATGTTGAAAAAGTTGCAAAAGTTGAAAATTTTTCAAAGTTTTTCAAATTTGCACTCAAGTTCGTATAAACCTAAGTTCGAACGAACTTGTCTCAAGTAAGTTCGAAGCACAGTTGGGGAATATAAATTGTGAATGTGCATTTAAGTCAGACACATTCTCACGAATTTAAATCCTCACGAACTTAAAGAAGGAGATTACAAACTTGTTCATACGATTACGAACTTGTCGCATATGTTACGACTTTGCTCCTGTTCCACAAAGATCCTACAGTTCCCACTTGAAATAACTCTATTTTATTGTTGGTTTACCTAACAAACAATTAAGTGTTATTTAGGATTTTAATAGGGTTTTATTGTGTATTTTGGGTTTAACATAACCAGAAACTAGATGTTCTAAAATACTAAATTTAAGGTCATATAACTTAAAATAAAACATCAATAAACTCGATTAGTTACTTTTAGGACTAGATCAATTAGTCAGTTAAGTCTAAAAATGATTAAATCAGTAGTTTTGTGATTCCAAGTGCTGACCACGAACTTGTTTCTCAAGAACAAGTTCGTAGGAAGGGATATACGAACTTGATAGAAACGAACTTAGTTCAAAAAATCTACAAGTTTGTAGCACTTAAACTATACAAACTTAGCTCGTACGAACATATCTTTTACAAAGTTAACTAAGTTCGTATTAGCCTTGTTGTGTTTCCAATATTTACTTTTCAAAATTTAACTATTTATTTCATGTGCAGGAATGGCTGATCGTGCATTTTTCAATAAGCACAATATGGTGGTTATCATTGACCTCCAAGCGCCAGAAGCAGGGCAGTATAGGGAGATTCTTGAATTTTTGACGAGATCAAGGATAGTGCATGCAATGACCCAAAATCCGACGTTACGTCAATTTTGGAGTACTTTTCATGTCGATAGCTCAGTATTGCCCCAGTTCTTAGGGCAATAGTTAACGGACAAGCAATTTCAATCTCAGCTGATGATCTGCGAGAAATTTTGCATTTGGGAACCGAGGCCCAGGAAGATGGTCCATTTGATTTTCCAGCTTCGCTAAGGCAAGCTGCATTTCAAAGGATGGGTTACGCTCAGGATTTGGCTAAAGCGTCTTATGTCAAAAGTGGGCTGATAGGTCAACGGAGGTTCCTAATGCATGTAATGCTGGTGTGTTTTGCGCCTAAGAAGGCTGGTTTTGACTCGATGACATCCAAGCTTCAGTCAGGGATGATCTTGCTAGTTTATAATACGCTTTATAGCGTTTTGAGCTTCTATTTTGCTGAATTTGTGCATCAGAGAACTGCACCAAGCCGGGAAAGATTTTTGCTATACCCGAGATTTGTAATGACGATTATACATCATTTCTTGCCGAACTTGCCACCCTTACCAGAAGTGGTTGCTGTAGCGGGAATTGATAAATGGATTTTTGCTGATTGCCAAACCCACAATCAGAGAAGGGCGGAGAATGTGCGCCCGCAGATAACTCCATTGTTTGGAGCTCTACTTGATCCATATTTTGTTGCTCCAGATGGAGACAACTGGATAGTAAATGAGCCGCAACATCAAGCACCAGCATAACAAGAAGCGGTTGCTCCGATTCAACCTCCACCGATGTTAGAACCGGCAGCTGTGGCTACTACATCGGTAGCACAGGCTGATCCGATTCAATAGACGTTAGAGGATATTTTTGCCCAAGGAGGAGCAGCTCAGGAGGCCATCACCGAATAGTTGATTCAGGATAATCTTCAACCTCCTGAGGCTCTGGGAAATTTATTTGACGACGTTGAGAACCATCAACCTGAAGGTTCCAATGTGGCTGTGGAGACAGAGACGAAGACAGATTCCGAGACTGCCAGTGACGTCAGAGAAGCTGCAAATCCAACAATGAATTTTGGTTGTTATGGTACAAGAGTCATTGTGTCGACACAAATCGATCAACAACAATCATTCAGTCTCCGAGATGAAGAAGAGGAAGATGAAGAGTTTGTTCCAGAAGAAGAGGTGTTGGTCGCAAGGCACCACAGAGCTAAGCGACAGTGCCTAGATCAGTCAGGGCCTTCTACATCAACCGCCATTTCATCAGCAACCATCACAACCACTCCATCAACATCCACATCATCTGACACCCAAAGCTTTAATCAACAAAAAGCTTAAGTTGATCTCCAAGCTCAGTCCAAAATTTTAAACTTTCAAGGGCAGTCAGCGAGCTACAATAGCATAACGCTCAGTTAGATCAACATAATGCACTTTTAGATCAGACTGTGGATGCCCAACAACAACAGATCACAACTCTTTAGGCCCAACTGGAGCAAATTTTAAATGATCGTGCTGCTCAGGGGGAGAGTAGTTGCAGAGGCGATGAGTTGAGGGGGACGCGTAGAGAAGATGAAGGAGACGACCCCAGCGCGCAAAAGGACAGTGAGCTAGCAGATCTTTCTTAACAGACTGCTCAGCAAGCTGATATTCAGGGGGAGTCTGGATCGTCAGGAGCCGATAAGGATTTAGGCAAGGCTCCCGAGGCTACAGAGACAATCGACGAAGAAATGATAGGAGCCTTGGCTGGGTTAGAAGATGATGATGTAAGGTTTGATTTTGAAGATGACTTGGATCTGGAAGGGCTTGAGGAAGGTGAGTTCATTCCTGAAGATGTTCCCGATTGGAAATCCGTCGATGAGATTCGGATAGACGAAGATGATGACGCTGATGAGATAGTGATACAGAAGCAACCTATCATAGAGGCATATACAAATTAAGATCAGAGCGTGATAGACATAGATGTGCTTAAATCTGCCTTAGATGTTGAATCAGGATCTGAAATGCCTAATAGGGAGCTTACAAAAGAGGAAAAGAGAAAATTGTGGTTCAGGGAAGAAGAGAAAAGGAAGGACTTGGCAATGAAGGAGAAAATGAAAATGCCAAGTCCAGGGAAATTGTCAGGTAGTATCCTTAGCTGGTTCCATGATAGAGAACTGCATCTCTTCATTTTAGAGAGAAGAGACGGGCTACGGTATCTAAGAAGAAGGCTGAAAGACTTCAATTCTCTGCAAATTGTGAAGTTAAAGCCTTAGCCTGGAAGGAGCTAATCAACACTGGAAAATACCCCTATGCTGAAGTCATTGCAAAGATAATCAGAAAGGATGGTCGATCAAGAAAGTTTGAGAGGCTCACTCCAAGGATTGGCAAACGAATCATGGATGAAACCAAGATAGATCCATTGACTGGCAGGCCATGGTTGAATATGTATTAGAAGCCTATTAAGTGATTGAAGAAGGTTCTATTAAAGCCTATGCCACAAGATGTTTTGGGTAATTTGATGTGGTGGTACGTCGACAGTGAGACGGGTGAGGCAGTAATGAAAGATAAAGATGAGAAGGTGATTTTGAGAGTATATGATCCTTTACACCTAGTTAACCTCTCTCAGGACGATTTGCAAAAGCTTCATGATCAGTCAATATTCTTTGATGAAAATTGGAGGTCATAGGGGAGAAAATATCAGAGGGTGGTTAATGTTTGTGTTGAGCAAGGATTACATGCTGGTAGAAACTTAAGTAAGCCTAAGTCCGTAGATCAATGAATATATACTAGAAGCTATCGTCAAGAGGGAGTCTGTTGGTACACTCGGTGTTACGATAGCAGTCTAGTTTTATAATAGACTATATGTAATAGATAGGGCTTTATTAATACAAGTCATGTTTCTTTGTTCATATTTATGATTTAAGTTTATGATTGTGTATGATGTTTACGTTTGCATGTAAATTCATGATAAGTTCTTAAGGCATGAACTTATGAGAATAAGTTCATAAGGCATAGGCTACGAACTTAGGGCACATAAGTTTGTATGAACTTAGCCCTGGTAAGTTCGTACCTGCATGGGCTTGAACTTGTAAGTTCGTGGGCTTGGGCCATGCACGAAGTTACAGGTTATATCATGAACTTATTTGTGTTATTTCATTAAGACTTCGAGATTAATACTTTCAGAGTTTCGTGAGAGCATTTAGATAAACTAAGAGAGAGCTTCAGAGTGTTTAGGAGAAATACATCGTGTGGGGTCGGTATTCTATCATCCAACATTTTGTTCGGCTCCGTGTTTCTGTGTGATCGATCCGTAACCGTTAAACGAGGATTCTGCACTCGGTTGGCGCCGTTCACGCCTTGATACATACGTAGCTTGTGGACCTTACGGGAAATTCCGCATTGAATGGTTCTAGACATGGTACATTAACTATATCAGTGCACTTATTCACATAGGGTGTACAAATGTAATCATCATCATGTCCATATTGGTTAACAGGTTCCACTCAGGGTGATGTGGAAGCTTTTGAGTCCTTTTCTTCAGCATTTGAATGCATGAGATCATCAAAGCTGAAATCCGCTGAAACTGATTCAGGAACAACTTTGTCTGAAGAATTTATAGTCTCTTCAAAGCTGATATTGATAGATTCATTCAACGCCTTTCTTTTTGGGTTGTATACGCTGTAGGCTTTGGAAACTGCTGAATATCCAATAAACACTCCTTCATCAGCTTTGGGTTCAAATTTGGCCAGCCGATCCCTTTGGTTCAAAATGAAACAAGGGCATCCAAACACATGGAAATAGATTATACTTGGCTTTCTCCCTTTGAGTAATTCATAGGGAGTTTTGTTGAACCTTTTTACAACTAAGGATATGTTTTGAGTGAAGCACACGGTGTTGACAGCTTCAGCCGAAAATGATGGAGGGAGACCTGATGCACACAACATTGTCCTAGCAGTTTCTATAAGGGTCCTATTTCTCATTTCAGCAACTCCATTTTGTTGTGGAGTTCTTACAGCTGAAAAGTTTATAGATATTCCCTTTTCTTCATAGAAGCTCTCAAGAGTACTATTTTTTAACTTAGTACCATGATCACTTCTAATCTGTTTGACTTTGGAAGAGTTCAGAACTTCCTTCTTCATGATAACCCAATAATTTCTCTTGTAGGCTCTCCTGAAGGATCACCCATGTATGCCTGGAGAACTCATCAACCATTACTAAGGTGTATCTTCTACCTCCTAGACTTGAGACATTAACAGGTCCAAACAAGTCCATGTGGATGAAGAAGAGAGGTGTATCAATAGAGAATTATGCTTAGATTTGAAATATGTCTTTCTTTGCTTACCCTTCTCACAAGATGTGCAGAGTTTATCCTTAACAAAAGTTATAGAAGGAGAAACTATTACTAACCCTTTCTTACAGAGTTTGTTGATATTCTTGAAGTTCAGGTGTGATAGCCTTTTGTGCCATAACCAGTTGAGGTCTGCATTACTTCTTTAGACAAAACAGGTTTTAGTTGTCTGATCAACAGAGTTCATGTCTACAATGTATACCCCTTTCTTTCTATGTGCACACAACACAACTTTTCCTTGGGAATCCGGTATGTACCCTAGGTGGTCATCAAAGTTAACCTTGTAGCCGGCATCACACAGCTGACTTATGCTTATAAGATTATGTTTTAGTCCAGAACTCTATGCTACTCTATTGAAGATTGTAGCAACTGCATGAAGGGTTCGATATCCTTCTATGGATCCCTGAACATTGTCACCAAATGTGACTTTTGGGCCTTTCTCAGGCTTGAGGTCACTCAGCAGTTCCTTGCAGCCTGTCAAGAGGCCAGAACAGCCACTGTCCAAGTGCCAAACCTGGCTTGGTTGTTTAACCTTCAGAGTGACATGGGGAAATATTAGTTCTTAGGAGAACTCATCATGAGGATGAGTTCTCCTTCTTCGTCAACATTTGTTGAAGGACCACTTAGATCAACACTAATATTTCCAATTTGGATTAAATCTGCTGAGATACTTTCCTCGATACAAAGTTGCTTCCAACACTGCTTGATTTTGCAATGTTAGAGCTAACAGTGTCAGCAGGCCTTATGTCCTCAGTTTCAGGACAATCCTTGGCCATGTGAGTTTTCTTTCCACATTTATAACATTTTCTCTTTTTTGATTTCTTGAAAGAAGAACTCCAAGAAAACATTCTGGTTTATCTCTGTTGGGCTTGTCAATAGGTTTTGCAAATATTTAACTTGTTTTAGACAGACCAATAGGTTTTGCGAAATATTCAGTAGCAACAGCTTTGCCTGTATCTTTTTTCCTCTTTTTGGGAGGACATAAATCAAATACAAGCAATTTAACTGTTTTCTAACCCTCCTCTAGTTTGAAAAACTTATTTTCAGCCGTCTCAGGTTGTACAATGGCTTTGTCTTTGCCGTTACTGAGTTGTGATGATTTTTACCTACTTGTGGTGGTATCATCATCACTCTTGATTTTAACAAATGGTTTTCTTTCATTTATACCCAATTTTCCACTATGATTTAGAAACTTATTTGAAATCACAACAAATTTACTTCCAACATGAGACTTAACTCTATTGGTTGTAATCTGCTTCCCTTTTGAAAATTTCTTTTCAAAGAATTCAGCATTAAATGAAGGAACATTTTTCTTTCTGTTTGCTTTGGCCTTAGGATCTGTCTTATTGACAGGGTTATATCCAATGCAACAACTTTGACTTGTTTTCCATTTCTTTGTTTTTGTGAATTTGCTTGACACTTAGTAGGATGGTTTGATAGAGAACACATTCCATCACCAGCCTTTTCAGCTTTTTCACATTAACTGTCAGTTTTTTGAGGCCTGACAAACCTGTTTGTTGAAATCAACTTTCCATTTACATTTTTAATAAAAGTATTTGGAAGCTCACCAAGAGAGGAGAAATCTGTTTCCAGATTTTTTATTTCAACAATTGAAGCTGCTGTATCAACATCTCATCCAAGGTAAGCTTGGATTTGAGCAAGAATTTTCTCATTGATACATTTATTTACTCTTTTAGCTGAGTGGCACTAAGAGTCAACAATCTTTTAAAGCTTGGAGTGCTTTAAGTCTGTTTCTCTCTTTTCCTCTAACAAAATTGTATTGATTTATTTTGTTTCATCAAGTTCAATTTTCAACTTATGAAAATCGTCCATTTCATTAGATTTTATTTCAAGATCAATTTTTAACTTTAAGATTTCAGAATTTAGAGCATCATGCTTCTCAATAGCAGCTTTCAAATCCACAAGTAAATAATCAAATATTTTAACTTTTTCTTCAGAGCTGTAATCTTTAAAGTTTTGTACCTTGTACAACATTGTAGGATTCAAGTTTTTTAAGGAGTTGGAGCTTCAGCTTCTGCAAAATCTTATTTGAAGTTACTTGTTGAGGGAACATCAGTGTTGGCAACTAGACAGTTGTTGGCCTCTTCATCAGATGATGAATCAAGGTCTTCCAAATCACAGGTTTCGGCCATCAGTCCCTTTTCTTTATTAGAAGCCACTGAGTCTTCTAACTTTTTCAACTTGGTCATGGGCATAAGGTACTTAACCCTGTAGCCATCGTCCTTGTTTGTCTTGTAAGGTTTGGAAGATGAGCTAACAGCTTTAGATACACAGTCATCAGCTATATGACCAGTCTTGCCACATTTAAAGCACTCAGCCTTGGGTTAATCAAATGCTTTCTTTTTTACAGCACCTGATTTCCTCTGTAGCATTTTACCTCCAAACATTTTCTTATTGAATTTTTTTAACAAGAAGAGCAATCATTTGCTCATCATCAGGTATAGTAAGATCTTCACAAACATCTTCTTCTTCTGACAACACTTCCAATTCATCATCAGCCAGTTGATCAGCTTGTGTGAACACATCACACACTTGATTTACACGTTGTCTCACACTAGCCACTAAGGTTGCACCTCTTTTGGACATTTCCAAGGCATTTCTCTTTTGTTTCCTTGATTGTTCATCATTCAACAAGGATTCATAGATTAACTAGATTCATGCCTTTGATAGTGCCTGTATTTCTGAGGATAGTAGAGAAGTAGTTCCATTGCTCAGGCAATATGTCTAAGAACTTGTTCACCAGGGTTAAGCTGTCCTTAGTGATCCCAACAGCTTTGAGATCATTGATTAAGGTAGTAAAGCTGGTGTAGGTTTCGGTGAGCCTCACCTTGGGCTTTGCAACGAATAGTTCATATTGTCTAAAAAGATTGTTTATCCTGTTATCCAATGTGATAGTGGGGCCATCATAGATAGTACACAAAGTATCCCACATTTCTTTGGCAGTTTTCATCTTCAGAGAGATAACAAGGCTGTTCCTTGCTTTTGCATTAAGGGCCACCAGTCTTATATATTCGTCAGTCCACTAAGCTTTTGCTTTCTCAATGGTCCTAACCTCAGGAACAGCCCCTTCAGCAGCATGAGTGACAGTAGTGACAGATGTAGGCACATATAGACCTTCCATCACCATCTCTAGTAGTTGCACATGAAAATTCTCTAAGTAAAGCATCACTCTGCACTTCCAACCAGAGAAGTTCTAATGATTGAACTTTGGGGGTTTTTCCATAGATCCATTGTCATAATAAGAAGAGGAGTTTGCAGCACCGTTGTACATGGTGGGAAATGGGAAGATAATAGAGATCTAGAGTTAACACACACTCTAAACTGCTCTGATACTAGTTGTTGGTCCCAACATGTTTCCTAAGTATGTTACTATAGGTTGTAGAGGGGGGGGGGGGTGAATACAACTAATTCTTTTTAACACACTTTTTCTCAAAGTTTGTATGTATATATTAACAAGTGTTAATTACAAATAGGTTTGGATTGCGGAATGATCCAAACAGAGATGACGAAAAACAACAGATTAACAACTAATCTTAGATTCACTCAGACTAGTTACAATGAATTCACTCACTAAGATGCACTCACTGCTTTACAAGACACAGAGAAACAACTTTGGAGTAGAACAACTTAGACACACTCTCACTATTCTCTTTTCAGTTAAAAGCAGAACTTGCATGCATGAAAAACACAATTTATTTTTGCACGTCCTGAGCTTGTGGATGTCTCTCTTGGTTATCTCTTATTCCTTAGAAGCTTATTTAAGTAATCACTCAGTGAATCCCAATGAAACTTCCTCATTAGGTGCATAGATAGTGGAGTGACTTTACAAAAAGACAAGAATAATTTTCTGCACGTCTGACAAAACAAAATTTGTCCCTATGTAGCATAATCTTTGTCTTTTCCTTTTTGTCTATGTTTCATACAGCTTTACCTTAAAGAGGAATGTCAACTTTAATTCTTTCCTCTTCATGTATTTCTATTTTGATATAAGAAATGGTCTGTCACCCATTCATAAATCATCTTTCTTTTCATGCTTTCGAAGCAGCTTTGGCAGAAACTGGCAGCTTCCGATTTTCCACTTTGTCTTGATTTGAAAACTGATCTTCACATCCAAGACATTGCATGATGACATGGAAACAAATTCCATAAAGTGTTAAACCTGTTCACAAAGAACAGATCATTTAAATTGGGTTAATCATGTTCAGCAGACATGAACAACTTAGACAGTTTATGTCAAACCTGTACAACGGTTATGGACAGTTTTGACAATCTGCAAAGTTACAACGAATGTAACAGTGTAAACGGACTTAGACTGATTTTGCAAATTACTTATTAGGTTTCAATAAGGCATTAGAACAGCCTTAGATTTTCCTTTAAGCGTATCAAACAAGTTTGATTGAAAATCTTCCCCTATGATATAGAACAGGTTTGATTGAGGCCTTTTGGTGCCTAACAGAACCAATAGAGAATTCACTTTGTGAGTATGTATCAATATCATCATGGCATGATTGTTCATCCATATCATAAGAATCCCTAGCTGTTTTTTTGATCATAACCTTCCACCCTGTAAGTCCCAAAACGTTTCCCAAGCATGTTATTGCAAGCTGTAGAGGGGTTGAATATAGTTATTTAAAAATTTCAACACACTTTCTCAATGTTTGTATGTATATATCAACAAGTGTTACAAGTTTGAATTGCGGAATGGTTCAAACTGAGATGACAGAAACAACCGATAAACAACTGATCTAGACACACTCACACTAGTTACAATGAATTCACTCACTAAGATGTGCTCACTGTTTTTACAAGACAGACAGACAGCTTGGACACACTCAACTATTCTTTTCTAAGCAGACCCTACATGCATGAAAACACAATTCTTTTGCACGTTTTAGATATTTCTCTCTTGATCATCTCACACTCCTTAGAAGCTTCCTTTTATACTCTCTCAGATAATACAGGTTAAACTCCCACATTGGATGCAGAGATAGTGGAGTGCCTTTGCAAAAAGACAAGATACCTTTTCTGCACGTTCTGACCAAACTGCATTTGTCTGTATGTAGCAGAATCTTTGTCTATTTCATTATGTCTCTGTTGCAAATTGCTTTACCTTAAAGAGGAATGTCAACTAAAATCCTTTCCTCTTCTTGTATAGCCATTTTGATGTAAGAAACGGTCTATCACCCATTTCAAATATCCAATTTGTCTTCATGTATCAAAACAGCTGGGGCTGTGTAAGAAGCTTCTGATTTTCCACTTTGTCTTCGACTTGTAAACGGATCTTCACGTCCAAGACATTACATGATGACATAGAAACATATTCTATAAAGTGTATAACCTGTTCACAAAGAACAGAACACTTAGTTTTGGTCCAAGCTGCTCAACAGGCATGAGTAGCGTAGACAGTTTATGTCCAGCCTGTCCAATTGATTAGGACAGCTTGGGCAGTCTGCCTTAGTTACAACATATGCAACACGGTGAGCAACTTTGGGCTTATATTGCAAATCACTTTTCAGGTTTCAATAAGGCATTAAGAGGCCTTAAATTATACCATTAAGTGTATCAAATAGGTTTGATTAATAAACTCCCCCTATGATATAGAACAGGTTTGATTGCGGCCTTTTTGTGCCTAAAATACCCTTTGTCGAGTGGGTCCGTAACATAGAACCATTGTTGTGCTTGAGAACCTAGTATATAAGGTTCATTATGAGGCTTCAAACCTTTAAATATGAGTAGTGTAAATCCATTCTCGTCTTCTCGTTTCCTCTTACCATTTGAAATCCAATAACAATCAAACAAGACTACTTTGTTGTCAATGAAATATTGTAACTCATAATATCATTCAAAACCCTGTAATTAGTGACATCTCCTACTATAGGATTGTTATATCTAGCACTAATCTATTTGTCCTAGCCTCAAGCACAACTCTACTATTTTGTGTGTTTCTTGTTCACTCAAGTTCTTTTGTATGAAATTGGAAACCATTTATTATGAACCCCATGTATCTTTTCACAATCTCAACTGGACCACTTGCCAAAACCCTTAATTATAATATGTAACTATTTAACCTGAATTAAGGTCGTATGTGTTGATAATTTCTCTCTGGATAAATTGTAGGTATAAAATTTTTAGTTAATATAAATATTGCTTACATGATTTCGAAACCATAATGCAAAAGTTTCACAATGAATACGATGAATTTCACGCTCACGTAATCGTGGATTTTGATCACGGACAATCTTAAGATGATCGTTGTAACATGCTATAACTTTTTAACAATAATAAAAAAATGATATGATGATAATAACAATAATAATAGTAATAATGAAATTCTTTACTTTAATTAGCTAACTTATGATATGAATTCATCAACTTCACTACAATTGAATAACACGTAAGAGTGTGCTTTAGCCAAAGTTCCAAGATCTATTGTTTTTGCCTATTCGGCTCCTTTGGGCGACCCGACATTGAAACGATAGGAAAAATGTCTTTAGAACCATCAGCATCATAATTTCAACTTGTCCTATTATGTTTTGTCTCAACATCGTCACACAAATAAAATGAACAAAATGAGAGGCACTCTTCTCCTAAATATCCTTCTGCAATTGAACCCTCAGGTTTACTTTTATTTCACACAAAAGAGTTTAGTGTCGATAAATACCTAAGGAATCACAAAAAGTAAATAATATTTCATACGAATAGTAGTACACACTAAAAAATACTTAAAACATGCTAAGCAAGAAATGGGCACCTTTCAAATGGATATATCCAACGATAATGAACTAGACCAGCTATTTTGGCCTCTGAAGTAAGATGAACTAGAAGATGAACCATGAAATCAAAGAATGATGGTGGAAAAATCCTCTCTAGATCACAAAGATTTTTCCCAATCTCATTTTCCATTCGAACCAAATCATGAGATCTAAGAACCTTTTAGCATAGTTGTCTAAAGTAATGACATAATTTCATCAGGGGAGAGTGTACATGCATGGCTTTTGTTTGCTGAAATTGTAGCTGAATTTTGTGTTCATAAGAACACAGAAACCGTAGACATATATATATATATATATATATATATATATATATATATATATATATATATATATATATATATATATATATATTTCAAAACAAGATTTAGCTTGATTATTACCTTAAATCTTTGTAGTTTGGGTTGTTTGATGCTTGTTGATTGATTTCTTGACTTAAATTCCTGGATTTCTTTGCAAGATTTGTGATGTTCTTGTTAAACTTGTTGGAATCGATACTGGACAAAGAGATAATAGCAGAGGTTTGTTTAATGAGTGATGTAAGGAAATGACCATCATTTGGGCATTTATATTTCTCTCTAATTTCTCAAGTTTGTTAAATATACAATTTAACCGCTAAACTTGTTTTTATTTCATTTCTTTAAACTTGATCAACTAAATGATTTGTAACATATATTTAAAATAGTTAAATAATTTTCTTTACTTAATTGCATTATTTAGCAATTAACTTCATTTAAATTCTCAAATTACATCATAAAACGCAAATTGCAACATAAACGCATAATTAAGAAACAAGGTGTTATAGTATGAGCCCACCACGCTTGCACTTCGTCCTCGAAGTATCTAGGGCTAAAAAAAATGCAGATTTCGAACTCTCATGTCTTGTTCGGATTCCCATGTCTGAGAAGTTCCATTAGAAGTCCTCCATTGCACCAACATCATTGCTACTTCTTGATTCCTTAGCTTCTTCATCTTTGCCTCTAAAATAACCTCAGGCTCATCGCATTGAAGCTTCTCGTTGATTCTGTAAGCCAGATGATCGGCCCACTTTTCGCTTTCGTTTTCATTGCACTTCCTTAGTTGTGAAACGTGAAATACACGGTATACGTTGGATAATTCTGTCGGCAAATCCAAAAGATAGGATTGAGTTCCAACATGCTCGGTGATCTTGAAAGGACCAACAAATCGTGGTGCTAACTTGCCACGCTTGCCGAATCTAAACACACCTTTCATCGGCGACACTTTCAATACGACATAATCACCCTTTTGAAACTCTAATGGCTTATGGCGTCTATCGTGATATGATTTCTGTCGTGATTGAGTGGTTTCTAATCGCTGTTGGATGATTCTGATCTTTTCATTCGCTTGTTGAAGTAGTGCAGGTCCTGCAATTGGTGTTTCACCGGCTTCGTGCCAAAAAGTAAGCGTTCGGCACTTGCGTCCGTGTAAGGCTTTAAAAGGTGCGGCTTTAATAGATGAGTGGTAGCTGTTGTTGTAAGAAAACTATGCTAACGACAAGTGGTCGTCCCAATTACCGCTAAACTCAAGAACACAAGACCGCAACATGTCTTCGAGTGTAAGGATCGTGCGCTCGCTTTGGCCATCAGGCTGCGGATGATATGTCGTGCTCATTCTGATCTTGGTGCCTAATCCATCTTGTAATGCACTCCAGAACCTCGAAGTGAACTGGTTGTCGTGATCTGAAACGATTGACAATGACACCCCGTGTCGAGAAACAATCTCATCTATGTAGATCTTAGCCAGTTTCTCCAGTGAATAGTTCTCGCAAATTGGAATGAAGTGTGCGACTTTGGTTAGGCGATCCACGATAACCCATATTGCATCGTGCTATCTCCGCGTAGTCGGAAGCTTCTTCACAAAGTCCATCGTTATGTGATCGAACTTCCATTCAGGAATCGACAATGGTTGAAGACTGCCATACGGCTGTTGATGCTCCGCTTTAACTAATCTGCATGTGACGCAATTCTCAACATCTTGGCCCACGTCTCTTTTCATACCAGGCCACCAATACTCAGCTTTTAGATCGTTGTACATCTTGGTGCTACCAGGATGTACTGAGAAGTTAGAACAGTGAGCTTCTGAAAGGATTTTCTGTCGAATATTACCAAACTTCAGAACCCAAACGCGATTCTTGAAGAGCTTTAAGCCACGAGGGCTATCAATTAAGAATTGAAGTTGCCCTTTCATATCCTCAGAGTTGAGGTTTTCCTCTTTTAGGGCTTTGGCTTGAGCAATAAGAATTTCATCAATCAGAGTAGATGAAAATGAAGTATGAGTCAGAGTATAGTGGCATTTCGCGGAATACGATTTTAGACTCAATGCATCGGCCACCTCATTTGCCTTGCCGGGGTAATATAGAATTTCACAGTCAGAGTCTTTGATGAGTTCCATGGAACGTCGCTGGCGCATGTTGAGCTCCTTCTGGCTGAAAATGTATTTAAGACTCTTGATTCGTATATAACTGACATTTGGTGCCGTAGAGGTAATGACGCCACGTTTTCAACGCGAAACTCACAGCAGCAAGTTCAAGGTCATGAGTCGGCTGACTCTTTTCATGATCCTTGAGTTGGCGAGAAGCATATGCTATGACCCTGCCCCTTTGCATCAGAACACACCCGAGTCCTTGATATGAGGCATCACTGAAGAATACGAAGTCTTCGTTGCCTTCGGGTAAAGCCAGAATAGGTGCTTCGGTGAGTTTATTCTTTAAAGTTTGGAACGCGGATTCTTGAGCTTCTTCCCAAATGAAGGGAACATTCTTGCGAGTAAGTGAAGTAACAGGCACGACTATTTTAGAGAAGTCCTTAATGAATCGACGGTAGTAACCCGCCAATCCCAAGAAACTTCGGATCTCAGTAGCTGATTTGGGGGCTTCCCAGTTTTGAATGGCTTCTATTTTAGATAGATCTACAGCGATTCCTTCACCGGATATCACGTGTCCAAGGAAATGTATCTGTCGCAACCAAAATTCGCATTTAGAGAACTTGGCATAAAGTCGCTCCTTGCGCAGCAAATCTAGTAGTTCTCTAAGATGCACATCATGCTTAGCTTCGGTTTTGGAATAAATGTGAATATCGTCTATAAAGACGATAACAAACTTATCAAGCATTGGTCTACAAACGAGGTTCATGAGATCCATGAATGCTGCAGGAGCGTTTGTAAGGCCAAAGGGCATAACAAGAAATTCGTAATGCTTGTATCTGGTACGGAAAGCTGTTTTGGAGACATCTTCTTCACGAACTTTGAGCTGATGATACCCAGATCTAAGATCGATCTTTGAAAAGTAACTAGCTCCCTGAAGTTGGTCAAAAAGATCATCTATTCTGGGCAACGGATATTTATTCTTTATTGTTACCTTCTTCAACTCCCTATAATCAATGCACATCCGAAGAGTCGCATCTTTCTTCTTAACGAATAGAACAGAAGCTCCCCAAGGAGATGAACTTGGTCGTGTGAGCCCTTTGTCAAGCAGCTCTTGCAACTGCTTCATCATTTCTTGCATCTCAGCAGGTGCAAGTCTATATGGGGCTCGAGCAATAGGTGTAGCGCCTGGCACCAAGTCAATTCTGAACGCCACCTGACGGTCTGGTGGGAATCCAAAGATGTCCTCGGGAAAGACATCGGGAAACTCTGAGGCTATCGGTACCTCGACTTAAGTTTTCTTTTCAGACTTAGCATCTATTGCATATGCTAAGTAAGATGCACAACCCTTAGCTATATGCTTCCTAGCTTTCACTACAGAAATTAAACATAATTAACCTTTCTTTCTGTCACCATAGATGCAGATACTGCGGCCATCAGGAGTAGTGAGCTTTATTAACTTCTTCTTGCAGACAATGTTGGCGTCATGATGATCAACCCAATCCATACCCACAATGACGTAGAATTCATGAAAGGTCATCAGAATAAGGTAAAGTTAGAAAGTACAGTTATCAAGCTGAATAATGCAGTCCGGTAAATTTTATCGGTAGACACGCATACGTTACTGGCCGTTTCGATATCAAATATATCAGGTAAAATACTAGGTGATATCCGAAGCTTAGATGCAAATGAACTTGATATGAAAGAGTGATTGGCTCCTAAATCGAATATAACTCTAGCAAGTACGGAGTTAACAAGAGACATACCAGATACCACATATGGTATTTCCTTCGCTTGCTCGGCCGTTATTTGAAATGCCCGGTTCTGACTTCGTGCTGGCTCGTTACGGCGACTAGAACCTCCACGTGATGTGCTATGTCGGGCCGGTTGGTTTTGACTTTGATGCTGTTGTTGTTGTTGAGATCGGTGTTGTTGCTGTTGCACTCGTGGATGATGCTCTGCACTCGGATAAATTAAGCTGAATGGATGCGTGCATGCCCGCTCAGTATGTCCAGGGCGTAAACAGTTGTTGTAAACGATAACTTTGTTAGGACATTCTTCACTGCTATGCCCTATGTCGTTGCACACGTAGCATCTGTGAAGACCATCCCTTACGGGGCAGTCGTCAGAGTCAAGGTCCCACATCATGCAACACGATATCAATCGTAACTAAGATAGAGTAATTATATTGCGGAATTTAAAGTTACAGGTACAAACATATTAGGATAAGTTTAATACATAGATTACAGTTTTTAAATTAAACTTATAAAGGGTACCATCTAATCTAATACATGACATCATATAACCATATCAAATCTACCCAAAACCAACACAATTGTCGTCTTCCAATCAGTACCGAAGGGTTTGTTGAGTAGTGATCTATGAAAGCTTCAAAACTTGGATCTTGAATGACCTAAGAACTAGGACCAACAGATTTCCCTTTATCTTTTCCAGTAAAAATTTAAAGTAGCAACTCTAAGCAAAGCTTAGTGAGAATATAGATTTTCAATTCACATGCATTAATCAAGCGGATCATGGGTCAAAGCGTGATATGTCTGGACTGCCGCTACAGCCACTCATGATTGAGACATAGAATTCATAGAATTGGATGATGTTCAGCCCACGCTCACGCTTTTAGTTGAAGCTATCCACTTATGCTGGGCTAGCTACCAGCGGTCTTCATGGGGGAACATCGGAGTATCAATACGAAGTTCAATAGAACTGGTGACATAGCTAGGTGTAGAACAATAAACTAACAAGGCTAATTATGCTAAGCTGAATCGATATGTCAAAAATGCGATCATTAAGGAAAGCATAGTATTCAAAGTCATGATAGCAATAGTTTCATAACAATATATGAATGCAACTGTAAATACAATGTCATGAAAATGATAAGTAAAATAGCTATCATGATCCACAGGGCATCACCGAACCATGGTGTGCACAGGTCACAATCCAGCTGAGCAATTATGAATGTCAATTAATCTATCATCAACAATATGTCTCAAACGGAAGTCTAGCATGCAAAACTGAATATCTATAACTCACTGGTTCTCTGGTCTTTCTCAAGCAGATTTAATCCACCACCTGAGTTATCTCAGGATTTTATCTTTAATCTTTCTGAACTCTGGCTTTGCTTTTCAATCTTTAAATTCTTTAACTCTTTGTTCAGAATTTATCTGAACCTATCCAGAATTTATCATATCATATCATTATAAATGTTTGGAATTTCATTGACTTGATTCTGATAACTCATAATCTTTTCAAATGTATTTTATGCCCAAATCTTGCATATGAACATCTCATATTTTGTTTAATATTGCATAGTATTGGTTCTGAATTATATCTTTTATTAAGTCATGAAAACATATCTAAAAAGTTAGTTTATTAGCCTCAATTTCGGATCATATAAAAGACATCCGAATTCACACCATTTGGGACCGACTCGGCGAGTCGGTTAAGGCGACTCGGCGAGTGGAGGTCCGAAATTCGGATCTCCGGTCGAATTCGTATACATCCGAAAAGCATCATGATCCGAGATTAACCCATCCGAACTCGGGTCAAACCGAATTCGGATCACATCCGAACTCGGATCTAAATCGAATTCGGATCCAATACTTAGAAATTTTTCAAGAAATTCATGATGTTCTTGGTGACTCGCCGAGTCACCATAGGGGACTCGCCGAGTCGACTTGCAGGTTTGCAGGTCGACCCATACGGGTTTTTACCAAAAATTCACCAAACTAAATTCTAATCACATGCAATTAAATCCAACTTTATACAATCTATTTTGGGGTGTTTTTACACTGTTTTCCACCTTCTTAAACACTTTAAATCATCTAGATTTGTCCAAAATGTTGAATTTTTCTCAAGAACATAAAAGTTTAATAAAACTCAAATTTTTGATTATTTTGGATGATTTAAGGTACGATTTCTGTTTCTAAATCATTTATGTGTTTCATAACATGATTTCTAACCAACATTTCAAATATGCAACATAATTTTTACAGATTATAAATTCGTATTTGTACATTTAAATTCTTAAAAATACTAACTAAAGCTTGGATATTAGTGTTATTACCTTAATCTGATCTGATTCTTGATAATCTTCAGCAGATTTTAGAGTGAGATTGAGAAAGAGTTTTGAATGTTGAGAGATGATGAAATGAGAGAAAAGAAAGACTTTTGGTCTTTTATTTCTAAATTTTCGAATATTGACACATTTGGTCCCTCAACATCTGATTTTCATTTAAATACAGATTTATCTTCATTTTGTCATCATTAATTTGATTTATCTTAATTAAATATTTTCATTACTTAATTAAAATTACAATACAAATAATGTAATAAAATTACATTATTGAATCAAAAACAGAATTTAAAGTTAAGTCAAAAGCTAGGTTGTTACAGAATGGGCTCCACCATGCACAAACTTCGTCCTCAAAGTTAGCTATGTTCGAACAGACTTGGATATGTAGCTTTCATGACATCTTTTGATTCCCAAGACTGATGCAAACCTTTTTGGTGTTTCCACTGAACGAGCACCATCTGTATTTCTTTATTTCGGAGCTTTTTGGTCTTCGAGTCCAGAATACATTCCGGCTCTTCAACCACTCGAAGCTTTTCATCAATTTGCACATTAACGTGTGGTATTTGAACTTCTCTTTCATCTGCTAGACTCTTTCGTAGATGGCTAACATGGAATACAAGATGTATTCCAGCTAGGTCAGTTGGCAGTTTTAGACGGTAAGATTCGTTTCCTATCTTTTCGATGATCTTGAACGGACCGATGAATCTTGGAGCTAGCTTGTTCCTCTTTATGAACCGTACCACATTCTTCATTGGAGATACTTTCAGCATCACCCAATCGTTAACTGCAAAACTAATCGATCTGTGACGATTATCGTAATATGACTTCTACCTGCATTGAGCTTCAAAAATGTTCCTTCTGACAAGTTGAATCTTCTCATGAGTCAACTGTAGAAGGGCCGGACCTGCTAAAGGTGATTCACCTGTTTCGCGCCAACAGGTGGGAGTTCTGCACTTTCGTCCGTATAAAGCTTCAAAAGGAGCCATCTTGATCGTGGAATGATAACTGTTGTTGTATGAGAATTCGACCAAAGGTAAATGGTCATCCCAATTACCACCCATATCGAGAATGCAGGCACGGAGCATATCTTCCAGAGTTAGGATAGTGCGTTCACTTTGGCCATCTGCATTAGGGTGATAAGCTGTACTCATTGAGATTCGAGTACCCATCCCTTCTTGCAGCGCTTTCCAAAATCTCGAGCTGAAACGACTATCATGATCAGAGTCGATAGATTTGGGCACACCATGACGAGAGATAACTTCAGTGATGTACATCTGTGCTAATCTATCAAGGGAGTATGTCTCTTTCATCGGTATGAAATGTGCTGATTTCGTTAATCGGTCCACGACTACGCAGATGGAGTCGTGCTGTCTCTTGGTTTTTTGCAATTTTGTGACAAACTCCATGGTTATATGCTCCCACTTCCACTCAGGAACTGGCAGTGGTTGCATATCCCCGAAGGGCTTCTGGTGTTCTGCCTTAACCATTTGACATACTATGAAGCTTTCAACCAACTGACCGATGTCTTTCTTCATTCCTGGCCACCAATAATCAGCTTTCAGATCGAAATACATCTTTGAGCTGCCAGGATGAATGGATAACTTGGACTGATAGGCTTCAGATAGAAGAGTGTTGCGAATAGAACCATATTTAGGAATCCAGATTCGGTTTCCGTTGAGACATTGAAGTCCCAATTGATTCATAGATAGAAATTGAAGTTCCCCTTTGAGATTTTCAGAGCAAAGATTCTCTTCTTCCAATGCTTCAGCTTGAGCAGATTTAATGTCTTCAATGAGATCAGAAGAGAATACAATTGGAGTCATGGCATAACAGCACTTTTCCGGATAGACTTTTCTACTCAATGCATCCGCGACCACATTGGCTTTGCCGGGATGATATAGGATCTCGCAATCATAATCCTTAATAAGCTCCAAGGACCGACACTGCTTCATGTTCAGATCCTTTTGAGTAAATAAATGCTTGAGACTTTTATGATCGGTGTAAAGCTGACACCGAGTCCCATAGAGATAATGCCGCCAAATTTTTAATGCAAAGGTAATGGCAGCCAACTCAAGTTCATGAGTTGATGCGCTTTTCTCATAGTCTTTCAATTACCTTGAAGCGTAGGCAATAAGTTTTCCCCTTTACATGAGGACACATCCTAAGCCAGTACCAGATGCATCGCTATAAACAACGAAGTCATCATTGCCCTCTGGTAAGGCTAGGATTGGTGCTTGAATGAGTTTCTATCTCAAAGTTTTAAATGCCTCTTACTGTTTATCTGCCCATACGAAAGGTGTATTCTTTCGTGTCAGCATCGTAAGTGGCACAACAATCTTCGAGAAGTCCTTAGCCGATAGTAACCGGCCAATCCAAGGAAACTTCTGATTTCGGAGGCATTGCGAGGCGTTTGCCATTTTTGAACGGCCTAGACTTTAGAAGGATCGACTGAAATACCTTCGCCAGATACAACATGACCAAGGAATTGGATCTATAAAATGACAAAATAGTATTTTAAGTTCTTTATTGAGACAAAGAATGCTTAGGAAATAGCTCGAGACAATATAAAGTTATACCTGTCTGAGCCAGAATTCGCACTAAGAAAATTTTGCGTAGAGTCTTTCCTTCCTCAATAACTCTAGCAGTTGACGCAAATGAACAATATGATCAGCCTCCGTTTTGGAGTAAATCAGAATATCGTCAATGAATACGATAACTCACTTATCCAACATTAGTCTGCACACGCGATTCATGAGATCCATGAACGCCGCTGGTGCATTCGTTAAACCAAATGGCATCACGAGAAATTCATAGTGACCATATCTCGTTCGGAAGGCTGCCTTTGGAATATCCTCATATCTTACTTTCAATTGATGATACCCAGAACGAAGATCAATTTTGGAGAAATAACGTGCTCCTTGTAGCTGATCAAATAGATCATCGATTCTGGGCAGAGGATACTTATTCTTGATTGTGACTTTGTTCAACTCTCGATAGTCTATGCACATACAGAGAGTTCCGTCTTTCTTCTTAACAAATAAGACAGGTGCACCCCATGGAGATGAACTCAGTCGGATAAATCCTTTCTCTAACAGATCTTGCAGTTGCTTTGACATTTCCTGCATTTTTGCAGGCGCAAGTCTGTAAGGAGCTTTAGCGATGGGAGCCGCACCAGGAACTAAGTCAATGCCGAATTCGACTTGACGTTTTGGTGGCACTCCAGAAATATCTTCAGGGAATACGTCTGGGAACTCACAGACGATAGGAATATCAGATACAAATTTCTTGTTGGCTTCAGAGGCGAATTCAGACGAGACATAACAAAGATAGGATTCGTGACCCTTAGAAAGATACTTACGCGCTTTCTCAACAGATATAAAACAATGAGCATCTTTACGCTTGTCGCCTTTGATTTCTAACACTCGGCCGTCTGAAGTCTTGATTCGGATGATTCGGCGGTTGCAGACGATTGTAGCCTGGTTGTTCGTTAACCATTCCATGCCGATGATGACGTCGAACTCTTTTAACAGGATCGGGATAAGATCGAGGTTGAACACAACGTGTTTGACAAGTAATGTGCAATTTCGGTAAACGGAATCAGCCATAACAAAATTGTTACTGGCCGTCTCAATATCTAGTATAACAGGAAGCTTCGAAGGAAACTTAGATAATCTTTGCGCAAAAGTAGTCGAGATGTATGATCGACTTGCACCGGAATCGAATAACACACGCGCAGTTATTGAATTTAATAAGAACGTACCGGTAACCACATCCGGGGTTTCTTTCGCCTCCACCGCTGTTATCTTGAATGCGCGGGTCCTTGCAGTTGGAGTTGCGGCTGAACTTTTCATTGTAGAACCTCCAGCTGATGACTATGTTAGACCTTGATGTCCACTATGACACTGATACATGAAGTGTCCACGCTTTCCGCATTTTGCACATCCAAGACCTCGCTGGGGGCACTCTTCTCTACTATGACCGATCCTGCTACATACATAACACGTGACATCGTCTGGATTACACAATCCCATATGCGATTTTCTGCATCTCTTGCAGAATCGTGATTCATTTGTAAGCGAATAAGCTTGAGCTTTCTGTGGCGAACTATACTGTTGAGATTGCTGGGGTTGCTGGGATTGAGATTTATTGGGCTTAAAGAATCTGCCGAATCTCTGCTTCTTTTGGGGAGAAGGACATGCCGGGTTCATTGATGGAGCATAGAGATGATCATCGTACCTAAATATCCCCTCTCGATCTGTCTTGCTGCTTCAACCATTTCCAGATAAGATTTATACTTTATCGCACTCATTGGGTGTCGGTATCTCGGGTTAAGCCCTCCACGAAATCGGCTCATCTTTCTTTCATCAGTAGCTACCTGATACGAGGAATAGCCACAAAGCCGTGAAAATTCATGCTCGTACTCGTCCACAGTCTTGGTTCCTTGGGTTAGCTGCATCAGTTGAACCTCCATCTTGTCTTGTTGGTCAACAGGACAATATTTTGCGTTGAACATTTCAAGAAACTGGTCCCATTCTAGAGTCTGGATGACCTCCTCGCCATAAATACTTCTTTGGGTTTTCCACCAGGCACGGGCAGCACCGACGAACAAAGTGGATGCATAACTCACTTTATTTGAATCTAGGCAATCGGATATTCTGAAGATTTCTTCAGTATGGCTAATCGAATCCATCGCCTGGATTGGTTGACTGTACCCTCGAAGTTAAGGGCACCGCTGGCTTTAAAATCTTAAAACTTACAGCCTTTCGGCTGCTCAATTTGGACATTCAGGGTAGAGTTATCAGAATCATATTCATCATTCTGGATTTGTTTATCTTTTCTCATATTCTTTCTGTCAGCACGTCTTTTTGCTTCGGCCTCATCTCTAGTTTGAAGCTGTTCTTGCATATTCTTATTTTGTTGTTTAGAATGTTGGGCTAATAGTTGTTGCATCATTTCAAACATTTGCTGAGGGGTCATGTTGTTGGGAATGTCACCTGATCCTGACATCTTTTCTAAAAATTAAAATCATTTAACTATCAGTTTATAGACTTAGATCTATGTACCCTTTTTCCCATCCTAACAGTCTGTACATCCTATCTCAGTTCAAACCACCTAAATGATTGATACATATGTATTCCTTCAGTTTGAGACCAAGTGTTACTCACGTAATACTTGATTCACTCAAACTATGGGCTCTGATACCATCATGTGAAGACCATCCCTTACGGGGCAGTCGTCAGAGTCAAGGTCCCACATCATGCAACACGATATCAATCATAACTAAAATAGAGTAATTATATTGCGGAATTTAAAATTACAGGTACAAACATATTAGGATAAGTTTAATACATAGATTACAATTTTTAAATTAAACTTATAAAGGGTACCATCTAATCTAATACATGACATCATATAACCATATCAAATCTACCCAAAACCAACACAATTGTCGTCTTCCAATCAGTTCGAAGGGTTTGTTAAGTAGTGATCTATGAAAACTTCAAAACTTGGATCTTGAATGACCTAAGAACTAGGACCAACAGATTTCCATTTATCTTTTCCTGTAAAAATGTAAAGTAGCAACTGTAAGCAAAGCTTAGTGAGAATATAGATTTTCAGTTCACATGCATTAATCAAGCGGATCATGGGTCAAAGCGTGATATGTCTGGACTGCCGCTACAGCCACTCATGATTGAGACATAGAATTCATAGAATTGGATGATGTTCAGCCCATGCTCACGCTTTTAGTGGAAGCTATCCACTTATGCTGGGCTAGCTACCAGCGGTTTTCATGGGGGAACATCGGAGTATCAATACCAAGTTCAATAGAACTGGTGACATAGCTAGGTCTAGAACAATATACCAACAAGGCTAATTATGCTAAGCTGAATCGATATGTCAAAGATGCGATCATTAAGGAAAGCATAGTATTCAAAGTCATGATAGCAATAGTTTCATAACAAAATATGAGATGTTCATATGCAAGATCTGGGCATAGAATACATTTGAAAAGATTATGAGTTATCAGAATCAAGTCAATGTAATTCCAAAGATTTATTATGATATGATATGATAAATTCTGGACAGGTTCAGATAAATTTTGAACAAAGAGTTAAAGAATTTAAAGATTGAAAAGCAAAGCCAGAGTTCAGAAAGATTAAAGATAAAATCTTGAGATAACTCAGTTGGTGGATTAAATCTGCTTGAGAAAAGACCACAGAACCAGTGAGTTATAGATATTCAGTTTTGCATGCTAGACTTCCGTTTGAGACATATTGTTGATGAAAGATTAATTGACATTCATAATTGCTCAGCTGAATTGTGACCTGTGCACACCATGGTTCGGTGATGCCCTGTGGATCATGATAGCTACTTGACTTATCATTTTCATGACATTGTATTTACAGTTGAATTCATATATTGTTATGAAACTATTGCAATCATGACTTTGAATACTATGCTTTCCTTAATGATCGCATCTTTGACATATCGATTCAGCTTAGCATAATTAGCCTTGTTGGTCTATTGTTCTAGACCTAGCTATGTCACCGTACAGACAAATATAATATAATTGAAAAATTCTATTTCTGCTTGTGCATGAAATATCCATGCACACCATTCACATGCATGCATACAATACACTTATATATATATATATATATATATATATATATATATATATATATATATATATATATATATATATATATATATATATTGATTTGCTCACACACACACCAAACACACATACACAACCGAGACCTTCATGAAATAGGAAAAGAAAAGCTGTTGTTTACTAATTTTGCTGAACTGTTTCGGTAAGCTTCAAGATTACCGAAACCTTCCCAAGGTTTCGGTATTACCAGATTGTTTCGGTAGTCATAAGAGGTTTCGGTAATGTGAGGTTTCAGTATTATCTTCAAAAGGTCTTGGTACAACCATGGGTTCCAATACTAATGAAGGTTTAGGTAATCCTACATGGTTTCAGTATTTTATGAAATGATGTAGAGGACCGAGTTTCGGTAGCTTCCTCTTTCGTTCGATATTACCGAAACCCTTGAGGGTTTCGGTACCCCTCTTCCATGCAATTATGTATCCGACACACACTCACATCACCCTTTTTCCTTCTGTTTTCTTGATATTTCAGTAGCTATTAGGGGGATTTAAAAGGTTAGATACTTGTATTTTGTTGTTTCAACAAACCCACACCCGATTAAGAGGCTTGGCCGAAGGCCATAAGCTTCCTTGGCATCTTTCTCTCGGTCAGAACAGTAACATAAAAGAAAACGGAAAACAACATTTTAAAATCTCAGCACTTTAATTTCAAGTTCGAAATTGAAGCTTCATTTTGTTAGGATAATTAAATATACACATAATCAAAACATATATATATATATATATATATATATATATATATATATATATATATATATATATATATATATATATTCAAAACAAGATTTAGCTTGATTATTACCTTAAATCTTTGTAGTTTGGGTTGTTTGATGCTTGTTGATTGATTTCTTGACTTAAATTTCTGGATTTCTTTGCAAGATTTGTGATGTTCTTGTTGAACTTGTTGGAACCGATACTGGACAAAGAGAGAATAGCAGAGGTTTGTTTGATGAGTGATGTAAGGAAATGACCATCATTTGGGCATTTATATTTTTTTTCTAATTTCTCAAGTTTGTCAAAATAGCGGTGACAGGTCTGTACTTACATACAACAAAGTGACATGTCTTGACTTTCTTTTCGACTCATGCTTGCTCTTTGTTTAAGATGTATTTTGATGAAGCGATACATCTCCCAGATTGATACATACCTCATTCATAATTAAACTTTATGTAAGCCTATAACACAGAAATTAAGACCTATTGATCGTACGTCTAAGGTAGTAACACATACGAAAATTTTAGGATTGTTTTATTGGCTTTTAGGAAAATCTTCATGTTTTATGCCTACCAACACATCAGAACATGAATATGTATATCACTGAAGTTTATAGTGCATAATTTGTGAGAGTTTAACACTTAGAGTTTGTTAGGTTTTGCTAAATCTCGTCATGTTGAACCTTGAACTCTAATACCTCTCTTCTTCAACATATATATGTAAAAGATTTTTTTTATTTAAGTAAATTAACTAAAAAGACAAACTAAAAGTTAAAATTAAAGAAAAACTATCTAATGAGGTCAGGTTACTCTAGATTTCGCATCCCGTTTAGTTGGACTAACAACTCAAAGCGTTATCTATCAAGTGCTTTTGTGAACAAATCCGCATAGTTGTTTTACGTGGGAACTTTTACCAACTTAATCAGGTTTATCTCAGCATAGTCACGAATAAAATGATGACGAATATCAATGTGCTTAGTCTTACTGTGCTTTACCAGATTATTAGTTCTTGCTATTGTGGATTGTTTGTCTATAGTAATAGGAATATGAGTATAAGTCAAACTGTAATCCTGCAATTGTTGTTGGATCCACAGAACCTGTCAACAATAGCTACCTGCAGCTACAAATTCGGCTTCGCATGTGGATACGGCTACCGAAGTCTGTTGCTTGCATTGCCAGGACACCAGTCTTCCTCCTAAGAACTGATAACCTCCTATTGTTGACTTTCTATTCAAGCTGCACCCTCCATAGTCTGAGTCTGTGTAAGCTTCCAATTGTAGATCTCCATCGGCATGATACCGAAGGCCCATCTTCGGTTTTGACTTCAGGTATCTCAGAATCCGCTTCACAGTTTTCATATGCTTCTCTATAGGGTTGGCTCAGAATCCGCTTCACAACTTCCAATTGTGTCGTGAGCTTTGTTCCTTCCATCTCGAAGCGTTCTAGTATCTCATCCACATACCTCGTCTAATGAATGAACATACCCTCCTTTCGTTGTTCAACTTGTAAACCTAGAAACAAATTCAGCTCCCCCATCGCACTCATCTCGAACTTTGACTTCATGACCTTCTCAAAGTCCTTGCACAGCTGATCATTTGACGACCAAAGGATTATGTCGCCCACATAGACTTGTACCAGCAAAAAATCATAATTCTTTCACTTAATGAATAGTGTACCCATCTATACGCCCTCTCTCAAACCCATTTTCAGAGAGATGAGTAGATAATGTCTCGTACCAAGCCCTGGGTGCCTGATGTAACCCATATAGAGCCTTATCCAATTTATATACTCTGTCCAGATACATAGGATCTGTAAACCTTGGCGGTTGCTCGACATACACCGGTTCTTTCACCTCCCCGTACAAGAAGGCACTCTTGACATCTAGTTGATAAACTTCAAAACCTTAGAAGGGATGCAAATGCTAGAAATAGTCGGATAGCTTCAAGCCTTGCTACTGGTGCAGACACTTCATTGTAGTCAATTACTTCTTTTTGGTTGAAACCCTTTACTACGAGTCGTGCCTTGTTTCGAGTAACGATGCCTCGATCATATCTTTTGCTCTTAAAGACCAATTTGGTCCCTATTGCAACTTCTCCATGAGGCAAAGGCACTAACTCCCAGACTTGCAGTTACATGAATTGTGAAAGTTCCTCCTGCATTGCTTCAACACAAGAATTGTCCTTTAGAGCCATTTGAATATTCTTAGGCTCAACTTGAGAGATGAAATATGAGTACAAACAAGTGTGGAATGATTTGGAGTCTTTGATCATCGATAACAGCCCTGTGTCAATATTCCCATTAGTCCGAGTTCGCACTCCTGCATTTGGATTCCCATATATATCCTCAAGTGGGTGATCCTTATGTACTTTTGATGTTTCAACTGCATCAACCTGAAGATTGTCACCCAGACTAGATCCTATTTCTTCTAATGTTGGTGTGACTTCAGACTGAACATCCTCCTCGTGATCATTTTCTTCTGAGGCTGGACTGTTTATCTGATTCACATCAATAGGCGATGAAGGTTCTTCAGTTGTTGGGGACTCATCTTCTGTCGATATATCTTCTTCACATGTCATAGGAATGCTCGAATTGGAAAATACTATACCCTCTTAATCAAGATTTAGAGTTGAGAAGTCATTCTCCAGAGTTCCTGCATCACCACCAAAAGGAACATTAAACGATTTAAACACAGGGTCATAATCAAATAACCATTCTGGACCTATTTGAGGCTCATGCGTATAACTGGTTACACCGATGTTAAACACAATTTCTACAGTACCAGTGGTTTTGTTATAAACCCTTTTGTTTAGTGAATTCAGGACATAACTTAGGAAGTATGGTTTGTCTACCTTTTCAGCAAACTTAGGTTGATGTTTAATTTTCAACAAAGTACACGACACCCCAAATGGTTCAAAACCAGTTAAATTTGGTGGACGCTTATTTAAAATCTCATAACAGGTTTTGTTCAGAGGTTTGAAAGTAAGGACTCTATTTAAAACATGACAAGTGGTATTCACTACCTCCCCCCAAAACATTGTGGGAAGCTTTGAATCCGAAAGCATAGTCCTTTCTGCTTTAATCAATGTCTTGTTCTTTCGTTCTGCCACCCCATTTTGTTGTGGCTCATATGGTGCACTAAACTGATGTACTATGCCTTTAGTTAGGCAATATACATCCATTACTGCATGCTTGAACTCAGTTCCGTTATCACTTCTAATACCCTTCACCCTTTTCCCATAGGCATTCTCTATTTGGTCTAAGAACCCAATCAGCGTGCCTGCTGTTTCGTCCTTTGCACCTAAAAAGAAAACTCATGAAAATCGTGAGTAATCCTCATTGATAACACAACAATACCAACTTCCACCTATTCATCTTTTGTTGATTGGACCAAAAAGATCCATATACAGCAGATCAAAAGTGGAGGAGTTTGAGTTTTCAGTCTTAGACTTGTGCGCCTTCTTGTGTTGTTTCCCTTTCTTGCAAGGCACGCACTTGTCTTCAAATTGGAAGTTCTTCATTGGTACACCATGCACAAAGGCCATTTTTAGTGATGAAGTTCATCTTCCTTTTGTGCAGGTGAGCCATTCGCCTATACCACATCAAATATTCTGATTCTGAAGCTTTGGATAGTAAACATGTAGATCTCATCGAAGATTCTGCTATGAACATGTCCATCATATACAGATTAGTCTTCCTTGGAGCCCTCATCATTATCCATTCTTCAGGAATCTTAAATCCAGGCTTTAGCACTAGCGCTTCCTTCTCAGTAAAATGTACTGAATGTTGCCTATCACAGATTTGAGAGACACTAATGAGATTATGATCAAGCTTCTCTACATAGTAGACTTGCTCGAGAGTGATTTTCCCATCAGTGACCATTCCTAATCCAGTGATATGGCCTCCTTTACTCCCACCAAAAGAAACAAATCCTTTATTCCCGCTTTTGAAGTCTGCCAGTAGACTTCTAACCCCTGTCATGTGTCGAGAGCAACCACTATCCACATACCACTTGTTGTTTGGACTTGTAGCTGACTCCTGCACATGAAACAAAACAAGTTGGTTATCAAGGGGAATCCAAGCCATGACTGACTTCGTAATACCGTTCTCATCCACAAACATGCATTCTTTCAAATACCCATCTCTCCTTTCAGGTGACTTGGGTTTTTTGATCAAGAACAGGTTGTGAATTTGAGTGATTAACATCCACTCTTAGCCTTTGGATTGGTCATTGTTGTTCAGCCCTAGAATAATTAATGTTAACGTACATCTCATTGTGATAATTCATGGCTCTACTTGGTGTCTGATGTCTATTAGGAGTATGAGACCTAACGGGAGTGTGACTCCTCTTCGGTGTATGATTCCTTAGGATAGGTTGGGGGCCAACCTTTGATTGATTTGGGAATGTATTCAGTGAATTATTTCTTAGTCCTTCATTTTTTCTGGTAAACGCTGGTGTTTGTCTACACCCTAATCGTGACATCACACTAGAGTTCTTCTCTGAACTATGAGAACTACTCATGCTCCCATCACCAGATATTGTTTTCAAGGTAGGCTGTTATTGTTTCCCTTTGTTCGATGTAGACTATGTTTTCTTATAGGGACAACCTGAAGCAACATGACCTTTTTCATGACACTTAAAGCAACAGATCTTCTCAATTGATTTATTATGTTCACTCTTTGTCTTAGTTGTCTTACTAATGTCCTGATTGTTCGTATCAATTGCCTTGGTCATCTCCTCTTGTTTCTTATCCCTTATAGTTTCAGCTTCATCTAGTTTTGGCATACTACTAGATTGCACAAACTGTACTGTTTTCTTAACCTAAGGGATAGGTGTTGACACTTTAGCTGACTCATTTACCTTTACTTCCTCTGATTTAACTGAGTCCATGGTCTCATCCTGAGGAATACGTACGTAGTTGCTATTGAAGGGTGGAGGCACATCTTGATATCCTGGGCCAGTCGGCTTCTTAGACTTTCTCTGTGAATCTAAGATCTTGCCTAAAGTCAAGGACGAATTCTCAAAATTTTCAATCTTGCTATTTGTCTAAGCTACCCTAACTCTATGTTCTTCTAATTCTACATCTTTCAAGGAGATCTCTTTGGTTAGCAATTCTACATGTTCATAAATCAGTTAATTCCTGACACATTGTTCACTTAACTTGTCTTTCAGACTTATCATATCTTGATCATCAGCTTTAAGTTTAGCTTTCAGATTTTCCTTGATATCTACTAAACTAGCAATATCAGATTTTAACGACTGAATTTGAGAAGTCATTGATGAATGTGTCTCCAATACTAAATTCAGTTTATCATTCAGAGTAGTACTTAAAACACATATATCATGTAAAGTAGAAAAGTTTAGAGTTACCTTTTTCCTGTTAGATTCGACGTTGGCCATCTGAGCTGCAAACTCCAAAGTAGTCAGCTCCTCAGTGTTCTCCAGTAGCAATGGATCTGAATCAGACTGCTGGGTATCCTCTTTCTTTACCTCTTCTGCTCCAATTTCTGTCTCTTTATCAGCTTCTGTGACTTCAGCCATGAGAGCTCTAGTGGTTGCCTCAGGATATGTATTCCAATCATACATACCATCTAACTGTTTGTTAGAAGACACATTTGTGAGCAAACCAGCCACTGATCCCTAATTCTCTGACCTGGTAGAATTCTGACGTCCTTAGTTCTGATAGTTATCCATATTAAGTCTTTGACACTCTCTAGCAAAGTGTCCCAACCCCTGACAGTTGTAACATTTGACCTTTGATTTGTCAAATCCAACACTGTTCACACTTAGATTTCTGCTTGTTCTTTTCATGAACCTCTTGACTCTCTGTGTGACCATGGCTAGTTGCCATAGTAGGGGTCCATCTACTCCAGATCATAGGAATCAACCTGATCATTGTCTTCTTCCCAGAGATCGAGATCGTTGATCTTCCCCTGAATACAGTTCCCATAAGCTACTACAAACGATGCTAGAAGCTTGAGTTGCTCCTCCGCAGGCTTAGCACTCATCGGCATCTTTGTGTACCCTTGAGTTGATGATCCTGAAGTATAGCTCTGTGACTGATCATCTGTTTGTGAGAAACCCAGAAAATCCTTACCAGTAGATTCTTCCAGTTCTCCTGGTATGCCCTCTTGTTCCCTAGTATAGAATGTTGTAGCTCCAGACTTAGTTGCACTTGAAGTAGATGGCTTAGTTTTACCAAAATACATCTCAGGATCATGCACCTGATCATATTCCGTCTCGTTTTTCAGTATCTTGAAATTATAAGCTCGCAACATCCCAGTAACTTTCTCAAGAGAAAGAGTATCTAACTTCTCTTGATCATGCTTTAACAAAGTGGTGTACATCTCCCACTTTGACGGTAAAGTATCCACTGTGATTATCCAGTTCAGTCAAAAGATGTGTGATCACTTCATCCGGACTCTCGTTCTTCAGACACTTGAAGATTGCAAACCGTTGCTTCAACAGGTCGGTTCTCCCCTTCCTTACTTGTAGATTTCCCTCACACCTTTTCTCCAAAGCCTCCCAAAGTTCTTTCGAGGTTCAGTGATGTTTAAAAGTATGTAGAATGTCCAAAGACAAAGACATTTTAATTGAAGATAAGGCTCGATCCTCAGCTTCATATATCTTCTTATCCTCATCCTTCATTTGTTCATAAGAGAGAACTTTCATCCTACCCTCAAGTTCCTGAGTTGGGGGTACATACCCTTCGTCGATACAGATCCATATTCGTTGTACCAAGAAAAATATGCAAACGTGTCCTTCCACCAATAGGAGTCCTTAATTTTCATGAGCTTTGGTCGGGAGTTCGATTTAAGTTGTGTAAACTTGACATTCTAAAAAACTTTTGTTCACGAACTTAATTAATTAATTTTGTATAATAAATTCTAAATAAGTTCGTACGAATTTATTTAAAAATATGTTTGTTTTACCAAATGAAATTCATTTGAAATTAAGAGAAGATTTTGGATTTTCTAAAGCAGCAGGATAAGGAGGAGGAATTGAAGTATCCTGACTCTTATCCGCCTCCCCAACTTTGGGCGTTGCAATATCTGCTTTAATTGGCTCTTTAAAAGAAACCTTCTTAGGAATCTCTTTCTTCTTTGGATCCTCTTTCTCCTCATACACGACTTCAGTGTCGGTATCTTCTTGTGCCTCTTTCTCTTTAGACATCTCTATTTTATTGTCTACCTCTCTTCCACTCCTTAATGTGGTTATCTTAGCTACTTCATTAACTTCATTATTCTCATGTTTCTTATCTTTGTTATGATGATGAGCGTGTGAAGGATTGGGAACAGTATTGCTAGGAAGCTTCCCCTCCTCACGCCTAGTGAGCGACTCAGCTATCTGACCCATCTGGTGAGTTAACATCTCCATGGTCTTAGTACTGATAGCTGATTGCTGTTTCATAAATTCAGCAAACTCTTTGAATTGCGCAGAAGTCATATTTGATTCTACTTGGAATTGTGGTTGATCACGATGATTTGACTTATAATATCGCTCATCCTTAGCTGCTGAAGTTGAACCATATTGACATTCTCTCTTTGGTGGTTCATATCTCGGTTTGGATTGATGATCGGTAGGCTGATCATTTTTCCATCGAAAGTTGGGATGGTTTCTCCATCCCAGATTGTATGTTTTCGAAAATGAATTATCCCTCTCTCGATGAGCTCTAAATTCCTAAACTTCATTAGCAAATTCCTCAGTGGATTGCACTTGAGGACATGCGTCAGAATGATGTGATGGATCTCTGCATGTAACAAAATTAATTGATACGCTAGGGTTTGAAAAACCCTTCGTCAATTGATTCATTTTCTTTCCTAATTCTGAAATCTCACTTTTAACCTCAATTTTCCAGGCATTATCTATGCCCATAACTTAAACACCTATGCTATTTTCAGAACCAGCTTGGACTTTAAGACATTTACCGAGTTGATTAAGCAACTCCCAAGCTTCATCATCTTCTTTACCTAAGAATGTGCCTCCTGTGGCAGCTATAATCATATTCCGACTTTCTTGACTCGCACCATCAAAGAATGTTTTGATAAGCATCCATTTGGGTACATCGTTGTGTGGACAAGCTCTCAGTAATTCGTTCATACGATCGAACGCTTCGTAGAATTGTTCGCCCGGTTTTTGTTTAAATCTGGTGATTTTCTTTCTTTTCTCGGTTGTCTTACTAATGGGGTAATATTCATTAAGGAATTCTCGTTTCATTTGATCCCATGTTGTAATGCTATTGGTTGGTAAGGATACGAACCAATTCTTCGCTTTCTCTTTTAACGAAAAATGAAATAATCGAAGCTTTAAACCATCAGTGGTTATACCTCGAACATGGTTGGCTTTACAAATAGCTGTGAACTCAGCTAGATGTTCGTAGGGTTCCTCACTTGGCATCCCTCGAAATATCGAAAGAATATGGAATAATTGAGGACGAACTTCGGGTTCGTTTTCGTTTTCGGGATAACGAATTGGAGACGAGTTACGCACATCACCTGGACGGTAAAGCGACTCAACTGTACGTCTCGGTTGATCACCCATTCTAGCAACTATGCACTTGGGTTCTTCTTGATCACGATTTCATGGCGAAATCAGAGGTCTTTCTAAATTAGGAATCTCTGAATTGGGAATTTCTAAATCAGGAATTTCTTCCTCTTGTGCGTTTAAATTCTCCGTGATTAATTGTTGATTTTGAATCCTGACAGTGTTTCGGTTCGATCTCGCTACTTTTTCAATCTGAAGTTCGAATTGTAGAGGCAATCCTTTAGCCGATCGACGTGTGTGCATACACTAAATATAATACTACTAAAGATTAAAAACTTAATTAAACTAATATTTTTTGTAGTAAAGTAGAGGACTACAATTTCCTTTTTGAACTTTTAATTTTTTTTATTTGATTTTCAATAATTATAATAATAAAATAAAGAATAAAAATAACCAAAGAAAGAAACTTAAACTTAATTACTTAAATAAAACTAAGGCAACAAACTAACTTTAAACGTACATTACCGTTACACTCCCCCGCAACGGCGCCAAAACTGCTGACGGGCCATCGTTGTGACCCGTAGACTTAGTCCTTAAATCCACTATTTAGCTAGAGAACTAAGGGTCCAATCCACAGGGAGTGTGGTCGTAATCAGGATTAGGTTATGTTATTAGCCTTATAAGTTTATTGAAAGCATTTAAATTGTGAATTTTGTGGATTTGAATATTTTGTTTAGAGTAATGGTTTGCTCTTGCTTTGTAACTAAAATTAAGAACGAAGTAACTAACGAAGAAGATAAACAATCAAGAGACGAATAACCATTCACGGAATCACCATGACATAAGTATTACTCACTATAATTTCATGCAACAATCACATAGACATAATCAATTGCGCGACTAAATTAATCAAACGTGTTTAACCAATAAATCTCGTCATAGCGTATGCAACATTAATACTCGTCTTAATCTCTAAAGTAATGGACTCGGCACGAATAATAACACCACGATAAACTATCTTGCTTTTACCAATCATAACACATAATCATAATCATAGCCAAATGTTTATCATTTGCATACACATAATAGATCTCGCTTAATACAAATACATCAAAACATAAGAAATTAAAGAAGAGTAAACTTAGCCATAGATCCTCCGCTAACGGCTAATGAGATTAGCCGCTCATCGTATGCTCGTCACAATCACGAATCTGAGCCATTGGGTAGCTTGCGAACCACCGTCTTCGTTCTCGATTTGTAGATCCACTCCGGCAGGGCTTCAGCACACTTTCACACACGTCGGGACTCTCTCCAAAGCTGCTCCTTGCCTTGTATTTATAGGGAGGTCAAGATTAGGGTTCCAGAGGCTGTAAAACGAGTTTTTACGCCGCACTAGAGCGGGCCAGGCACAGGCCTGCGCCCCCCCGCGCCTGGATGCGGCTAGGGTTTAGCTGCTGTATGCTAGAACGTATCTGGAGACGGTATGTGGAGCGTAGAGTGGTGCAGGCCTTCGCCCCTCTCAGCTCGGTTTGCTTTGAATTCTCTTGGATTGCCTCTTTTTTTATCATCTTGGCCCTAAAATACAAACTTGGAGTAATAAAATGGATTTTACAAATTATCGGTGCTTAAAATGATCATAATATGACTCAGAAACCATATAAATTATAGACTTATCACCGACCCCACACGATGTATTGCTCCTAAAACTTCTGAAACTCTTTCTCGCTCGTACGTGCACGTTCACAAGCTCTGAAAATCGATTTATCCGAAAATATTATTGAAATAAAGTGATTAAGTTCATATTTAATCACCTAAGTTCACTCAAGCCCAAGCCCACGAACTTATAAGTTCAAGCCCAAGAACCTACGAACTTGGGCTAGCTAAGTTCTTATGGTGTGACTTAGGTTCGTGGCTTTATGCCTTAAGAACTTATATTCAAAATCAAGAACTTAACATGCAAATGTAGTCATCATACACAATCTTGAACAAAACACATGACTTGTATTAATAAAGTCTTATCTATTATATATGACTATCTATTATATATCTAGACTGCTATCGTCAGACAGGGTGTACCTACAAACTTATACCATCTAAGTTTGTGGCATAGTTGGTGGGGTATAAATAGATCAAATTCATTAAATTTATTCACATACTCACGAATTTACTCCTCACGAACTTAAATTCACTTACTCACGAATTGATTCACAATCCAACATTGATAATTTAATACATTCGTCAATTTTGGAATACATTGCATGTAGATAGCTCCGTACTGCCCTAAGTTCTAAGGGAAACGGTTAATGGACAAGCTATTGCATTCTCTGCTGACAATCTGAGAGAAATTTTACATCTGGGAACCGAGGCACGGGAAGATGCTCCAGTTGATTTTCCAGCTTCGCTAAGGGAAGCTGCATTTCAAAGGATGGGGTATGCTCAGGACTTGGCAAAGGCATCATACGTAAAAAGTAGCTTGATAGGTCAATGGAGGTACCTTATGCATGTGATGCTAGTATGTTTTGCGCCTAAGAAGGTAGGTTTTGATTCGATGACATCCAAACTCTAGTCCGGGATGATCTCGTTGGTTTATAACAAGCCGTTTAGTTTCTCAGGCTTCTTTTCTTGCTGAATTTGTGCATCAGATCAGTGGGCCAAACCGGGAAAGATATTTGCTATACCCAAGATTTGTAATGATGAATATACGACATTTCTTGTCGAACTTGCCACCCTTACCAGAAGTGGTTGTTGTAGCAGGAATAGATAAAAGGATTTTTGCTGATTGCTAGACCCACAATTAGAGAAGGGCAGAGAATGTGCGCCCTCAGCTAACTCCTTTGTTTCGAGCTCTACTAGATCCAGATTATGTCGCTCCACCTAGAGATGCCTGGATTGGAGAAGATCCACAAGGCCAAGCAGTGGCATAAGAAGAAGCTGCTCCGATTCAGCCTCCGCCAATGTCAGCATTGACAGCTGTGGCTAATACATCGGTAGCACAAGCTGATCAGGTACAATAGACGTTAGAGGATATTTTTTCCCAAGGAGGTGCAGCGCAGGTGGCCATCACCGAAGAGTTGATCAGGATATTCTTCAACCTCTTGAGGCTCTGGGAATTATTTTTGACGATATAGAGAACTATAAGACGGAAGATTCTAATGTGGATGTTGAGACAGAAAAGGAGACAGACTCCGAGACCACAAGTGATGTCAAAGAAGCTACAAATCCTCCAACTTTGTTTGGTCGTCATGGTACTCAACTAGTTTTGCAGCCACAAACAGATCAACAACAGTCATTAAGTCTCTGAGATGAAGAAGAGGAAGATGAAGAGTTTGTGCTAGATGAAGAGGCGTTGGTTGCAAGGAACCAAAGGGCTAAGCGCCAACGGCTAGATCAGTCAGGGCCTTCTACATCATCCACCATTCCTCCAGCAACCCTCACAACCACTCCATCAACATTCACATCGACAGACACCCAAAGCCTTAATCAACTAAAAGCTAAAGTTGATCTCCAAACAATCCAAATTTTCCAACATTCAAAGGCAGTCAGCGAGCTACAACAACATAATGCTCTGTTAGATCAACATAATGCAGTCTTAGATCAGACTGTGGCAGCCCAATAGCAACAGATCGCAACTCTTCAGGCCCTACTGGAGTAGATTTTGAAAGATCGTGCTGCTCAGGGGGAGAGTAGTTGTAGAAGCGATGAGTTAAGGGGAAGCCGTAGAGAAGACGAATGAGACGACCCCAGTGCGCAAAAAGAAAGTGAGCTAGCAGATCTTTCTCAACGGACTACTCAGCAAGCTAAATTTCAAGGGCAGTCTGTATCATCAAGAGCTGATAAGGGAAAATGCAAGGATCCTGAAGCGACAGAAGATATTGAAGATGATCTGATTGGAGCCTTGTTAGATTTGGATGAGGAAGACATCAGATTCAATTTTAAAGATGATATAGACCCGGAGGATCTTGAAGAAGATGAGTTTGTTCCTGAAGATGTACCTGAATGGAAGTCTGATGATGAAGTACTCGTAGACAAGGATGATGAGGTTGATGAAATAGTTGTACATTAGCAACCTGTCACGGAAGAATACGTGAATGAAGATCAGAGTTTGATAGACCTGGAGATGCTGAGATCTGCTCTAAATGATGAATCAGATACTAAAAGGCCTGACAGGGAACATACTAAAGAAGAAAAAAAAGATGGTGGTTCTGAGAGGAGGAAAAGAAAGAGGACTTGGCGATAAAGAAGAAGATGAAGATGCCAAGTCTAGGGAAGTTATCAGGTGGAATTCTTAGCTGGTTCAATGATAGAGAACTGCAGCTTTTCATCCTAAAAAGAAGAGACGGTCTTCAGTACTTAAAAAGAAGGCTCAAGGACTTCAACTCATTACCAAAATGTGAAATTAAGGTGTTAGCCTAGAAGGAGTTTGTGAACATTGGAGACGACCCCTATGCTGAAGTCATTGCAAAGATCATCAGAAGGCAAGGTCGGTCTAGAAAGTTTGAAAGGCTGAATCCGAGGATTGACAAATGAGTCATGGACAATAGAAGAGTAGATCCACTGACTCGCAGGCCATGGATGAAAATGTATTACAAGCCAGTCAAGTGCCTGAAGAAAGTTCCATAAAAGCCTATGCGACAAGATGTTTTGGGAAACTTGATGTGGAGAAACGTCGATAGTGAGACGGGTGAGGTTGTGATGGAAGATAAAGATGAAAATGTGATTTTGAGAGTATATGATCCTTTAAACATAGTTAACCTCTCTCAGGATGTCCTGAAGAAGCTTCATGATCAGTCAATATTCTTTGATGAAAATAGGAGGTCAGAGGGCAGAAAGTATCAGAGGGTGGTTAACGTTTGTGTTGAGCAACGATTGGTAGCAACTTAAATAAGCCTAGTCTGTAGATCAATGAATATCTACTAGAAGCTATCGTCAAGGGGGAGTCTATTGGTACACCTGGTGTGATGATAGCAGTCTAGTTTTGTAATAGATAGTCATATGTAATAGATAGGGCTTTATTAAAACAATTCATGTTTGTTTGATTCATATTTATGGATTAAGTTCATGATTGTGTATGATGTTTACGTTTGCATGTTAAGTTCATAATAAGATCTTAAGGCATGAACTTATGGGAATAAGTTCATGAGGTTATGAATTTATGGTGATAAGTTCATGAGGCTATGAACTTATGAGAATAAATTCATAAGGCAAAGGCTACGAACTTAGGTCACATAAGTTCGTACGAACATAGACCTGGTAAGTACGTACCTGCATGGGCTTGAACTTGTAAGTTCGTGGGCTTGGGACATGCATGAACTTACAGGTTATTTCATGAACATATTTGTGTTATTTCATTAATACTTTGAGATTAACATTTTCAGAGTTTGTGAGAGCGTTCAAACGAACTAACAGAGTTTTACAGCATCTAATGGAGCAATACATCATGTAGGGTCGGTATTCTATAGGCTAGCATCGTGTTCGGCTTTGTGTTTCCATGTGATTGATCCATAACCGTTAAACGACGATTCCGCACTCGTTTGACGCCGTTCACGCCTTGATAGATCCGTAGCGTGTGGACCTTACACATGAGACTTACCCTTGTTGAATGTAGGCTACTTTCCTACTGAAAACTTTTTCTCAAAATGTTCAGCATTGAATGGATTAACAGGTTTCATGCCATCAAATTTAGATCCAGAACCTGTCTGGTTGACAGGTTTAGCGCCTAAAGCTACAACTTTAGCTTGTTTTACATTCTTTTGTTTATGTGAACTGGCTAAGAACTTAGCAGACTGATTTGATGTAGAACACATTCCATCATCAGTCTTTGTAGCTTTTTCACACAAATTGTCAGTGTTTTGAGGCCTGACAAACATGTTTGTTGAGACCAGCTTTCCATTATGTTTTTGGATAATTGTATTCAGAAGCTCACCAAGAGAGGTTAAGTCTTTTTCCAGATTTTCGATCTCAACAATAGAAGCTGATGTATCAAGATCTCCTCCAAGATAGGCTTGGATTTGAGTAGGCATCTGTTGATTGATACATTGACTCACTCTCTTTGCTGAATGGACCAAGAGTTAACACTCTTTTGAAGCTTACCATGCTTTGAGTCTTTTTCTCTCTTTTCTTCTAATAAAATGATGTTGATGTGTTTTACTTCATCAAGTTCAGTTTTCAACTTATGAAAACTGTTCAGTTCATTAGTTTTGTTTCAAGATTAGCTTTCAAGTTAGAGATTTCAGACTTCAGAGCATCATGCTTTTCAATGGAAGCTTTTAAGTCCACAAGAAAATAATCATACATTTTAACCTTTCCTTCAGAACTGTAATACTTAAAGTTTTATACCTTATACATCATGGTGGGATTCCAGTTCTCCAAGTTGCTTAGGGCTTCAGCTTCAGCAAGGTCTTGTTTGAAGTTACTTGTAGAGGGGGCATCAGTATTGGCCATCAGACAGTTGTTGTCTTCTTCATCAGATGATGAATCAGACTCCTCCCATTCACAGGTTTTGGCCATAAGTCCCTTCTGCTTGTTAGAAGCCACGATGTCTTCTAACTTCTTCAACTTTGCCATGGCCATTAGGTACTTAACCCTGTAACCATCATCTCTGTTTGTCTTGTATGGTTTGGAGGAAGATCCAACAACTTTAGACACACAGTGAGCAGGTATATGGTCAGTTTTGCCACATTTAAAGCACTCAGCCTTAGTTTTGTCAAATGCCTTATTTTGGATAATACCTTATTTCTTTGCCAGCATTTTACCACAAACCTCTTCTTATTGAATTTTCTGACAAGCATGGCAATCATTTACTCATCATCAAACTTCGTAAGATCTTCACAGTCCTCTTCTTCATATATATCCTCCATTTCGTCACCAGCCTGTTGATCAGCTTGTGTGAACACATCACAACCTGATGATGAGAACCTGTCCAAGGACCGAGATTACAAAGATCCGTTAAGGTGGAAGATCGGACCTATCACAAGATCAAAATCCAAGATGTTCCAGGATGCTCTCAATGGAATGATTAAATATTGTCGGAATCAAGCTCTCGTTTGTTCGCAAAACAACCGAGCACGCTTCCTAATGTTGATCCAAGTTGAACACAAATATTAGTCCATGTTTTGGAGCCCAAGTTCTCACTTTAATCCACAAAAGCCCAAAAAAATAAATAAAATTTCGGGCAAGCCCACCCATGTGCATTGTTTTGGCTATAACTTCCACATTTTAAGCCCAATTTGAGTGAAATAAAATCCCACTTCAACCTTAGCCTTTTTCCTATATTTTCAAGAATAAAAAAGGACCAAAATATATCCTTAGCCACGTCCATGAATCTGCCCAAAAAGGTGTCCATGTTAATTAACTTGTCAAAGATTAAATTCAAGGCATTTTGAAGGTTTTCTCAACATTATGGCCATTTACTTGGAGGAGATAAAGGGATAGAAGTTACTTGCATGATTAATACCTTCTAGAAGCTTCAAGTGGGGAAATGTCAATAATGCCCTTTTGATAAGCAGTCTTGCTTATTTGATAGCTTATCGTCATAGTTTGTGCAACTTATCTAGATAAGTAGTTGGTCTTATATTTTCTCCTATGAATAGGCACTCAATGTAACCATTTCAATCATCCTTCATTTTAAGTAAAATTGTGAGCTTTTAACTCTTATTGTTCCTTACGAACTTTTAGAACTTATCGAGTGTTTTAGCTTGTGGCGTTCGAAACTTATCAATCAACTTGGTGAGGTTGATGATGGCGTCCTCTATACCAAAGTTCTTGCCTCGTATATAGGCAACGGGTCGCGATTCCACATATACCAAGGTTCTTGTCTCGTTTATCGACAACGGGTCGCGGTCCTATCCAAGTAACTTGAAACAACCATTAAAACGATCGGGCAATCGTGATCTATCACACTTTCAACGGGTGAGATCACATCATTTGGTATCAGAGCTTACTATATTGGTTTGTTTTCTACTTTATATTTCATTTGTGTCATCTTTTACTTTCTTTTTCTTCGTCCTTTCATTTTTAATTTCTTCTATTCATCCTTGCATTCTGGTTCATGTTTGTAGTGGATCTTGTCAAAAATTGACTTGGTTGCTACAAATCGATTTTTTCCGGGGATCATACGAGTTCTTTAGTTTTTTTGTTTATTCTTACTTTGCATCATTTGTTCCAAAAAAAAAAAAAGAAATCGCAAAAAAAAGTAAAAAAAGATAAAAGAAAAAAGCGCAAAAGAAAAGACAAAAAAAGGAAGGCAAAGTTAATTTTTATTCTTGTTAGTTTTCTTTATTTTCATTTCCTTTTCTATTTACCTTTACATACTACTAGCATTGTTCATCTTGTTATATTTGGTTTTGTCAAATCTCTTCTTGAAGTTGTTTGGTATGTTTTGAATTCCTCAAGGCCACAAGCCCACTTGATTTTGATTTCTTTTAATTTGTTTTGAACTTTAAGAGTTAAAAAGAGTGGTAAAAGGCGGTGTGGTATGATCATTAGAGGGTAAAAGCCAAACACAACATACATGAGAATCGAGTGAACACAATTTTGAGTGAAACACGTAAGGGAGTGCGGGGAGAAAATAATATTTTTATTGTTATTACTTTTTGTCTTCTATTTTGCAGCAAAAAAAAGGCGGATGAGCAACCTCCTCCTAATCTTCAAGTTCAAGCCATGACGTAGGAAATGCGACGATTGATGAGAACGGAATTCAACCAAATTCATGGATGAATGGACCGATTGGAGACTGAAAGACCACAACCTATCCGCACGCCATCACAAGTTTCTTATGAAAATCATGACGACGTTGGAGGAGGTGACGGATGGGAATCTGCAAGAAGAGCTCCTTGACGAAGGCCCTGAAGAGACAACAATTTGAATTCTATCAAGATGAAAGTTCCATCGTTTCAAGGAAAGTCAGATCCAGAATCCTACATCGATTGGGAGACTAAAATGGAGTTCATCTTTGATTTCCATGACTACTCCAATCGTAAAAAGGTAAAACTCGTCGTTGTTGAATTTTCTGATTATGCACTAACATGGTGGGATAAACTTGTGATTACTAGGCGAAGAAATGAAGAAAGACCCATTGATACATGGGAAGAGATGAAAAGGGTCATGAGACGACGTTTTGTACCAATTCACTATTATCGTGACCTTCACAATAAGCTCCAAGGCTTGAAGCAAGGAAGTAGGTCTGTTGATGATTATTTCAAGGAAATGGAGGTTACCATGATCCGAGCTAATATTCAAGAGGATCAAGAAGCTACCATGGCCAGGTTGTTAAATGGCCTTAATTATGAAATTTGTGATGTGTTGAGATTCATCATTATGTGGAGATTGAAGACATGGTCCACATGGTGGTTAAAATTGAAAAGCAACTCAAGAGAGGGGGTGGATCAAGAACGCATACCTAGAAGGCGGGTAGCTCCAAAAGGCCTGAAAGTTCATCATCTTTTAATCCCAAATCTGGTCCAAAACCAACAAGCCCTTCCAAGGAGAAAGGTAATTCTGATGCTCCTAAAACTCGTGACATAAAATGTTTTAAGTGTCTTGGCAGGGGTCACATTGCAAGTCAATGCCCAAATAAGCTTGTAATGGGCTTAGAGAAAATGGAGAAATGGAAACAGATTCTTCCGAATCATCACAAGAAGACACGGATGGTGAAGAAGAGTTGGCTGTAGAAGGAGAATTGTTGGTTGCAAGGTGAGCCTTAAGCACTCTTTCCAAGGAAGAAGATGATGCACAAAGGGAAAACCTCTTTCACACTCGGTGTTATGTTTAAGGCAAGGTATGTAGTGTTATCATTGATGGTGTAGAGTTGTAGTAATGTGGCTAGTGTTTCCATGGTTGAAAAGCTAGGTTTGCCGATGATGAAGCATCAAAAGCCATATAAACTCCAATGGCTTAATGATAGTGGTGAGGTGCGTGTGACGAAACAAGTGTTGGTGTCATTTCACATTGGTAAGTATGAAGACGAGGTGTTGTGTGATGTGGTAGCTATGCAAGCAAGTCATTTGCTACTTGGTAGGCCATGGCAATACGATCGGCATGTGAAACATGATGGCTTCACCAACAGGTACACTCTTGTTCATAAAACCAAAGCCATAACTCTTGTGCCGATGTCACCGAGTCAAGTTTATGAAGATCAAGTCCGAATTCAAATGGATTTGAAAAACAAAGAAGGTGAGCCTAATGAAAATAATGAACACAAAAAAGGTTCAAATGAAAATCAAAAAGATAAGAAAACATTTGTGGGTGAAAAGGAAAGTCAATATTGTGCATTTGCAAAAAGGAGTGAAATAAAGGATGCCTTGAATTCGGAGATGTCTTTTCTCCTTCTTTTGATCAAAGAAGCTTATTTAATCACAAATGATTTGGCCGGTATTCTCCCGAGCAAAATTAAATCTCTTTTGCAGGAATTTGAAGACTTGTTTCCCGAGGAAGTTCCCAATGGATTACCACCAATTCGCGGGATCGAACACCAAATTGACTTTGTTCCAGGATCTTCCATTCCAAACAAGCCGGTGTATAGAACAAATCCGGAAGAAACCAAAGAGTTGCAAAGGCAAGTTAAGGAATTACTTGAGAAAGGATGGATTCGAGAAAGCCTGAGTTCGTGTGCGATTCCCGTATTGCTGGTACCGAAGAAGGATGGATCATGGAGGATGTGTGTAGATTGTCGTGCCATCAACAATATCACGGTAAAGTATCACCATCCAATCCCTCGATTAGATGATATGCTTGATGAATTGTATGGCTCAAAGTTGTTTTCAAAGATTGATCTAAAGAGCGGGTATCATCAAATTCGCATGAATGATTGTAACGAATGGAAAACAGCTTTCAAAACAAAGCATGGTTTATATGAATGGTTAGTTACGCCTTTTGGGTTAAGTAATGCTCCAACTACGTTCATGAGATTAATGAACCATGTTTTGCGTGATTTTATTGGGAAATTTCTGGTCGTTTACTTTGATGATATTTTGATTTATTCTTAGAGTTTAAATGATCATCTTGAGCATCTAACGTGTGTTTTGAGTGTCCTTTGGAAGGAACAGCTCTATGCGAACTGGAAGAAGTGCACTTTTTGTACCGACCACATTGTATTTCTTGGATATGTGGTTAGTTCTCATGGAATATCTGTTGATGAAGAAAAGGTAAAGGCTATTCAAGATTTGCCAACTCCAAAGAGCGTAAGTGATGTGAGGAGTTTTCATGGTCTTGCAAGTTTTTATCGCCGATTTGTGAAAAACTTTAGCACCTTGGCATCACCACTCACCGAAGTGATTAAAAGGAATGTTGCTTTTAAACGGGGCAAAGAGCAAGAGAAAGCTTTTGAAAAACTGAAGTTTCATTTAACTCATGCTCCTTTGCTTTCTTTGCCAAATTTTGATAAACTTTTGAGATTGAGTGTGATGCATCGGGTGTTTAAATTGGTGCGGTTTTAATGCAAGAAGGAAAACCCTTGGCATATTTTAGTGAAAAGTTAAGTGGTGCAACTTTAAACTATCCCACATATGACAAAGAGATGTATGCCTTGGTTCGAGCACTAAAAACTTGGCAACACTATTTATGGACAAAGGAGTTTGTCATTCATTCTGATCATGAGTCCTTGAAGTTTCTAAAAGGAGAACAACTCAACAAGAGACATGCTAGGTGGATGGAGTTTCTTGAGACATTTCCATATGTCATCCGATTCAAGAAAGGTAAGGAAAATATTGTGGCTGATGCACTTTCACGAAGGTACTCTTTACTCTCTTCTTTTGACTCTAAAAGTCTGGGTTTTGAACAAATCAAAGAGTTGTATCGTGAAGATGTGGATTTTGGTATGATTTTTCAAAGTTGTGAAAAGGGCTCTTTTGAAAAGTTTTTCATACATGATGGGTTTTTGTTCAAAGAATCAAAGCTTTGCATTCCAAACACATATTTACGTGAACTTTTGGTTTGGGAGGCACATAGTGGAGGCCTTATGGGTCATTTTGGTGTGGCAAAAACATTGAATATTTTGCAGGAACATTTCTTTTGCCCAAAAATGAAAGTTTATGTTGGAAAAGTTTGTGAAGAGTGCATTGTTTGTAAACAAGCCAAATCAAAGGTTCAACCACATGGTTTATACACTCCTCTGCCTATACCAAGTGAACCATGGGTTGATCTTTCTATGGATTTTGGGTTGGGATTGCCAAGAACTAAAAATGGCAAAGATTCGATATTTGTGGTTGTTGATCGGTTTTCGAAAATGGCGCATTTCATTCCATGCAATCGAACCATAGATGCCTCACATATTTCAGATTTGTTTTTCAAAGAAGTGGTGAGATTGCATGGCATGCCAACAACTATCGTCTCGGATCGGGACACAAAGTTTTTAAGTTACTTTTGAAAAACGTTGTGGGGAAAATTGGGAACAAAGCTTTTGTTTTCTACAACTTGTCATCCCCAAACGGATGGACAAACTGAAGTTGTGAATCGTACACTTGGTACTTTGTTGGATCAATAGTGGGGAGAAATGTGAAAACTTGGGAGCAATGCTTACCACATGTTGAGTTTGCATATAATCGAAATGTGCATTCTGCTACTAAGTTTTCACCTATTGAGATTGTGTATGGATTTAAGCCATTAACTCCTATGGATTTAACTCCTTTGCCTGTGAATGAGCACTTGAATTTAGATGGCAAGAAGAAAGCGGAATTTGTCAAGCAAATCCATGAACAGGCAAAACACAACATTGAAGGGCGCACCAAGAAGTATAAACAACAAGCAAACAAGGGAAAACGAAAGATTATTTTTGAACCAGGAGATTGGGTGTGGTTTCATTTACGGAAGGAACGGTTTCCAACAAAACGGAAGTGAAAGTTAATGCCAAGAGGAGATGGACCATTTCAAGTGTTGCAGAAAATCAATGACAATGCTTACAAACTTGATCTTCCAGATGAGTATAATGTTCATGATGTTTTTAACGTAACTGACTTGACTCTTTATGATGGAGGTGAAGATTTGAGGACAGATCACTTTCAAGAGGAGGGGAATGATGAGAAACTGTCCAAGAACCGAGATAACGAAGATCCGTTAAGGTGGAAGATCGGACCTATCACAAGATCAAAATCCAAGATGTTCCAGGATGCTCTCAATGGAATGATTAAATATTGTCGGAATCAAGATCCCGTTTGTTCGCAAAACAACCAAGCACGCTTCCTAATGTTGATCCAAGTTGAACACTAATATTAGTCCAAGTTTTGGAGCCCAAGTTCTCACTTTAATCCACAAAAGCCCAAAAATAAATAAAATTCGGCCAAGGCCACCCATGTGAATTGTTTTGGCCATAACTTCCTAATTTTAAGCCCAATTTTAGTGAAATAAAAGCCCACTTCAACCTTATCCTTTTTCCTATATTTTCAAGAATAAAAAAGGCCCAAAATATATCTTTAGCCACGTCCATAACTCTGGCCAAAAAGGTGTCCATGTTAATTAACTTGTCAAAGATTAAATTCAAGGCATTTTGAAGGTTTTCTCAACATTATGGCCATTTACTTGGAGGAGATAAAGAGATAGAAGTTACTTGCATGATTAATACCTTCTAGAAGCTTCAAGTGGTGAAATGTCAATAATGCCCTTTTGATAAGTAGTCTTGCTTGATAGCTTATCGTGATAGCTTGTGCAACTTATCTAGATAAGTAGTTGGTCTTATATTTTCTCCTATAAATAGGCACTCAATGTAACCATTTCAATCATCCTTCATTTTGAGTAAAATTGTAAGTTTTTAACACTTACTGTTCCTTACGAACTTTTAGAACTTATCGAGTGTTTTAGCTTGTGGCGTTCTAAACTTATCAATCAAGTTGGTGGGGTTGATTGTGGCGTTCTCTATACCAAATTTCTTGCCTCGTATATAGGCAACGGGTCGCGGTTCCACTTATACCAAGGTTCTTGTCTCATTTATAGACAACGGGTCGCGGTCCTATCCGAGTTACTTGAAAGAACCATTAGGACGACGGGCAATCGTTATCTATCACACTTTCAACGAGTGAGATCACATCACCTGATTGACAGGTTGTCTCACGCTGGCCACTAAGGTTGCACCTCTTTTGGACATCTCCAACGCATTTCTCTTCTGTTTCCTTGATTGCGCATCATTCAAAAAGGATCAATAAAGATTTACAAGATCCAAGACTCTGATGGTTCCATTCATCTGGCAGTATGTCAAGAAATTTGCTCCACCTCTTGGGATCAATAAGGACACTTTAACTCTGGTGAACAAATATCTGGACATACTGCCTGATGAATGGAATTACTTCTCTACTATCCTAAGAAACACAGGCACCATCAGAGTCATAGATCTTGTAAATCTTTATGGATCCTTGTTGAATGATGAGTAATCAAGGCAACAGAAGAGAAATGCCTTGGAGATGTCCAAAAGAGGTGCAGACTTAGTGGCCAGCATGAGACAACCTGTTAATCAGGTGTGTGATGTGTTTACACAAGCTGAAGGCTGATGATGAAATAGAGGATATATATGAAGAAGAAGACTGTGAAGATCTTACGGAGTTTGATGATGAGCAAATGATTGCGATGCTTGTCAGAAAATTCAATAAGAAAAGGTTTGGTGGTAAAATGCTGCAAAAGAAATCAGGTGTTATCCAAAAGAAGGCATTTGACAAAATGATGAGAACCTGTCCAAGGACCGAGATGACAAAGATCCATTAAGGTGGAAGATCGGACTATCACAATATCAAAATCCAAGATGTTCCAGGATGCTCTCAATGGAATGATTAAATATTGTCGGAATCAAGCTCCCGTTTGTTCGCAAAACAACCGAACACGCTTCCTAATGTTGATCCAAGATGAACACTAATATTAGTCCAAGTTTTGGAGCCCAAGTTCTCACTTTAATCCACAAAAGCCCAAAAATAAATAAAATTCGGCCAAGCCCACGCATGTGCATTGTTTTGGCCATAACTTCCTCATTTTAAGCTCAATTTGAGTGAAATAAAAGCCCACTTCAACCTTAGCCTTTTTCCTATATTTTCAAGAATAAAAAAGGCCCAAAATATATCCTTAGCCACGTCCATGAATCTGCCCAAAAAGGTGTCCATGTTAATTAACTTGTCAAAGATTAAATTCAAGGCATTTTGAAGGTTTTCTCAACATTATGGCCATTTACTTGGAGGAGATAAAGGGATAGAAGTTACTTTCATGATTAATACCTTCTAGAAACTTCAAGTGGTGAAACGTCAATAATGCCCTTTTTATAATTAGTATTGCTTATTTGATAGCTTATCGTGATAGCTTTTGCAACTTATCTAGATAAGTAGTTGGTCTTATATTTTCTCCAATAAATAGGCACTCAATGTAACCATTTCAATCATCTTTTATTTTGAGTAAAATTGTGAGTTATTAACTCTTATTGTTCCTGTAAGGTCTGCACACTACGGATCTATCTTGATGTGACACCTTCCAACGAGTGTGGAATCCTCGTTAGCGGCTTGACGGATATATCACGCACACCGAAACATGGTGACTACCACGGTAATAGACGTACAACTTAGAACGCCCCGACACAATGATTCTCTCCTCACGAAACTCTCTGATTGCAATCAAGTTCGAGATCGCCTCTTGCTAATCGTCTGACCAATTCTGCAAAAGCCTCATAATTAATCGAATTAACCCTTAATTATACTGACAGATTAAGTTTGTCTAGGACAAATTCGAACTTCACCTTTCAAACTTATGTTTGAACTTATGTTTTATCTTATGTTTGAATTCATCTTTGAACTTTATGTTTGAACTTCTTGTAATATATTACACCAACTCAAACATACAAACAATCAATATCAAACTCACATAATGAAACATATATCAAACACTTGTTAATATTCAATATCAAGTAAGTTGACTTACACAAAACGCTATCTAAACTTAGACTGCTATCGTCACACAAGATGTACTAACAGAATCCCCCTTGACGATAACTTCTAACTTTTTACATTTTGTCTAATTACTTGAACCATATAGACTACTTCCTGCATATAATACATATTCTAACTATCCTATGGAACTTCCTAGCTTCAGATTTCCATCCTTCGTGGAAGAAGATAGGCTGATCGTGTAGCTTCTTTAGGTCGTCCTTTGATAGATTTATTAAATGTAATGGATCATACACTCGCAAGATAACTTTGTCTTGAGTATCTTCCATCACGGCTTCAGCAGTTTCATTATCTACATACCACCACTTCATGTTACTTATAACATCTTGTGGCATCGTCTTCATAGGCACTTTCTTCAGACACTTTACAGGTTTGTACACCATTCTGGCCCATTGCCTACCTGTATGTGGATGAATCCTTGTCTCATCTTCCACTCTCTTTCCCGTCCTTGGCTTGAGTCTTTCAAATTTTCCGGATCGACCCTCCTTTCTGATAATCATGGCTATAACCTCAGCATAAGGATCCTCAGTGATATTGATTAACTCTTTCCACGCAAACTACTTTACTTCTACCTTCGGCAATGTATTAAATACTTTGAGCGTCTGCCTAAGGTATTGAAGTCCATCTCTCCTTTTTAGAATGAAAAGCTGCAGTTCTCTGTCGAAGAACCAACTTTTAATTCCACCTGAAAGATTCTCGGAGCCTGGTACTCTCATTCTTCTTTTCATCTTAGGCTCTGCCCTATTTTCTTCCTTTCGGAACCATAGATTCAACAGTTCAGCCCTAGATGGCTCTCTCTCAGCATCCTGTAGCTAAGAGTCTTCTACTGAGGCCAGCTTGATCTCATCGATATCAATCACATTGTGATTGTCTTGCACATATAGTCAGTGATAGGCTGTGAGTTTACGATCACCTCATCGACATTATCGTCTTCGTCTTCTATCACTTCATCATCTGGTTTCCAATCAGCTATGTCCTCTGGCACGAACTCTCCTTCCTCCAACTCTTCAGTATCATCTTCAAAATCAAATTCAATCTCTTCTTCTTCAATATCCATTAGAGCGTCAATCATCTCGGTCTCAATGGCCTTTGAGGAACTAGCCTCACCTCCTTCAACTCCTGACTAACTCGGCTCCCCCTGAACTTCAGCATGCTGAGCAGAAGAAAAATCTACTGGCTCACTATCTTTTTGTGCATCGGGATCATTGCCATCGTCATCTTCTCTTCTCAACTCTTGAACATCTCTGCAACTGGTCTCCCCCTGAGCCTTGAGATTTTTCATTAGCTGCTCGAGGAGGGACCTCATGGTTCTGGGCTCAGCAGCCTGATCAGCGATAAATGTCTTCAATTTCAGTATTTTCTTTATCAATCTTTGCATTATGCTCTTGAAGCTCGCTGACTGCTTTTGTGAGTTGGAAGATTTGGACTGTCTGGAAGTCCACTTTGCTTCGGAGCTCTGAAAAGCGTTGATTGTCTGTGAAGGTGGATGAAGTGGATTAAATTGATATGATTGGGGGACGGGGTGATTGAAGGTTAAACAGATGGTTGGGCGGATGGTTGAGCGGATGGTTTAGCAGATTGAATCTCAGGCTCTGAAACAGAAACAGACGAAGCTCCCTGCATAAATCTGTGCCTTTTGGCCCTTTACCTAGGCACCAAAGGAGTAGTATCCTCGGCCTCAAAATCAGAATCATCTTCATCTGAATCTCTGGCTGCTGTCTTTTCAGCTTCCCTGTCACTTACCACAATTCTGGATCCATATCTGCCTATTCTGACAGCCAGATCAACCGTCAGCCACCAGTCTTCGTCCGACATGTGCAGAATTCAAGATCCTTGAATTCCCTAGGGGGTATTTCTCTACTGCTGCTTCAACCTCTATCTCCTCAGCTTCCTCTGATGATGACTCAGAGGTGGTCACTGCCTGACCCTCTACCTCTGGCTGATATTCATCAATTTCACGCATAAGGTCATCGAAACTAGCGGAGGCTCTAAGATTGTATCAACCAGCTCAGCTGTAATCTCTTCTTGGGCCTGAGTCCCCTGTGCGCAGATCTCCTCCAGAGTTTCCATTCGAGGATCTAAAACTGGTGGCACACCAGAAGGACCCGCAGCGTCCGATGAGGGACCTGCTTCCCCCGACTCTTGAACCCGGCTGGAGCTTGGCCTTGAAGCCTGAGTCGATCTAACTTGAGCTCTTGGCCTCCTTCTTTGTTGTGTTGGAGGGCGTTGCTGTGGTTGTTGTTGATGCTGCTGTTGGACTTGCTGCCGCTGCGATCCTTCCCCAGCCCAGTTCATACTCTCCAAGGCTTCAAAATCTGGATTTACCACAGCACCTAAAAGAGGTGCATCCAGTGGTCTAACCACGTCAGCCCTACGGGCATTGTGCGATTAGCAATCTACAAAAATTCGCTTATCAATCACAGCGACACTCTGAATATCATTTAGCTGCGGCAAGTTCGGCAAAAAAATGGTGTATAAGCATCATTACGAATCTTGGATACATCAGAAACCTTTCCCGTGCTGGAGCAGATATTTGATGAACAAACTCTGCAAAGAACATCTCGGAGTAGCTGAATTGCTTATCATAAACCAATGCGATCATCGCCGACTGCATCTTTGACACGATATGGTCAAATCCGGCCTTCTTAGGTGCAAAGCACACCGTAAAGACATGCACAAGATACCTCCATTGGCCTATGAGACCACTCTTCATGTATGACGCTTTAGCTATATCTAGGCCATACCCCATCCTTAAAAAGGCTGCTTGCCTTACTTCCAATGTGAAGTCAATAGGCTCAGCTTCCTCTTCAACCGTTCCAAGCTGCAACACTCTTCGAAGCATATCCGCAGAAAATACAAGGGGCTTCCCGACGATTCTAGTCCTCAACACCGTCAGAGTCACTGTACAATCGACTTGCAGGTGATCCCAAAATTGTCTGACATACGGCAATACGATTTGCACATTGTGAGAAATTGCATATGAAACCCTTGTATTAGCTAAGAAATCCACCATTTGTCGAAACGCCTGAGCTTCAGGAAGCTCACGATCCGGCGAAACAACCATATTATGCTTTTGAAAGAAAGCTCTTTCCCCCATATCTGCACATTAAAGACTAAAATATATTAGAAGGTACAAAATAAAAATGAAACTTGTTTAAATTCAAATTTGTTTTATTTTGAACTTGTGTAAGTTCAAAATCCAACACATATCAATTTCTACAAATTTGACATTAAAATCATGCAAACATTTCGATTTTAATAGCAAACTCGAATGATATGTTCGAATTTGACTTTAATTCGAGTTTCCTGACATGTTCGAATTTACTGACAAATTCGAACTATATGAACAAACTCGAAGTCGGCACTTTTAAACACAAATTCAAGATTTAAACCATATTAGACTTAGAAAATAACATTCACTAGTCCTAGAAGGTTCTAATCGAAGATATATGTCAGTTATTTGAAGTTTCACCGGTTAAACTTTGTGATTTTGAATCACAAAGTTCAAAACCTTTAAAACTTAAAAATGAGTCGATTTTTGCTAAAATTGAGTCCTAAACTACCTAAATCTTGTACAACAATGATGTTTATACCTAGATTTATTTGAAGAATCGAACACAAAGGAACAAAACTTCGACAAATAGTGAAAACTTCGAATCGGTAAAGTCGAATGACAAACTCGAAATCGCTCAGATAAGTTCGAAGTACTAAACTCGAAGGTAGGTGACATAAATGAGTCACTGTTGACCTATATATACTAACCATCTTCGAACTTGTCGTAAATTCGACTTTGCTGACATTTTCGAATATTGATTCGACTTTGTCTTAAAATCGAATTTAAAATGAAAATTTTGAAAATCTTTGAATAAAATTCAACTTATTCAACCTTTCCAACTTTTTCGTGTAACGGAACAAACTATGCAATATTTATTTACACTAAGCACAAGATTTTCACGCAATGTTTGTTTATTCAACTAAAATTTCAACCTCAGTAACTTTTGACCTTTTTCCTAAATAAAATAAAATAAAATGAAATGAAATAAAATAAAATAAAGTAAGATTTGGAGCAAAATTTAAACTTAAACTAATTTACAATATTTTTAAATTTACAACCTATACTTAACACTAACAGAATATTTTTGGCGAGAAAGTCAAAGACAGGTTCAATCAGATAGCGGTGTCAAAAACTCACTTTCAGCATCTTACTTTCATACTTAGGAATTTTTGATTCCTTTGAATGTTTGTCGTGACACACATTTCTAGACGATTGTTGGCATTTTTTTTTCCATTTAAACATGTTACACTTTGGAATATCCCTTGGACTTTTTATTTATCAAGAAATTACCTTACGTGACTCATACTTAGACATACTTTTATGATCAAGGCATACACACAATGATTATAACTTTTTGGTATTGCAAATTTTCTTTAAAAGGCAAACATCAGACACAGTTCTGTATTTACATACAACAGAGTGTCTTAGTTTGTCTTAAAGTTTATTTTAAAGATAGCAAGACAGCGGTGATAGGTCTATACCGACGTACAACAAAGCGACTTATCTTGCTAACTCGGGTCAAACCAGAGGCTACAAGTCTGTAGTTACGTACAACAGAGTTACTTGTTTTGACTCTCAATTCAGTATCATGATTTTTCTATTCTTTTCTTTTCTTTAAGATATATCTGATGTTGCTATACATCCCCCAGAAAATTTGCATAGGTCATTTATAGTCAATGTCTGTATGTCTCTAACATAAAAATTAAGACCATTTGGTCATACATCTAAGTTAGTGACACGTCTGACTTTTTCTTGAATATTTTATTACCCTTGAGACTCCCTTTGTGTATTATGCCTACCAACATATCAAACTAGATAATGTATAACACTTAGAATTTTAGGTGCATTATGTGTGAAAGATTAACACTTAGAGATTGTAACGACTGTGCTAATTTTCGTCACTTTGAACCTATGTATCTAAGACTTAACTCATTTTCAAATATTCTCTTTTTTTGAACTTTTTATGGTTTTCTCTCTTTTTTCTTTTGTTTTTCATAAATAAGAATAAGAAAATAAACTAACAAACTAACTTACTATAAACAGAAACAAATTTTACTAAGCTACTAAACTTACTATAAAGAGAAAGATATTCTACTGCTATAAAAAGAAATAAATTCTACTAAGGTCAATTTACTCTGGATTACGCATTTCGTTTAGTTGAACTAACAACTCAAAACGTGACTTATCAGCATTATTATCTTCCGTTGCCACTTTTACCAGCTTAATTAAATTCTTTCAGCACAATCACGTATAAAGTGGTGTCTTATGTCTATGTGCTTTGTTTTACTGTGTTTAACTGGATTAATAGTTATTGCAATAGTTGACTGTTTATCTATCCTAATAGGAGTATGAGTATAAGTCAAACCATAATCCCACAATTGTTGTTGTATCCACAAAACCTGTGAACAGCAACTACCAGCAGCAACATATTCAGCCTCGCACGTTGACGGAGCTACCGAAGTCTGTTTCTTGCATTGCTAGGACACGAGTCTCCCTCCAAGGAACTGACAACCTCCAGTTGTTGACTTGCGATTCAAGTTGCATCCTCCATAGTCTGAATCCGTGAATGCCTCCAATTCCAGATCACCATCCGCGTGATACCAAAGTCCCAACTTTGGTTTAGACTTGAGGTATCTCAGAATCCGCTTCACAGCTTTCATGTGCATCTCTTTTGGATTAGCTTGAAACCTAGCCCAAATACACACAGCAAACATTATGTCAGGTCTAGAAGCAGTTAAATACATGAGTGACCTAATCATGGCCCGATATAACGTTGGATCCACATCGGTATCACTTTCTGTACCCGGTCCGAGATTATGATTCACTTGAATCGGCGTGCTAAAGTGAGCTGTCAGCTTGGTTCCTTCAATCCCGAAGCGCTCTAATATGTCGTAGACATACTTCGTGTGATAAATAAGCATGCCCTCCTTCCTCTGTTCGACTTGCTAAACCCAGAAAGAAGTTTAACTCACCCATAACACTTATCTCAATCTTAGACTTCCTCACATTTTCAAAGTCTGTGCACATTTGCTCGTCTGATGACCCGAAAATGATATCATCGACGTACACTTGTACCAAGATGAAATGTTCACCTTTTCATTTCACGAACAGCGTACTATCTATTCTCCCTCTTTTAAACCCATTGTCTACAAGATGATTAGATAGTGTCTCGTACCACGCCCTTGGAGCTTGATGTAGTCCATACAAATCCTTATCTAACCGATACACTCTGTCTGGATACTTCGGATCTGTAAACCCGGGCGGCTGTTCCACATACACCAGTTCCTTCACCTTCCCATAAAGAAAAGCACTCTTTACGTCAAGTTGATAAACCTTAAAACCTTTGAAGGAAGCAAATGCTAGAAACAAACGGATTGCTTCAAGCCTTGCCACTGGCGCGAACACTTCATTGTAATCGATTCCTTCCTCTTGGTAGAAACCCTTTACCACAAGCCTTGCTTTGTTGCGAGTCACTATATCTCGATCATCTCTCTTGCACTTAAAAACCCACATGGTTCCTATTGCAACTTCTTCTCGAGTTAACGGAACTAACTCCGACACTTCTAGTTTCCTAAACTGTGACAGTTCTTCATGCATCGCTTCAACCCAAGAGTTGTCTTTTAGTGCCATTTACACATTTTTCGGCTCTACTTGCGAATTGAAACATGAGTAGAGGCAAGTATGAAAGGCCTCAGAGTCATTGATCATCGACAACAACACTGTGTTGTTATTCAAACTACTCCTAGTCCTCACACCAGCATTAGGATTTCCTATGATACTCTCAACTGGATGATCCTTATTAATTCTCGATGTTTCTATCTCGTCAACCCTAAGATTATCTCCCAAATTTGATCCTATCTGTCCTAACGGGGGAACGACTTCAGACTCTACATTTTCTTCCTCATGGACACTGTCTTCAGAGTTAGAACTTGTTGTCTGATTTTCATTTGTAGGAGATTCAGAACCATTTTCTGCTTGAGATCTATCTTCAGTTGTTGTAGGCTCGGAAGTTGATGGAAAGGTGGTCCTCGGAAAACTTTGACCCTCGTCATTCAGATTTAATGATGACAAGTCGTGTTCGATTCTAACTGCATTTCCATCCAAAGGAATGTTAAATGATTCAAACAATTTATCATAATCAAAAATCCATGCCGGACCAGTTTGGGGTTCATGTGTATAACTTGTTATATCAATGTTATACACAATCTCTACTGTACCATTTGATTTGTTAAAAACCCTTTTATTTGGTGAGTTCGACACATAACCTAGGAAATAACCTTCGTAAGCCTTTTCACCAAACTTAGGTTGATGTTTTGTTTTCATTAACGTACATGGTATCCCAAATGGTTTGAAGCCAGTTAAATTCGGTGGCCTTTCATTCAAAACTTCATAACAGATTTTTTTCAATGATTTGACAGTAAGGACCCGGTTTAAAACATGGCACGCGGTATTCACTGCCTCCCCCCAAAACATGGTAGGAAGCTTTGAATCCGAAAGCATGGTCCTTGCTACCTCAATCAAAGTCCTGTTTTTCCGTTCTGCCATCCCATTTTGTTGTGGCTCATATGGTGCACTAAATTGATGCACTATGCGCTTTGATAGGCAATATACACCAATAACCGTGTTTTTAAATTCTGTTCTGTTATCACTCCTGATTTGTTTACCCGCGTCCCGTATGAGTTTTCCACTTTGTCTAAGTACCCGCTGAGCTTGGCAGCCGTCTCGTCCTTTGTACCTAAAAACAAAACCCAATAATCATCAGGTATAACCAAAGAATACCAACTACCACCTATGCTCCTTTTGTTGATTGGTCCGAACAGGTTCATATGCAACAAATCGAACGTGGCAGCTATTGAGTTCTGAGTCTTGGACTTGTGTGCTTTCTAGTGTTGTTTTCCTTTCTTGCACGGTAGACACTTGTCCTCGAACTGAAAACTCTTCATCGAAACACCTTGCACTAATCCATTTTTAGTAATGTAATTCATCTTTCTCAGGTGCATATGTGCCATGCGTCTGTGTCATAAAACCGATTCAGTCTTTGAAGCTTTTGATAGTAGACAAATTGGTCCCATCGAAGATTCCGGCTTGTTAATGTCGAGCATGTACAAGTCATTCTTCCTTATCAGTATCCATTATTCAGGTACTTTGAATACCGGTTTCAGCACTAACGCCTCAGTATCAGTGAAAAGTACTGAGTTTTTCTTATCACAGATTTGAAATACACTAATGAGATTGTGGACCAGTTTATCAACATGATAAACTTGATCCAGTTTGATAGTCCCATTAGTGACCACTCTAGTACAGGTGATATTCCCTCCTTTATTGCCAGCGAATGATACAAATCCCCTATTCCCTCCCTTGAAGTCTGCGAGTAGACTTCTTTCCCCTGTCATGTGCCTGGAGCAACCACTGTCGACGAACCACTTATTGTTTGGACCTGTAGTTATCTCCTGCACATGAAAGAAAAGAGGTTAGTTATCACGGGGAATCCAAGCCATAACTGACTTGGTAATACCATTCTCGTCCACATACTTGAACTCTTTCAAATACCCATCTCTCCTTTCAGGTGACTTGGGTTTTTTTTTAGAGCCTGTTGTGGTGCAGAGTGATTTAAGTTCACTCTCGGCCTTTGTATTGGCATTTGCTGTGGAGCTCTTGAATAGTTATGATTATAAGGCATTTCTGATTGTTATCCCTGAGCTCTACCTGGTGTTTGTTGTCTTAAAGGAGTGTGTGACCTAACCGAAGTGTAAGTTCTGCTAGGTGTAGTACTCCTATAATTGTGTTGCGGTCCTGACCTAGATTGATTATTGACTCTATTTGGTGAATTAGTCCTAATCACTTCTTTGGGTTGACCTGACACAGGTGTTTGTTTCACAGCAGATTTTGGTGTGGCTTACACAGTTTTCTCGGTATTATGAGAACTACTTGTGCTTGCAACACTTGTAAAAGGCTTATGTTGTTCCTGCTTTCTAGTTTTAGGTGTAGAGTCTACTTTCCTATGTGGACAACTAGAAGCAACATTTCCCCTTTCATGACATCTAAAGCAAGACATTTTGTCAATCGACTTTTTATGTGTGCCCTTTGACTTAGGTGTCTCACTAGTGTCTGGTTCTTTCGGCTCAACTATAGTGACTAGTTCCTCCTCTTGATCATTAAAGTCAATTTTGGCTTGTCCTACAGGCTTATCACTAGAGGATGACACAAATTTGACCTTCTTAATCTTGACATTATTACTAGTCACCTTAGTCACCTTAGCCTTAACAATTTCAGACTTAGGTTCAGGTGCTTCCTCTGATTCAACTGGTTTTTGAGTTTTCTACTGAGGCTGAGGTACATAGTTATCATTGAAAGGTGGAGGACTCTCATGATACCCTAGACCTATAGGTTTCTTAGACTGACGCTGTGCATCTAAGATCTTCCCTAGGTTAAGTGATGAGTTCCTAAACTTTTCCAGTTTACTGTTTAGCTCGGCTACCTTCACCTTAGATTCTGCTAGCTCTACTTCTTTGGTCTTAAGCTCTTTGGTCAATGCCTCAACATATTCATACATCAGTTCTAATCTAACACACTGCTCACTCAGCTTGTCTTTTAGAACTATGACATCTTGTGCATCTGCCTTAAGCTTATTTCTAAGGTCTTCCTTTATATCTAAGAGACTAGCATTGTCTGATTTTAATGATTCATTCTGAGCAGTTATAGTTTGATGTGATTCTAGTACTAAGTTTAATCTATCATTAGACGTATCACACAAAGCACATAAATCTAGGAAAATAGAGAAGTTCAGAGTTACCTTGGCCAGATTCCACATTGGCCATCTGTGCGGCGAACTCCAGAATCGTATGATCTTCTGACTTTTCTACCAACATAGGACTGCTATCATTCTGATTGTTGTCCCCTGTCTTTTCATCTGCTCCATCACTTCCAGTCTCGGTTACTTCAGCCATAAAGGCTCTAGCATTCGACTCTGGATGTGTACTCCAGTCATACGTTCCATCAAACTGTCTGTCAGATGTGACATTGGATAACAGACCAGCTATATTTGCCTGACTGGTTGAACTACCCGACAGATATCTCCCTTGAGATTGATTCTGATACTGGTTTTGGTAGTTCTCTACTTTCGGTCTTTGACACTCTCTAGCGAAGTGTCCTAACCCTTGGCAGTTGTAACACTTAACTTTGGATTTATCAAACCCAATCTTATTGTTACTGACATTGAGATTTCTGCCTGTTCTCTTGATGAATCTCTTGACTCGCTGAGTCACCATGGCCAGTAGCCATTGCAGATCCATTTCCTCTAGTTCATCAGGATCTACCTGATCATAATCCTTATCCCAAAGCGCAGGATCGTTGATTTTCCCTTGAACGCAATTGCCATAGGCGGCCACAAATGAATCCAACAGATTCAGATGGTCTTCAGCTGATTTTGCGCTCATCGGCATCTTTGAATACCCTTGAGATGTAGATGTCGCCTGAGTTTGCTTTTCTTCTGGTCTAGAAAACCCTAAGAAAGCCCGACTCACTGAGTCTTCAGATTCAACCGGAGTTGATGTTTCCACAGAAAAGAATGTTGTAGCCGTCTTCACGTCAGTTGCCCCTGAAGATTTGGATTTCCCAAAGTACATATCCGGATCCTGTACTTGTTCATAATCCCTTTCCTTCTTCAGCAATTCAAAGTGATATGCCTTCACCGTTCCTATGACATTTTCTAGAGTTAGAGTATAGAACTTGTCTTCATCATGCTTTATCAGTGCCACATACATCTCCCATTTGGCTGGTAAAGCATCCAGAATATTCACAATTTTCTATGTCTCACTATACTCCACATCGTAGTTGTCTAACTAGCAAATGATAGAATCTGGTGATTGTCTCATCCAGCTTTTCGTTCTTCAAGGCTTTGAAGATCGCGAACTGCTGCTTGAGCATTTCCATTCTATTTTTCCCGACCCTCGGATTTCCTTCACACCTTTTCTCCAAATCATCCCATAGCTCTTTTGCTGTTTTTTGATTACGGAAAGTGTGCAAGATTTCCTGAGGTAAAGCCATTCTAATGATAGCGAATGGACGGTTTTCGGCTTCATAGAGCTTCTTATCATCGTCCTTCATCTTTGAATATGACAAGACTCTTTGTCGTCCTTCAACCTCTACCGTCGGTGGAATGTATCCCTCGTCTATACAAATCCACATCCGCATATCATTAAATCTCGCGAAGTCAGCGAACCTATCCTTCCACCAATAACAATCCTCCAATTTCATCAACTTTGGTGGCGAATTTGCTTTTCCGACCTCGTGGTCCATCTCAACAAACCTTTGTAGACTTGTCGTTGTTTCAAAGATTTATGAATTCAAACTTAATTAATTTAATTCGAATTTAATTTAAATTAACACTTTCGAATTTGAGTAAATTCGAATTTAATTAATTTTAAATTTGTATGGAATTACAATCGAAATTAAGTTTGAAGTCCAACTAAATTCGAAATATATGACAAATTTGAAGGTCTTATTAAGCTCGAAGGTATTAAATTCGAAATCCTGTATTCGATTTTAATGAAAAATCGAATCTGGGCAAATTCGAAGTGGCCAAACTCGAATCAAACCCTATTCGCTGATAAACTCGAATTTTGAGAAAACCCTAATACGCCCTTGATAAAATCGAGCGCCGCAAGTTCGAAAAACGGCTAATACTTCGAGTTTTTCAAGTTTTCAGATTAAACCAATATTTTTACGAGTAAAAATATTGATTTCGATCAAAAACTTGAACTAATACAAAGTATTTTCCGATATCGTACTTGATAAACTCGAAAAACCTCCAAAAATGTGATTTTAACCGTCCAAAACGTCAAGAAACCACAGATGTTTCTTAGTGAATACGAAGAACACGAAAGAACACCCAATCACTCTGATACCACTTGTAAGGTCTGTACACTACGGATCTATCTTGACGCGACACCTTCCAACGAGTGCGGAATCCTCGTTAGCGGCTTGACGGATATATCACGAACACCGAAACACGAAGACTACCACGGTGATAGACGTACAACTTAGAACGCCCCGACACAATGATTCTCTCCTCACGAAACTCTCTGATTGCAATCAAGTTCGAGATCGCCTCTTACTAATCGTCTGACCAATTCTGCAAAAGTCTCATAATTAATCGAATTAACCCTTAATTATACTGACAGATTCGAGTTTGTCTAGGACAAATTCGAATCTGGCCCAAGGCCTATTCGAATTTGTCCTCAATGACAGATTCGAATTTATTACACCAAGTTCAAACATACAAACAATCAATATCAAACTCACATAATCAAACATATATCAAACACTTGTTAATATTCAATATCAAGTAAGTTGACTTACACAAAATGCTATCTAAACTTAGACTGATATCGTAACACAAGATGTACTAACAGTTCCTTACGAACTTTTAGAACTTATCGAGTGTTTTAGCTTGTGGCGTTCGAAACTTATCAATCAACATGGTGGGGTTGATTGTGGCGTTCTCTATACCAAAGTTCTTGCCTCTTGTATAGGCAACGGGTTGCGGTTCCACTTATACCAAGGTTCTTGTCTCGTTTATAGACAACGGGTCGCGGTCCCATCCAAGTTACTTGAAACAACCATTAGAACGATCGGGCAATCGTGATCTATCACACATTCATCGGGTGAGATCACATCATTTGGTATCAAAGCTTATTCTATTGGTTTGTTTTCTGTAACATCCACGGATTCAATTTGATGTATTTTGACTAATTAAGTGGAAAATTTATATTTAAGTTGAATTTGGGTGATTATTATGTATTTGGATATTTAGCAAAGTTTGTTGTTATTTTTAAGAAAATTGAACTCAGAATCAATTTTGTGGATTATTATGAATTTAAAAGTTATTTATGATAAATTTAAGATTAAATCGGTATTTTATGGAACCGGTTAAGTCGGGTGATGAAATGTGCAAAATGACGAAAGTAGTATATAAAGGGCAATAGGCTTCATTTTCTAGTTTACACTCTCTCTCTACTCTATCTCTCTAGAAATTTTCTCTCTACATCTCTCTAAGATAAATCACAAACCGACCGTCGGATTTTCGAGAATTATACGTCATCGGAAAGGTATCGAGGAGTACAACAGTAATCTACAAACGGATTTCAGATTTCGTGCGAATTGAGGTAAGAATCGATCCTTTTTAAGTTATGGTTTCGGTTTTGAAGAACAAGAATCTCGAATCTATCATTTTATGCATATTTAAGCTTGTTTTTGATTGAAATATTGCTGGAATATGAAAGTATATGCATAGTCGAATCGAATCTAGGTATTATACATGATATATTAGTGATTTTTGCCTTAGAAATGAAGGATTTAAGTTGAAATGATGATCAGACTCGAATGGGTCAAGATCAGAGTCGAAATACAAGAACAAACTCGAGTTTGGTGCTAGATTCGAGTGTGTACCATTAGATTCTAAGGGAGGGCTTCGAATCTACCCCTAGACTCGAATGAAGGGTTCGAATCTACCCTAGATTCGAGGGGTTATTCGAATCTGATGACCAAGGGGTTCGAATCTGTGCTAAGGGTTCGAATCTGATACATATGATTCGAATCTGATGCATAGTTTCGAATCTAACCCATTAAATTCGAGTTTAATGCCTAAAATTGAGAAATATACTCTCTAAACTTGTGTATTTTGAATGGAACTTATAAACAACACATAAAATGGCAAGAATTATTCAAGGGACAAGTTATGAACTTGAGATGGGTTCAACTCAATGGTAAAATGGATTTGAACATAGACCCGAAATGGGGGAAAACGTTGCAAAACTTACGAGACTTGATTTTTATGAGTTAAACGGTTAATGATATAAGGAAATTGTTGTAATTAATATGACAGGTCCCTTGTGGTGTTGTTTAACCCACAGTGGGGTACTTGGTGGATCCGGTTGAAAGCCCGAAGAGAAATAAAATTGGTTAAAGATAATTACGCACCCACTGTGAGTACAGTAGATTTCGCATGTTTATATTTGTTTTATGTAAGCTTTGCCTGCTGAGACCTGTTGTTTCATTGATTGTTTGGAATTCTACTAACTTGCGTAGATTTAGATGCACATTCTTACTTGTTGCATGTCCTTTCGGTTGTTGTGCATCTAGTGATGGACCGGTGGGTCGCATCGATTACTCTGATGTTACTGCGCTATATGACGCTGGAGCTGATCCCTCCAGGTCCGGTAGGCAGTATGTCATCCCCGATCGTACGTTTGTCTCAGATGGTATGTGTAAATGCCGAGCTTGGGGCTCGAAGGGGCTGCGGCTCTGGTCCGTACTTGGTGTACGAAGAGAGTATACGACGTTTGTCGTCGGGATTACTCTTGGGCTTCATAAAGACTTATAAAATGCGTAATCTATGTATTCACTAAGCATTCGCTTACGTTTTAGTTGTTGTATTTTTTTTTACAGGCAAAGGAAAATCTACTGCTGGACCTTCTAGTTAGGTCGATTTGGAAGATTTGGAAGATATCTGCTATTTAATCGGTAATTATGTTGTGGGACAAATGTTGTAATATATTCTGGATGATTGTAATAAATGTATGGGTGTGTAGACCTAGACTTGGTACCTGATAGCACCGTAGGGTGTTTAACACTTGTTGCACCACTTTATTTATGTTTAAATGCTTCCGCACTTAAATTTAGGTTATCAGATCATTATGTTATTGCATGTTGATGATTAATCCTGGGTGTATTGTAATTGGTGGTTGTTGTGGCAAGGGTGTCACACGAGATGGTATCAGAGCAGTTGTTTGAGATTCAAGTGTCCGTGAGGTCTTGATCTCAAACATTAGGTGATGATATGTAGTGATGCTAAGTAATGATCTGAACTAAGATAGGTTATGATCTAGTAATTATAAGAGATTGACTATCATACGGGACACAAAAGTGGTGTCTTTAAATTAATGACATGTTACTAAACAAGTTATATGTTTATAATTTCAGAACATGTCTGGAGGAGGAATGACACCTGAGGAAGCCAGAGAAATGATGCTAGCCATGATGGCTGAGCAAAGAGAGATGATTCAAGAGCAGTTTCGGGCTCGAGATGAGGCCGAAACTAAGCGAAGGGAAGATAAAAGGAAGAACAAAGAAAAAGAAAGAGAAGGAATTAATGAGGAACAAGATGACAACACTGGGTCATCTAATAAGCCCAGGGGTTGTCGGTTTAAGGATTTTAAAGGAAATGGAGCTTTAGAGTTTAACGGTTTAGGGGATGCTGTTGCTGCACTGGAATGGATAACAGCAACTGAGCGAACATTCCGAATCAGCGACTGTGCTGAGAAGGACATGGTTCGTTATGCAACTGCTATGTTCACGAATGATGCAATCATGTGGTGGAATGCCATGGTGAACGCTTTGACATTAGAGAAAGTTTCGATTATGACTTGGGCTGAGTTCAAGGACTTATTCACTCAGCAATACTGTCCGATTGATGAGCGTCGGAGATTAGAGGCAAGGTTTATGGCGCTGGTACAGGGGACGAAGACGGTGTCCCAATATGCTGTGGAGTTCACGAGGTTAAGTCTGTTCGCACCTCATCAGGTGGACACCGAAGAAAGGAAAGTGACCAGGTTTGAGGCTGGTCTTGACATTGAGATTAGGAGGGTCATGAGCAATGTTCGTTACCCTACATTTGCTGGCTTACTTGAGGCTGCCAGAAATGTAGAGCAGATTTTGATTATGTCAGGCTACTCTGTTGGGTCTGCTGCTGCTTCCACCAATCCGACACAGCCGTCACCGCCGAAGCGCCAAAGGGAGGGAGGATATTCTGGTTCTTCCCGGTCTTCACAGTACTCACCTCAACAGTCGTATCGCCGACAATCTGGTTCATCTGATCGCGGTCGTGCGCGTGCATACTCCATCAACACTGAGCCGCAATATTGCAATAAATGTCATCTGGAGCATTTTGGCAAATGCCCTAACGGACGTGCTTGTTTTTGCTGTGGGGAGCTGGGACATTTTCAGAATGACTGCCCAAGGAAGGGTGATGCTTACTATAAGTGTGGGGTGTGGGGTCACTATAGCAGGAATTGTAGAAAGAATGCTCCAACGGCTGCTGTCCCATCATCAACACGATCGTCTGGAGGTTCGAGTGGTGGTTCAGTTAACCGCCGGGGTCAGTCACAGAGGGCACCTGCTCGTGCTTTTCAGATAACTGCAGAGGAGGCAAGGGAAAATCCGGAGGTCGTCACGGGTACGTTCATAGTTAATTCTATGCCTGCACGAGTTTTATTTGATTCGGGTGCCAATAGGTCGTTTGTTTCTACTGTGTTTGCACAAAGACTTGCCATGCCACTATCTAGATTATCTGCTGTTCTTGATATAGAAACTGCTAGCAACACTCTAGTAAAAGTAGATCATGTCTACCGTAACTGCACGTTAGTAATTGAAGATGTAGTCTTCAATTTGGACTTGATACCGATAGAGTTCAACGAGTTTGATGTGATAGTCGGAATGGACTGGTTGATCGAGAATGAAGCCCATATAGTGTGTAAGAGCCGAATGATAAAGATAACTACCCCGGAGGGGCGTGAGATATGTATATATGGGGATAGGAGAAGCGGGGATCTGTGTTTGCTGACTATTGCAAAAGCTCGAAAGCTTGTTGCAAAGGGATGTGATGCATACTTAGCATATGCGATTGATGCTAAGGCAGAGAAGAGAACTTTGGCCGATGTGCCGGTTGTTTCACAATTCCCGGATGTGTTTCCGGAAGACTTGTCTAGCGTGCCGCCTGAGAGACAAGTTGAGTTTAGGATTGACTTGATCCCTGGAGCTGCACCGGTGGCTCGTTCTCCTTATCGTCTTGCCCCAACCGAGATGAAAGAAATGATGACACAACTTCAGGAGTTGTTGGACAAGGGCTTCATTCGGCCGAGTTCATCGCCGTGGGGAGCTCCGGTACTGTTTGTAAAGAAGAAGGATGGCACGATGAGGATGTGCATAGATTACCGGGAGCTGAATAAGTTGACGATTAAGAACAAGTATCCTCTGCCGAGGATAGACGACTTGTTTGATCAGTTACATGGGGCTAGTGTATTTTCTAAGATTGATCTGAGATCGGGATATCATCAATTGAAGGTTCGAGAGGAAGATGTGCCAAAGACAGCATTCAGGACTCGGTATGGACATTACGAGTTTCTGGTGATGCCTTTTGGATTAACCAACGCCCCGGCAGTGTTTATGGATTTAATGAATAGGGTTTGTAGACCGATGTTGGATAAGTCGGTGATAGTGTTTATCGATGATATTCTAGTATACTCTAGGTCTGAGGCTGAGCATGCTGAACATCTCAAGGAGTTATTAGAGTTATTGAGGAAAGAGAAGTTGTACGCCAAATTTTCGAAGTGCGAGTTTTGGCTGCAACAGATACAGTTTCTAGGACATGTGATTTCGGGGGCTGGGATTTCGGTAGGTCCGGCTAAAGTTGAAGCGATAAAGAATTGGGAGCCACCTCAAACAGCTACCGAAGTTAGAAGTTTTCTGGGGTTGGCAGGATATTATCGGAGGTTCATAAAGGATTTTTCTAAGATTGCAGTTCCTCTGACTGCATTAACAAAGAAAAATGCACCGTTTGTGTGGGAAACTGTGCAGCAGGAGGCATTTGAGATCCTGAAGAAAATGTTAAGCGAAGCGCCGATACTTGCCTTACCTGAAGGCAACGATGATTTCGTGGTGTATACGGATGCCTCAAGACTGGGGTTAGGCGCTGTATTGATGCAGCGTGGGAAGGTTATTGCTTATGCTTCAAGACAGCTTAAGCAACATGAGAAGAACTACTCAACTCATGATCTTGAGTTAACAGCTGTTACGTTTGCATTGAAATTATGGAGGCATTATTTATATGGGACTAAGTGTCAACTCTACACGGACCATAAGAGTTTGAAATACATCTTTAGTCAGAAAGAGCTTAACATGAGACAACGTAGGTCGATGGAACTTATAAAGGATTATGATTGCGAAATCCTTTATCACCCCGGAAAAGCAAACGTGGTGGCTGATGCTTTGAGTCGCAAAACATATGCTAAAGATTGCTGCTACATGTTGACATCTACTATGTTAACATCCACAATTATAGATGATGTCAAGGCCGCACAGAAGGAAGCCTTGAAAGACGAGAATGTTGGTGCTGAGGATATAAGGGCGCAGATTAAAAATATGGAAACAAGTGAGTCGGGTTTGAAAGGTATATATGGGAGAATCTGGGTGCCGAAGTTTGGTGGGATGCGAAATGTGATCATCGAAGAAGCGCATCAATCGAAGTATTCTGTACATCCCGGGAGCACCAAGATGTACAATGACCTAAAAGCAGACTTTTGGTGGCCCGGACTAAAGAAAGACATAGGTCAGTACGTGGAGAGATGCCGAACTTGTCGGTTGATAAAGGCCGAACATCAACAACCTTATGGCAGTCTGCAACCGCTTCCCATTCCGGAATGGAAGTGGGAGCACATTACTATGGATTTTGTTACAAAACTGCCGAAGACTAGGCGCCAACATGATGCAGTTTGGGTGATAGTCGATAGATTAACTAAGTCCGCACATTTTATACCGATAAGAGAAAGTTACTCCTTAGAAAAGTTGGCTAAAATTTATATGGACGAGATTGTTTCTAGGCATGGAGTGCCTAAGTCCATAGTATCGGACCGGGACAGCCGGTTTACTTCAAATTTTTGGTCGGCTTTGCAAGAAGGGTTAGGGACAAGGATAGCAATGAGTACAGCTTACCGCCCGCAAACTGATGGTCAGAGTGAGCGGACCATCTTAACGCTTGAAGACATGATGAGATCGTGTGTGTTAGATCTCGGTGGCAATTGGGACGATCATCTGCCACTCATAGAATTTTCGTATAACAACAGTTACCACGCTACGATCAAGAAAGCTCCGTTCGAGGCTTTGTATGGAAGGAAATGTAGGACTCCTACATGTTGGAGAGAAACGGGTGAAACACCAATCGCTGGGCCGGCCTTGCTTCAAGAAACAAACGAGAAGATACAGTTGATTAGGCAGAACATGAAGGCGGCCCAGGATCGTCAGAAAAGTTACTATGATCGGAGGCACAAGCCGATCAATTTTGAAGTGAATGACTGGGTCTACTTGAAAGTATCACCCATGAGGGGTGTTACTCGTTTTGTTAAAAGGGGAAAGTTGGCTCCGAGATTTGTCGGACCATTTAAGATAATCGAAAAAGTGGGGAATCAGTCATACCGTTTGGAATTGCCTGAAGAGATGTCGGGCATACATCCGGTGTTTCACGTTGGAAATCTTCGGAAGTCATTTACTTCTAGTAACGAGGATTGGGCCGACCATACTGAACTGCAGGTTGATGAAAGGCTCCGATATGTTGAAGAGCCGGAGTGTGTGTTAGATACTAAGATGAAGAAATTGAGAAGTAAGGAGATAGAAATGGTGCTTGTACGTTGGAAGCATCATAAAGGAGCAAATCATACATGGGAAACTAAGTCAGAAATGTTAAGAAAATATCCGAAACTGTTTGAGTCCGAGTAACTTCGAGGACGAAGTTGAGCGTGGTGGAGCCCATGCTGTAACATCCACGGATTCAATTTGATGTATTTTGACTAATTAAGTGGAAAATTTATATTTAAAGTTGAATTTGGGTGATTATTATGTATTTGGATATTTAGCAAAGTTTGTTGTTATTTTTAAGAAAATTGAACTCAGAATCAATTTTGTGGATTATTATGAATTTAAAAGTTATTTATGATAAATTTAAGATTAAATCGGTATTTTATGGAACCGGTTAAGTCGGGTGATGAAATGTGCAAAATGACGAAAGTAGTATATAAAGGGCAATAGGCTTCATTTTCTAGTTTACACTCTCTCTCTACTCTATCTCTCTAGAAATTTTCTCTCTACATCTCTTTAAGATAAATCACAAACCGACCGTCGGATTTTCGAGAATTATACGTCATCGGAAAGGTATCGAGGAGTACAACAGTAATCTGCAAACGGATTTCAGATTTCGTGCGAATTGAGGTAAGAATCGATCCTTTTTAAGTTATGGTTTCGGTTTTGAAGAACAAGAATCTCGAATCTATCATTTTATGCATATTTAAGCTTGTTTTTGATTGAAATATTGCTGGAATATGAAAGTATATGCATAGTCGAATCGAATCTAGGTATTATACATGATATATTAGTGATTTTTGCCTTAGAAATGAAGGATTTAAGTTGAAATGATGAACAGACTCGAATGGGTCAAGAACAGAGTCGAAATGCAAGAACAAACTCGAGTTTGGTGCTAGATTCGAGTGTGTACCATTAGATTCTAAGGGAGGGCTTCGAATCTACCCCTAGACTCGAATGAAGGGTTCGAATCTACCCTAGATTCGAGGGGTTATTCGAATCTGATGACCAAGGGGTTCGAATCTGTGCTAAGGGTTCGAATCTGATACATATGATTCGAATCTGATGCATAGTTTCGAATCTAACCCATTAAATTCGAGTTTAATGCCTAAAATTGAGAAATATACTCTCTAAACTTGTGTATTTTGAATGGAACTTATAAACAACACATAAAATGGCAAGAATTATTCAAGGGACAAGTTATGAACTTGAGATGGGTTCAACTCAATGGTAAAATGGATTTGAACATAGACCCGAAATGGGGGAAAACGTTGCAAAACTTACGAGACTTGATTTTTATGAGTTAAACGGTTAATGATATAAGGAAATTGTTGTAATTAATATGACAGGTCCCTTGTGGTGTTGTTTAACCCACAGTGGGGTACTTGGAGGATCCGGTTGAAAGCCCGAAGAGAAATAAAATTGGTTAAAGATAAATTACGCACCCACTGTGAGTACAGTAGATTTCGCATGTTTATATTTGTTTTATGTAAGCTTTGCCTGCTGAGACCTGTTGTTTCACTTGATTGTTTGGAATTCTACTAACTTGCGTGGATTTAGATGCACATTCTTACTTGTTGCATGTCCTTTCGGTTGTTGTGCATCTAGTGATGGACCGGTGGGTCGCATCGATTACTCTGATGTTACTGCGCTATATGACGCTGGAGCTGATCCCTCCAGGTCCGGTAGGCAGTATGTCATCCCCGATCGTACGTTTGTCTCAGATGGTATGTGTAAATGCCGAGCTTTGGGCTCGAAGGGGCTGCGGCTCTGGTCCGTACTTGGTGTACGAAGAGAGTATACGACGTTTGTCGTCGGGATACTCTTGGGCTTCATAAAGACTTATAAAATGCGCAATCTATGTATTCACTAAGCATTCGCTTACGTTTTAGTTGTTGTATTTTTACAGGCAAAGGAAAATCTACTGCTGGACCTTCTAGTTAGGTCGATTTGGAAGATTTGGAAGATATCTGCTATTTAATCGGTAATTATGTTGTGGGACAAATGTTGTAATATATTCTGGATGATTGTAATAAATGTATGGGTGTGTAGACCTAGACTTGGTACCTGATAGCACCGTAGGGTGTTTAACACTTGTTGCACTACTTTATTTATGTTTTAATGCTTCCGCACTTAATTTAGGTTATCAGATCATTATGTTATTGCATGTTGATGATTAATCCTGGGTGTATTGTAATTGGTGGTTGTTGTGGCAAGGGTGTCACATTTTCTACCTTATATTTCCTTCGTATCATCTTTTACTTTCTTTCTCTTTGTGCTTTCATTTTTAATTTCTTTTCTTCAACCTTGCATTGTGGTTCATGTTTGTAGTGGATCTTGTCAAAAATTGACTTGGTTGCTACTAATCGATTTTTTTCGGGGATCATACAAGTACTTTAGTTTTTTGTTTATTCTTACTTGGCATCATTTGTTCCTAAAAAAAAGAAGCAAAAAAAAAAAACAAAAAAAAAACAAAAAAAAAGGAAGAAAAAGAAATCACAAAAAAAAGTAAAAAAAAAAGATTAAAAAAAGGGTAAGAAAAAGCGCAAAAGAAAAGACAAAAAAAGGAACGCAAAGTAAATTTTTATTTTTGTTAGTTTTCTTTATTTTCATTTCCTTTTGTATTTACCTTAACGTACTACTAGCATTGTTCATCTTGTTATATTTGGTTTTGTCTAATATGATGCATTCTTAGTTAAATAAAATAAACACTGCGTGAACATCTTGTGCTTAGGGTAAATGATTTTGCATAGTTTATTCTGTTACAAGAAAAAGATGGAAATGTTGAATTTAATTCAAAGATTTTCAAAATTTTCAAGTTAAATTCGAGTTTAAACCAAAATCGAATGTATATTCGAATTTAGCAATAAATTCGAATTTGGCAGTAAAATCGAAGTAGGAAGCAAACTCGAAGGTGGTTAGTATAAATAGGTCAACAGTGACATTCATTATTCACCTACCTTCGACTTTAGTTCTTCGAGTTTATCCAGAGAGATTTCGAGTTTACTGCTTCGACTTTGTAGTTTCGAGTTTTGCACTGTTAATCGAGTTTTTGTCCGATTGTGTTCGAGAATATTACCAAATCTAGGTATAATCAACATCATTGTACAAGATTTAGGATGTTTTCAGACTCAATTTGAGCCAAAATCGACCGATATTGAGGATTTAATGGTGTGAACTTTGTAATTCAAAATAACAAAGTTTGAACCGGTGAAACATCAAATTACTGACAAATATCTTCGATTAGAACCTATTTAGGACTAATGGATGTAAATGGTTGAAATCTTAGAGTTTTGTTTTTTAACATACCGACATATTCGAGTTTGATCGTGGCTTCGAATTTGATCGTAGCTTCGAGTTTGTCACTAAACTCGAAGAAGCCAATAAACTCGAATGAGGGTTGTTTCGAATATGTTATTCGAATTTATCATTAAAATCGAAATATTTGCCTCAATGTTAAATCAAACTGGTAGAAATTCATATGTGTTAGATTTTGAACTTACATAAGTTCAAAATAAAACAAATTTGAATTTAAACAAGTTTATGTTTATATTGATCATTCTAATATTTTATATACTTTATTGTGCAGATATGCCGGATAGAGTGTTTGTTCAAAAGCACAATATGGTCATTTCTCCAGACCGTGAGCTGCCTGAAGCTCAGGCTTTCCGCCAGATGGTGGATTTTTTGGCCGCCTCAAGGGTTTCTTATGTCCTTTCGCATAACGTCCAGATAGTGCTGCCGTATGTTCGGGAATTTTGGGACCATCTGCAGGTCGATTGTACTGTTACTCCGACAGTATTAAGGACCAGGATCGCTGGACAACCTCTCGTGTTTTCAGCAGATGTGTTACGTAGAGTCTTGCAGTTGGGTTCTTCCGAGCAAGAAAATGGGCCAATTGACTTCCCGCTGGAAGTTCGCCAAGCAGCATTCATAAGAATGGGATATGGCCTCGATGTGACTAAGGCGTAATACATGAAAAGCGGTTTAATCGGGCAGTGGAGATATCTTGCACACGTCTTCATGGTGTGCTTCGCTCCGAAGAAAGCAGGTTTCGATTACATTGTCTCGAAGATTCAATCGGCAATGATTGCGTTGGTTTACAATCAGAGGTTCAGTTACTCTGAAATGTTCTTTGCGGAGTTTGGTCACCAAATAACAGCTCCAGCAAAAGAAAGATTTTTGTTGTATCCGAGGTTTGTGATGATGCTGATCCGACATTTCTTGCCAAACCTGCCGTAATTACCAGAGATACAAAGCGTAGCAGTGATCGACAAAAGGATTTTTGCTGATTGTCAAACCCACAAGGGTGTTTTTGCTAGACCAGTGGAGGCACCGCTTTTTGGTGCTGTGGTGAATCCAGATTTTCAAACCCCTGAAGGTGCCAACTGAGCCGGGGATGTTCATGTACCGCAGCATCCGCAACAACAACAGCAACAGCCTAGGCCTCAACAACAACAAAGAAGGAGGCAGAGACCTTCAGCTAGACAGAGTCAGGCTACTACGCCTTGAACGAGCAGAGTGCAAGAACCAGAAGAAGCTGGCCCTTCAAGTGTAGCCCCCGTAACTGATCCACGGTTGAGACATTGGATGAAATATGGGCACAAGGGCCGCTTGCAAATGAGGAGATTATTTCTGAACTAGTTGGAGATATTCTGGAACCACCAGCTGGTGAAGATGATATTTTTCGCTAGAAAGAGGAGTATGTGCCAGAGCAAGAAAGTCAAGCTGAGTCGACATCTAAATCTGAATCAGAAGAAGTAGAAGAAATTGAGATAGAGAAAGAAACAGAAGACCCGTCTATCCAAATAAGTACATATGGATCCCGAATAATGGTGATAAATCAAGAAGCAGAGAAAAGAAGAGTGTCTAGGGATTCGGATTCGGATGATTCCGGTTTCGAAATTGAGGATACTACTCCTTTGGTGCCTAGGCATAGGGCCAAAAGGCATCGCTTTATGTAGGGAGCTTCATCGGTGTCACATCCTTGCTTTAAAACACGCTTGCTTATCCCAGGAATAATAATAAATGCATAAAGCTAAATAAAACATTACAATAAGTCTTGCACTACACGTGCTACAAGGTTATAGTACTAAGTTGCTAAAAACATCACAATTTAAATAAAAGCAGCTACCCAGAACCCAAGGCATCATAAAGCTATACCACAAGCTGAAAATGAGCTAAGTCCTCTGGGTTGATCAGATAAAAGACCTAAGCAGAAGGTCCAGCTTGTTCTTTACCTTTTCCTGTAAAAATTGTGAATAGCAACTGTAAGCTAATGCTTAGTGAGTAAACAGATATTCATGAATGCATGTAAAATATGAGGCGAAAGTGCCTAAAAAGGCTGTTATGCTTGCTTGCTTGCTTGCTTGCTCATTTGCTTAATACCCAGAAAGAACGCTGCACAATTGAGACATTTCACGCAGAACGGAGATGCCACCACTATGGGTTTACCGCTGACAGATGATCAATCTGTGATGCGGGGCTAGCTACCCGCATAATGCTCAAGGGATAGTGGTGAACATCAGAATTGCTTGCTCGCTAAATATAATGCTTATGAGATGCACAAAGAAACGCTAACACAAAGTTTGCTGTATAGTATGCAGAACAATAAACAGATAGCAGATAAATATGCATATTAATAGATCAAATGTAAGATCCGGCTAAGCTGGGCATCACCTGTACCACAGTGTTCGCCTTCACTCACAAAAGTCTATTGAATTCCAAAGAAATCATATAGAAGCAAATTTATGTCTCAATTTCATATAAAATATGTAAACAAGAATAACTGTTACTCACAGTACTGAAAATGCTTTGAAATGCTCTGAAATACTTGCTCAGGCTTATTTACGCTTTAAATTGCTTTATAATGCTTGTACTTGCTTATCTAGGCTTTTAATATATTCTGGCACTGGCTTTGACTCGCAACTGGGCTAAACAGCTTATGTATAATATCTGAAGTTTAATATTACAGAACATGTGCTAAATTAATATCGCTAGCTCAATATTCCAATATCTATAAGCCATAACTTCTAGCTAAATATTTTGCTATTTATTTTGCTAATTTATGCGTTATTCGTAAATTTTATCAATTAAATTCGAAATTTAGGGGCTAGATTCGAATCTGAGCATCAGACTCGAAGCCAGATTCGAATCTGAGCATCAGATTCGAAGACAGATTCGAACCAGGGGTTAGGTTCGAAGAAAGATTCGAATTATGGGGGTTAGATTCGAACCTCATTCGAATCTGAGGATGGATTCGAAACCCATATCTCGAATCTAGCTCTACTCGAGTCTGTTCTTGGTATTTCGAGTCTGTTCTATGCATACTCGAGTTTGTTCATAAGTTACAGCTTTAAACATGCATTTTCAAGCCTCAAATCCACAAATAAGCTAAGTAATAAGCCTCGGTTTAGTTATATTATACTTAATCTATCATATTCTAGTAAAACCTATGCGAAATTAGCTTTAAATCACCTGTAAATGATAGACTCGAATCTCATATCTTCAAAACCGAAAATGCAGAAAACGAAAAGATCGATTTTTACCTCAAAACCGTATGAAATCACGCATGCAATAGGAGATTCGCGTAGTACTCTTCGAGATCTTTCCGTTAACGTATAGAACACGAGATTTGGCCGGTCGGTTTGGGAGAAAAGCTAGAGAGATGTTCGATTCTAGAGAGAGGAGCTCTGGAGTTGCTAGAATAGTTTTGCAAAAGTGAGAAAATGAAGCACCCAACTCCTATTTATACTAAAACTCGAAATTACATCATTTTACGCAAATTGCTCAAAAATACTTATAATAAAATGCAAATAAAAGCAAGGTGTTATAGTATGAGCCCACCACGCTTGCACTTCGTCCTCGAAGTACCTAAGGCTCAAACAGATGTGGATATCGAACTCTCATGTCTTGCTCAGATTCCCAGGTCTGAGAAGTTCCGTGAGAAGTCCTCCATTGCACCAACACCATTGCTACCTCTCGATTCCTCAACTTCTTCATCTTTGTTTCTAGAATAACTTCAGGCTCGTCACATTGCAGTTTCTCGTTGATCTTGTAGCTCAGATGATCGGCCCACTTTTCTCTGTCATCTTCTTTGCACTTCCTTATTTGCGAAACGTGAAACACGGGGTGTATGTTGGACAGTTCGCTCGGCAAGTCCAACAGATAAGATTGAGTTCCAACACGCTCGGTGATCTTGAAAGGACCAACGAATCGTGGTGCTAACTTGCCACGCTTGCCGAATCTGAACACACCTTTCATCGGCGAGACTTTTAATACAACATAGTCGTCCTTCTGGAATTCTAAAGGTTTATGGCGTCGGTCGTGATACGATTTCTGTCGAGATTGAGCAGTTTCTAAGCGTTGGCGAATAATTCTGATCTTTTCATTAGTCTGCTGAAGTAGCTCGGGACCGGCGATTGGTGCTTCACCGGCTTCATGCCAACACGTAGGAATTTCGGCACTTGCGTCCGTATAAGGCTTCGAAAGGTGCGGCTTTGATGGATGAGTGGTAACTATTGTTATAAGAAAATTCTGCTAGCGGCAAGTGGTCATCCCAACTACCACTAAACTCAAGAACACATGCCCGCAGCATGTCTTCGAGTGTAAGGATCGTGCGCTCACTCTGTCCATCAGACTGCGGATGATACGCTGTGCTCATTCTGATCTTTGTGCCTAATCCATCTTGCAATGCACTCCAGAACCTCGAAGTAAATCGGCTGTCGCGGTCGGAAACAATTGATAGAGGCACACCGTGTCGGGTAACGATCTCGTCTATGTACAACTTGGCTAGTTTCTCTAGTGAGTAATTCTCGCGAATCGGAATGAAGTGCGCAACTTTGGTTAAACGATCCACGATCACCCATATTGCGTCGTGCTGTCTTCGCGTAGTCGGAAGCTTCGTCACAAAGTCCATCGTTATGTGATCGAACTTCCACTCGGGAATCGGTAGGGGCTGTAGACTGCCATAAGGCTGCTGATGCTCCGCTTTGACCAATCGGCAAGTAACACAATTATCGACATATTGGCCTACGTCTCTTTTCATACCGGGCCACCAATATTCGGCTTTTAGATCGTTGTACATCTTGGTGCTGCCAGGATGTACCGAGAAGTTAGAACAGTGGGCTTCCGAAAGAATTTTCTGTCGAACATCACCAAATTTGGGAACCCAGACACGATTTTTGAAAAGCTTTAAGCCACGAGGGCTATCGGTTAAGAACTGAAGTTGCCCTTTCATGTCCTCAGAGTTGAGGTTTTCCCCTTTTAGGGCTTCGGCTTGAGCAACGAGAATTTCATCGATCAAAGTTGATGAAAACGAAGTATGAGTCAAGGTATAGAGACATTTAGCAGAGTAGGATTTACGACTCAATGCGTCGGCCACCACATTCGCTTTGCCAGGGTGATAAAGAATATCACAGTCATAGTCTTTGATGAGTTCCATGGAGCGTCGCTGGCGCATGTTGAGCTCCTTCTGGCTGAAAATATACTTAAGGCTCTTGTGATCCGTATACAGTTGACATTTGGTGCCGTAGAGATAATGTCGCCATGTTTTCAACGCAAAAGTCACAGCAGCAAGTTCAAGGTCATGAGTCGGATGACTCTTTTCATGATCCTTAAGTTGGCGAGAAGCATATGCTATGACTCTGCCTCTTTGCATCAAAACACACCCAAGCCCTTGATATGAAGCATCGCTGAAGACCACAAAGTCTTCATTGCCTTCGGGTAAGGCCAAAATAGGTGCTTTGGTGAGTTTCTGTTTTAAAGTTTGGAATGCGTTCTCTTGAGCTTCTTCCCAAATAAAGGGAACATTCTTGCGAGTAAGAGATGTAAGAGGCATGGCTAGTTTTGAGAAGTCCTTAATGAATCGACGGTAGTAACCCGCCAATCCCAAGAAACTTCGGATCTCGGTAGCTGATTTGGGAGCTTCCCAATTTTGAATTGCTTCTATCTTAGAAGGATCCACAGAGATTCCTTCACCAGATATCACATGACCAAGGAATTGTATCTGATAAGATACAAGATTTGCAAGTTAACGCTGAACATGAAATTTAAGAAAAGATAAGCTAAAAAAATGAATAAATCGAGATTGTAAGCACCTGTCGCAGCCAAAATTCGCATTTAGAGAACTTGGCATAAAGTCGCTCTTTGCGCAGCAACTCTAGCAGCTCTCTAAGATGCACATCATGCTCAGCTTCGGTTTTTGAGTAGATGAGAATATCGTCTATAAAGACGATAACAGACTTATCGAGCATTGGTCTACAAACGCGGTTCATTAGATCCATGAACGCCGCAGGAGCGTTTGTAAGGCCAAAGGGCATAACAAGAAACTCGTAATGCCCATATCTGGTACGGATTGCCGTTTTAGGGACGTCTCCTTCATGAACTTTGAGCTGATGATACCCTGATCTAAGATCGATCTTTGAGAAGTAGCTGGCTCCCTGAAGCTGGTCGAAAAGATCGTCTATTCTGGGCAACGGATATTTGTTCTTTATTGTTACCTTGTTCAACTCCCTATAATCAATGCACATCCGGAGAGTCCCATCTTTCTTCTTAACGAATAAAACAGGAGCTCCCCAGGGAGATGAACTTGGTCGTATGAGTCCCTTATCTAGCAATTCTTGCAATTGCTTCATCATTTCTTGCATCTCTGCAGGTGCAAGTCTATAAGGGGCTCGAGCAATTGGTGCCGCGCCGGGCACTAAATCAATTCTGAACTCCACCTGACGGTCTGGCGGGAGTCCAGAGATGTCCTCGGGAAAGACATCGGGAAACTCGGAGGCTATCGGAACCTCGGCTAATGCTTTCTTTTCAGACTTAGCATCTATCGCATATGCTAAGTATGACACACAACCCTTAGCTATATGTTTCCTAGCTTTGACTACAGAAATTAAGCATATTTCACCTGTCTTTCTGTCACCGTAGATGCAAATATTGCGGCCATCCGGAGTAGTGAGCTTTATCAACTTCTTCTTGCAGACAATGTTGGCGTCATGATGATCAAGCCAATCCATACCCACGATGACGTCGAATTCATGAAAGTCCATCGGGATAAGGTCCAGTTGGAATGTGCAGTTGTCGAGCAAAATGATGCAGTCACGGTAAATTTTATCGGTAGACACACTTACATTACTAGCCGTTTCAATATCAAAGATAACAGGTAGAGTAGACGGTGCAATTCCAAGTTTAGATGCAAATGAATTTGATATGAAGGAACGGTTGGCTCCTGAATCAAAAATAACTCTAGCAGGTACGGAGTTAACGAGAAACATACCAGATACCACATCTGGTATTTCCTTTGCTTGCTCAGCCGTGATTTGGAATGCGCGATTCTGACTCCGAGCTGGCTCGTTACGGCGACTAGAACCTCCTCGCGATGTGCTATGCCGGGCCGGTTGATTTTGTCTTTGCTGTTGATGTTGATGTTGGTGCTGAGGTCGGTATTGCTGTTGCTGCAATCGCGGATGATGCTCTACACTCGGGTAAATCATGCTGAACGGATGCGTACATGCATGCTCATTATGTCCAGGGCATAAACAGTTGTTTCAAACTTTAACTTTGTTAGGACATTCTTCACTGCTATGTCCTATTTCATTGCACACGTAGCACCTCACATCATTGGGGTTACAACGCCCAATGTGTGACTTCTGGCAGCGGCGACACTGCCTCGGCTCAGAATGTACCGATTAAGATCGAGTTTGCTGTGCCGGAGGCGAGCTGAACTGTCGGTACTGAGACTGCTGTGGCTGAGAATATCTGGATGAAGATCCAGAATAGCTTCCGGTGCGCGATTTCTTTGGCGGTGATGGACATGTCGGGTTAACAGAGGAAGTAGGAACTCCTCCAGCTCGAATAAAATCCTGCTCGAGAATTCGAGCAGCTTCAACACAGTCAGCATAGTTGGTATATCCCCGGTGCTTCAAGAACTTCTGATATTCAGGATGCAGACCCATCAGAAAACGGTCGATCTTTCGCTCTTCAGTAGCGACTTGATAGTCAGACAGCAAGCTTAGTCGGGTAAATTCTATCTCATACTCAGTCACCGATTTGGTTCCCTGAGTAAGAGACATCAGCTTCTCCTCCAAACGCTTCTTTTCATCAGCTGGGCAGTACTGACGAAAGAAGATAACTTTGAAGTCATCCCAAGATAGGGACTTAATCCAGTTGGCTCCGTGCATGTTCTCCTGAGACCTCCACCACATGACAGCGCCTCCCTCGAACAATGTAGTAGCAAAGCTGACCTTGGATTCTTCAGCACAGTCACTAATGAGAAAAATCCGCTCGATGCCAGTGATCCACTCAAGTGCTTCGATCGAATTTGCAGCACCCTTGAAGGGTTGAGCTCCACAAGCTTTGAAATAACGAAAGTTGCAGCCCTTAGGAGGGACTACAAGGGCTTCCTCCTCGTCGGTGTCGTCGTTGTGGCGTCCAGTGTCATCGTGTTGCTTTTTCCTACGTTCTTCTCTACGCTTAGTTTCGGCTTCATCACGAGCACGAAACTGTTCTTGCAAGAACTTAGCTTGACGCTCGTTGTTCTCGTTAAGCATTGTTTGCATTATTTGCATGATCTGTTCAGGAGTGAGTCCACCTCCAGCTCCTTCACCAGATCCAGACATGTTCTGAAATTATATAAATAATAGTTGCATAAGAATAGGCATAACTCCTATTCTACCCCATTTCCCAATTCCTAAAGCATAGTCAAAGCCTATCTCAGGTCAAGCTAAAGCCTAGATATTCGAAGCTAATATCTTTGCTTAAAAGTTTGAGTCCAAGTGTTATTGCTAACACTTGAATCCCTCAAACCAATGTCTCTGATACCATCCTGTCACATCCTTGCTTTAAAACACGCTTGCTTATCCCAGGAATAATAATAAATGCATAAAGCTAAATAAAACATTACAATAAGTCTTGCACTACACGTGCTACAAGGTTATAGTACTAAGTTGCTAAAAACATCACAATTTAAATAAAAGCAGCTACCCAGAACCCAAGGCATCATAAAGCTATACCACAAGCTGAAAATGAGCTAAGTCCTCTGGGTTGATCAGATAAAAGACCTAAGCAGAAGGTCCAGCTTGTTCTTTACCTTTTCCTGTAAAAATTGTGAATAGCAACTGTAAGCTAATGCTTAGTGAGTAAACAGATATTCATGAATGCATGTAAAATATGAGGCGAAAGTGCCTAAAAAGGCTGTTATGCTTGCTTGCTTGCTTGCATTTGCTTAATACCCAGAAAGAACGCTGCACAATTGAGACATTTCACGCAGAACGGAGATGCCACCACTATGGGTTTACCGCTGACAGATGATCAATCTGTGATGCGGGGCTAGCTACCCGCATAATGCTCAAGGGATAGTGGTGAACATCAGAATTGCTTGCTCGCTAAATATAATGCTTATGAGATGCACAAAGAAACGCTAACACAAAGTTTGCTGTATAGTATGCAGAACAATAAACAGATAGCAGATAAATATGCATATTAATAGATCAAATGTAAGATCCGGCTAAGCTGGGCATCACCTGTACCACAGTGTTCGCCTTCACTCACAAAAGTCTATTGAATTCCAAAGAAATCATATAGAAGCTAATTTATGTCTCAATTTCATATAAAACATGTAAACAAGAATAATTGTTACTCACAGTACTGAAAATGCTTTGAAATGCTCTGAAATACTTGCTCGGGCTTATTTACGCTTTGAGGGACTAGCTTCACCTCCTTCAGCTCCAGACTGACTCGGCTCCCCCTGAACTTCAGCGTGTTGAGCAGAAGAAAAATCTACTTGCTCACTGTCTTTTTGTGCTCGGGATCATTACCGTCTTCGTCTTCCCTTCTCAACTCTTCAGTCTCTCTGCAACTAGTCTCCCCCTGAGCCTTCAGATTTTTCATTAATTGCTTATTGAGGGACCTCATAGGTCGGAGCTCTGCAGCCTGATTGGCGACGAATGTCTTCAATTCAAGATTTTCTTTATCAATGTTTGCGTTATGCGCCTGAAGCTCGCCGACGGCTTTAGTAAGTTGGAAGATTTGGACTTGCTGGAAATCAACTTTGCTTTTGAGTTCTGAAAACCTTTGGTTGTCTGTGAAGGTGGATGAAGCGGATGGAATGGATGTGATAGGTGACGGGATGATTGGTGGTGGAATTGATGGTTGAATGGGTGGTGGTGGAATAGATGGTTGAGCGGATGGCTGAGGGGATGGAATTTCAGGCTCAAAAGCAGAAGCAGACAAAGCTCCATGCATAAACCTATGCCTTTTGGCTCTTTGCCTAGGCACCAACGGAGCTGTATCTTCAATCTCGAAATCAGAGTCATCTTCATCCGAATCCCTAGATGTTCTCTTCTTTTCTGCCTCTTGATCTATAATCCTTATTCTGGATCCATATCTGCCTATTCGGACAGCCAGATCTTTCGTCTCTTCTGCTGGTGCCTCAACCTCGATCTCCTCTACTTCCTCTGAAGACGACTCAGAGGTGGTCATTGCCTGACCCTCTGCCTCTGGCTGATAATCATCAATATCTCTCATAAGGTCGTCAAGAGTAGTTGGAGGCTCCAAAATATCACTAACAAGCTCAGTAGTAATCTCTTCTTGAGCATGAGAGCCTTGAGCCCAAATCTCTTCCAAAGTCTCCACCCGTGGATCAATTACGGGGGCTACAACTGAAGGGCCCACAGCGTCCATTGAAGGACTTGCTTCTAGTGACTCCTGCACTATGCTTGTTGAAGGCCTTGAAGCCAGAGTCTGTCTTACTGAAGCTCTCTGCCTCCTTCTTAGTTGTTGTTGACGCCTTGGTTGTTGTTGTTGTGGCTGTTGCTGTACTTGAACTTCACCAGCCTAGTTCGCACCTTCTGGGGCTTCAAAATCAGGATTTACCACAGCACCAAAAAGTGGTGCATCTAGTGGTCTAACCAATTCACCCCTATGGGCAATGTGCGCTTGACAATCTGCAGAAATCTGCTTGTCGATCACGGCGACACTCTGAATTTCTAGCAACTGCAGCAGGTTGGGCAAAAAATGTCTGATCAGCATCATAACAAACCTAGGGTACATCAAAAACCTTTCTCTTGCTGGAGCTGTTATTTGGTGAACAAACTCCGCAAAGAACATCTCAGAGTAACTGAACATTTGGTTGTAAACCAATGCTATCATTACCGATTGCATCTTCGACACGATATACTCAAAACCGGCTTTCTTCGGAGCAAAGTACACCATGAAGACATGTGCCAGATACCTCCATTGCCCTATTAAACCACTTTTCCTGTACGATGCCTTAGCCACATCAAGGCCATACCCCATCCTCAAGAATGTTGCTTGCCTTACTTCCAAAGGGAAGTCAATAGGCCCAGCTTCCTGCTCGGCTGATCCTAGCCGCAAAACCCTGCGCAACATATCGGCGGAGAACACAAGGGGCTGCTCGGCTATTCTGATCCTTAATACTGTCAGAATTACTGTACTGTCAACTTGCAGATGATCCCAAAATTGCCTAACGTAAGGCAGCACGATCTGTACATTGTGTGAAAGGGCATACCACACCTTAGAAGTAGCCAAAAAGTCCACCATCTGGCGAAATGTCTGAGCTTCTGGAAGCTCACGATCTGGTGACACGACCATATTATGCTTTTGAATAAACGCTCTATCCCCCATATCTGCACAATAAATTATAAAATATATTAGAAGGGACAAAATAAAAATAAACTTGTTTAAATTCAAATTTGATTTATTTTGAACTTATGTAAGTTCAAAATCCAACACATATGAATTTCTACAAGTTTGACTTAAAAATTAGTCAAATATTTCGATTTTAATAGCAAATTCGAATAACATGTTTGAAATTGACATTAATTCGAGTTTAATGACATGATCGAATTTAGGGACAAATTCGAACCTATGAACAAACTCGAATATCGGCATTTTCAAAACAAAAATCGAAGATTTAAACCATTTTAGACTTAGAAAATCACATTCATTAGTCCTAATAGGTTCTAATCGAAGATATTTAACACTTCTTTGAAGTTTCACCGGTTAAACTTTGTGATTTTGAATCACAAAGTTAAAAACCCTTAAAACTTCAAGATATGTCGATTTTTGCACAAATTGAGTCTAAAACATCCTAAATCTTGTATAATAGTGATGTTTATACCTAGATTTGTCTATAGTATCGAACACAAAGTACAAAACTTCGATGAATAGGTGAAAACTCGAAAAACGGCAAACTCGAAGGCACAAACTCGAAATCGCTCAGAACAAACTTGAAAATGTCGGTATGTTTAAGAACAAAACTCCAAGATTTTAACCATTTTAGACTTAGAAAATTACATCCATTAGTCCTAATAGGTTCTAATCTAAGATATTTGTCACTTATTTGATGTTTCACCGGTTCAAAATTTGTTATTTTGAATTACAAAGTTCACACCATTAAAACCTCAAAATCAGTTGATTTTGGCTCAAATTGAGTCTAAAACATCCTAAATCTTGTACAATGATGTTGATTATACCTAGATTTAGTACTATGCTCGAACACAAAAGGACAAAATCTCGACAAATAGTGGGAAACTCGAAGTCGACAAAGTCGAAGCACTAAACTCGAACTCTCTCTCGATAAACTCGAAGTACTAAAGTCGAAGGTAGGTGACTAATGAATGTCACTGTTGACCTATTTATACTAACCACCTTCGAGTTTGTGACCTATTTTGAATTTACTGTCAAATTCGAATATACATTCGATTTTGGCTTTAAACTCGAAATTAACTTGAAAATTTTGAAAATTTTGAAAATCTTTGAATTAAATTCAACTTTTTCAACTTTTCCAACTTTTTCGTGTACCGGAAAAAACTATACAAAATCATTTACCCTAAGCACAAGATTTTCACGCAGTGTTTATTTTATTCAACTAAGAATGCATCATCAGTAACTTTGACCTTTTTCCTAAATAAAGTTAAAAATTAAAAATTAAAAATGAAGTAAAAATAAAATAAAATAAATTAATAAGATAAAGTAAAATTAAAATTTTGAACAAAAAATTTAAACTTAGACTAATCAACATTAATTTTAAAATTTACCACCTATACTTAACACTTAACAGAATATTTTTGATGAGTATAGTCAAAGAAAGGTTCAATCAGATAGCGGTGTCAAATACTCACTTTCAGTATTCAAACTTTCACACTAAGGAATTTTTTTTATTCCTTTTTATTGTTTGTCGTGACACACATTTCTAGCCGATTGTTGGTATTATTTTCCCTTTAAACATGTTACACTTCGGAATATCCCTTGGCCTTTTTATTTATCAAGAAATTACCTTACGTGACTCATACATAGACATACTTTTATGATCAAGGCATACACACAATGATTTTAACTTTTTGGTATTGCAAACTTTCTTTAAAAGGCAAATATCGGACACAGGTCTGTATTTACATACGACAAAGTGTCTTAGTTTGTCTTAAGGTTTATTTTTAAAGCTAGCAAGACAGTGGTGACAGGTCTGTACCGACGTACAACAAAGTGACTTATCTTGCTAACTCGAGTCAAACCAGAGGCAATAGGTCTGTACTTACGTACAAAAGAGTTACTTGTTTTAACTCTTAACTCAGTATGATTTTTCTATTCTTTCCATTTCTTTAAGATGTATCTGATGTTGCTATACATCCCCAGAAAGTTTGCATACCTCATTTAGAATCAATGTCTGTATGTCTCTAACATAAAAATTAAGACCAATTGGTCATACATCTAAGTTAGTGACACGACTGACTTTTTTCTTGAATATTTTATTAGCCTTGAAACTCCCAATATGTATTATGCCTACCAACATATCAGACTGGATAATGTATAACACTTAGAATTTTAGATGTATTATGTGTGAAAGCTAAACAGTTAGAGATTGTAAAGACTGTGCTAATTTTCGTCACTTTAAACCTATGTATCTAAGACTTAACTCATTTTCTCATATTATCTTTTTTTGAACTTTTTATGGTTTTCTCTCTTTTTTCTTTTGTTTTTCATAAATAAGTAGTAAGAAAATAAAGTAACCTACTAACTTACTATAAAAAGAAACTATCCTAAGCTACTAAACTTACTATAAAAAGAAAGAAATGCTACTGCTATAAAAGGAAATAAAACTCTACTAAGGTCAATTTACTCTGGATTTCGCATGCTGTTTAGTTAAATTAAATAATCAAACCATGACTTATCAAAAGCTTTGGTAAATAAATCAGCATTATTATCATCTGTTGCCACTTTACCAGCTTAATTAAATTCTTTTCAGCACAATCACGTATAAAGTGGTGTCTTATGTCTATGTGCTTGGTTTTATTGTGTTTAGCTGGATTATTTGTTATTGCAATTGTTGACTGGTTATCTATCCTAATAGGAGTATGAGTATAAGTCAAACCGTAATCCCGCAATTGTTGTTGTATCCACAGAACCTGTGAACAGCAACTACCAGCAGCAACATATTCGGCCTCCCACGTTGACACGGCTACCGAAGTCTGTTTCTTGCATTGCCAGGAAACGAGTCTCCCTCCTAGGAACTGACAACCTCCAGTTGTTGACTTGCGCCTCAAGCTGCATCCTCCGTAGTTTGAATCCGTGAACGCCTCCAATTCCAGATCGCCCTCCGCGTGTTACCAAAGACCCAACTTCGGTTTCGACTTGAGGTATCGTAGAATCCGCTTCACAGCTTTCATGTGCATCTCCTTTGGAATAGCTTGAAACCTAGCACAAATACATACAGCAAACATAATATCAGGTCTTGAAGCAGTTTTATACATGAGTGACCCAATCATGGCCCGATATAACGTCGGATCTACATTTGTATCACTTTCTGTACCCGGTCCGAGATTATGATTCACTTGAATCGGCGTGCTGAAGTGAGCTGTCAGCTTTGTTCTTTCCATCCCGAAGCGCTCTACTATGCTGTAGACATACTTCGTCTGATGAATAAACATGCCCTCCTTCCTCTGTTCGACTTGCAAACCCAGAAAGAAGTTTAACTCACCCATCGCACTCATCTCAAACTTTGACTTCATCACCTTTTCAAAATCTGTGCACATCTACTCGTCTGATGATCCAAAAATGATATCATCGACGTACACTTGTACCAAGATGAAATGTTCCCCTTTTCGCTTCACGAACAGCGTACTATCTATTCTCCCTCTTTCGAACCCGTTGTCTAAAAGATGGTTGGATAGAGTCTCGTACCACGCCCTCGGTGCTTGATGTAATCCATACGAAGCCTTATCTAACCGATATACTTTGTCTGGATATTTCGGATCGGTAAACCCGGGCGGCTGTTCCATATACACCAGTTCCTTCACTTTCCCATAGAGGAAAGCACTCTTAACATCTAGCTGATAGACTTTAAAACCCTTTAAGGAAGCAAAAGCCAGAAACAAACAAATTGCTTCCAACCTTGCCACTGACGCGAACACTTCATGGTAATCGATTCCTTCCTCTTGGTTGAAACCCTTTACCACCAGTCTTGCTTTGTTGCGAGTGACTATACCCCGATCATCTTTTTTGCACTTAAAAACCCATTTGGTTCCTATTGCTATTTCTCCTCGAGGTAACGGAACTAACCCCCACATTTCTAGTTTCCTAAACTGTGATAGTTCTTCCTGCATCGCTTCAACCCAAGAGTTGTCTTTTAGTGCCATTTGCACATTTTTCGGCTCTACTTACGAGATGAAACATGAGTAGAGGCAAGTATGAAAGGCCTCGGAGTCATTGATCATTGACCACTGTGTTGTTATTCAAACTACTCCTAGTCCTCACACGAGCACTAGGATTTCCTATGATACTCTCAATAGGATGATTTTTATTAATCCTAGATGTCTCTATCTCGTCAACCCTAAGATTATCTCCCAAATTTGATCCTATCTCTCCTAAAGGGGGTACGACTTCAGACTCCACATTTTCTTCCTCATGGACACTGTCTTAAGAGTTAGAATTTGTTGTCTGATTTTCGTCTGTAGGCACTTCAGAATCATTTTGTTCCGGAGATCTATCTTCAGTTGATGTAGGCTCGGATGTTGATGGAACGGTGGTCCTCGGAAAACTTTGACCCTCGTCATTCAAGTTTAATGACGACAAGTCCTGTTCGACTGTATCTGCATTTCCATCCAACGGAATGTTAAATGACTCAAACAGTTTGTCATAATCAAATATCCATTCCGGACCTGTTTGGGGTTCATGTGTATAACTTGTGACTTCAATGTTATACACAATCTCTACTGTACCATTTGATTTATTAAAAACCCTTTTATTTGGTGAATTAGGCACATAACCTAGGAAATAACCTTCGTCAGCCTTTTTACCAAATTTTGGTTGATGTTTCGTTTTCATTAAAGTACATGCAGTTAAACTGGGTGGCCTTTTATTCAAAACTTCATAACAGGTTTTGTTCAATGATTTGACAGTAAGGACCCGGTTTAAAACATGGCACGCGGTATTCACTGCCTCCCCCCAAAAACATGGTAGGAAGCTTTGAATCCGAAAGCATGGTCCTTGCTGCCTCAATCAATGTCCTGTTTTTTCGTTCGGTCACCCCATTTTGTTGTGGCTCATAAGGTGCACTAAATTGATACACTATGCCCTTTGATAGGCAATATACACCAATAACTGTGTTTATAAACTCTGTTCTGTTATCACTTCTAATTCGTTTTAACCCTCGTTCCGTAAGAATTTTCCACTTGGTCTAAGAGCCCGATGAGCTTGGCAGCCGTCTCGTCCTTTGTACCTAAAAAGAAAACCCAAGAAAAACGTGAGTAATCGTCAGTAATAACTAAACAGTACCAACTACCACCTATACTCCTTTTGTTGATTGGTCCGAAGAGGTCCATATGCAACAAATCGAATGTGGCAGCGATGGAGTTCTGAGTCTTGGACTTGTGTGCCTTCTTGTGTTGTTTTCCTTTCTTGCACGGTAGACACTTATCCTCGAACTGAAAAATCTTCATAGGAACACCTTGCACCAATCCATTTTTCGTAATGTAGTTCATTTTTCTTAGGTGCAAGTGTGTCATGCGTCTGTGCAATAAAATCGACTCAGTGTCTGAAGCTTTAGATAGCAGACAAATTGGTCCCATCGAAGATTTCGGCTTGTTCATGTCGAGCATGTACATGTCATTCTTCCTTGGTGCCCTCATCAGTATCCACTCTTCAGGTACTTTGAAACCCGGTTTCAGCACTAACGCCTCAGTATCAGTGAACAGTACTGAGTTCTTCTTATCACAGATTTGAGATACACTAATGCGATTGTGAACCAGTTTATCAACGTGATAAACTTGATCTAATTTGATAGTCCCATTAGTGACCACTCCAGTACCAGTGATATTCCCTCCTTTATTGCCAGCGAATGATACAAATCCCCGATTCCCTCCCTTGAAGTCTGCGAGTAGACTTCTTGCCTCTGTCATGTGCCTGGAGCAACTACTGTCGACGAACCATTTGTTGTTTGGACCTATAGTTATCTCCTGCACATGAAAGAAAATAGGTTAGTTATCACGGGGAACCCAAGCCATAACTGACTTAGTAATACCATTCTCGTCCACATACTTAAACTCTTTCAAATACCCATCTATCCGTTCAGGTGACTTGGGATTTTGAATTGGAGTCTGTTGTGGTGCAGAGTGATTTAAGTGCACTCTCGGCCTTTGAGTAGGCATTTGCTGTGGAGCTCTTGAATAATTTCGATTATAATGCATTTCCGACTGATATCCCTGACCTCTACCTGGTGTTTGATGTCTTACAGGGGTATGTGACCTAACCGGAGTGTAAGCTCTGCTAGGTGTGGTAGTCCTATAATTCTGTTGCAGTCCTGACCTAGATTGATTAATGACTCTATTTGGTGAATTAGTCCTAATCACTTCTTTGGGTTGACCTGACACAGGCATTTGTTTCACAGCAGTTTTTGGTGCGGCTTGCATAGTTTTCTCAGTATGTTAAGAACTACTAGTGCTTGCTACACTTGGTGAAGGCTTATGTTGTTCCGGCTTTCCAGGTTTAGGTGTAGTATCTATTTTCCTATATGGACAGCTAGACGCAACATGCCCCGTTTCGTGACATCTAAAGCAAGACATTTTGTCAATCGACTATTTATGTGTGCCCTTTGACTTAGGTGTCTCACTAGTGTCTGGTTCTTTTGTTTCAACTATAGCGACTGGTTCTTCCTCCTGATCATTAAAGTCAATTTTGTGTTGTTCTACAGGTTTATCACTAGAGGATGACACAAATTTAACCTTCTTAATCTTGATATTATTAGCAGTCACCTTAGTTTCTTTTTCCGTTGCAATTTCAGACACTGGTTCCGGTATTTCCTCTGAGTCAACTGATTTATCAGTTTTCTCCTGAGGTTGAGGTACATAGTTATCGTTGAAATATGGAGGACTCTCATGATATCCTAGACCTACAGGCTTCTTAGACTGACGCTGTGCATCTAAGATTTTCCCTAGGTTGAGCGATGATTTCCTAAAATTTTCAAGTTTACTATTGACCTCAGCTACCTTTACCTTAGACTCGGCTAGCTCCACTTCTTTGGATTTAAGCTCCTTGGTTAATGCCTCAACATGTTCATACATTAGTTCTAACCTAACACAGTGTTCGCTCAGTTTGTCCTTTAGAACTATAACATCCTGTGCATCAGCCTTAAGCTTATCCCTAAGATCTTGGTTTATATCCACTAGGCTAGCATTATCTGATTTTAACGATTCATTTTGAGCAGATATGGTTTGATGTGATTCTAGTACTAAATTTAACCTATCGTTAGACGTAGCACATAAAACACATAAATCATGGAAAAGAGAATAGTTCAAAGTTACCTTGGCATGATCTGATTCCACGTTGGGCATCTGTGCGGCAAACTCCAGAATGGTCTGATCAGCTGACTTTTCTACCCACATCGGACTGCTTTCATTCTGACTGCTATCCTCTGTCTTTTTTTCTGCTCCATCTCTTCCAGTCTCAGTCACTTCAGCCATAAAGGCTCTAGCATTCGACTCTGGATGTGCACTCTAGTCATAAGTTCCATCTAGCTGTCTGTCTGATGTGACGTTGGACAACAGACCAACTATATTTGCCTGGCTGGTTGAACTACTCGGTAGATATCGCCCTTGCGATTGATTTTGATACTGTCCCTGTTAGTTCTCTACTTTCGGTCTCTGACACTCTCTAGTGAAGTGTCCTAACCCCTGACAGTTGTAACACTTAACCTTGGACTTATCAAATCCAATCTTATTGTTACTAACGTTCAGATTCCTACCCATCCTTTTGATGAACCTTTTAAGTCTTTGAGTTACCATGGCCAGTTGCCATTGCAGATCCATCTCTTCCAGATCATCAGGATCTACCTGATCGTAATCCTCATCCCAAAGCGCAGGATCGTTGATTTTTACCTGAACGCAGTTGCCGTAAGCGGCCACAAACGAAGCCAACAGATTCAGATGGTCTTCTGCAGATTTTGCGCTCATAGGCATCTTTGAATACCCTTGAGATGTAGATGCCGGAGTAGCCTGATGCTGCTTTTCTTCTAGTCTAGCAAACCCTAAGAAAGCCCTACTTACTGAGTCTTCTGTTTCAGCCTTAGACGATGTTTCTCCCGAGAAGAATGCTGTAGCGGTCTTCAATTCAATTGCCACTGAAGGTTTTGATTTTTGAAAGTACATAGCAGGATCTTGAACTTGATCATTATCTGTTTCCTTCTTCAGCAACTCAAAGTGATAAGCCCGCAGCATCCCAATAAGACTGTCTAGGGTAAGAGTATAGAATTTATCTTCATCATGCTTTATCAGTGCCACATACATTTCCCATTTGGCTGGTAAAGCATCCTGAATCTTGTTAATCTTCTCCGTTTCACTATACTCCACGTCGTGGCTGTCTAACTCAGTTAGCAAATGATAGAAACATGTAATAGTCTCATCCAGCTTTTCGTTCTTCAAGGCTTTGAAGATCGCGAACTGTTGCTTTAGCATTTCCATTCGATTCTTTCTGACCCTCGGGTTACCTTCACACCGTTTCTCTAACGCATCCCACAGCTCTTTTGTTGTCTTCTGATTACGGAAGGTGTGTAAGATCACCTGAGGTAACGCCATTCTAATGATAGCTTTTGCATGGTTCTCGGCTTCATATAGCTTTCTATCGTCATCCTTCATTTCTGAATAAGGCACAACCTTCTGTCGTCCTTCAACCTCAGCTGTAGGTGGAATGTATCCTTCATCGATACAAAGCCACATTCGCATATCATTAAATCTCGTGAAGTCGGCAAACCTATCCTTCCACCAGTAATAATCCTCAATTTTCATTAACTTCGGTGGTGAATTCGCCTTTCTAACCTCGTGATCCATCTCCATAAATCACTGCAGACTTGCCATTGTTTCAAATATATTTGAATTCAAACTTAATAATTTAATTCGAAATTAATTCAAATTAATTCTTTCGAATTTAGGTAAATTCGAATCTAATTAAATTTAAACCTGTTTGGAATTAAATTCGAATATAAGTTTGAAATCCACCTACGAAATTAACAACAAAGTCGAAGTTCCTTAAGTTCGAATCCCCTAATTCGACTTTAGTGTAAAGTCGAAACCCCAAGCAAATTCGAAATGGCCAAAATCGAAGCAAACTTTAAGGAAACTCGAAAGGAGCGTATTTGTAGTCAAACTCGAAAATGAGCAAAAATACTCCTTTACTAAACTCGAGCGCCGCAAAGTCGACAACCGGCTATTACTTCGAGTTTTTCAGATTAAATCAATATTTTTACCGTAAAATACTGATTTTGGTCAAAAAGTTGAACTACAACAAAGTAGTTACCGAAATCTGATTTGATAAGCTCGAAAAACCTCAAAAATCGTGATATTATCCGTCGAAAGCGTCAAGAAACCTAGGATGTATCTTATGAACACGAGGAACACCAAGAACACCCCAAATGCTCTGATACCACTTGTAAGGTCTTGACACTACGGATCTATCTCGACGCGACACCGTCCAACGAGTGCAGAATCCTCATTAGCGGCTTGACGGTAAGATCACACGCACGGAACACGGAGACTACCACGGCGTTATACGAACGACTACGAACGTACCTACACGATGATTCTCTGGGAAAACACTCTCTGAATACTAGTAAACTCGAGATCGCCTTTGATTCTCTACAGGTTAAACAACCATCCCAGGTTTAGTACTTGGACAGCGGCTGCCTAGGCTATGTGACAGGTTGCAAAGATTTGCTGAGTGATCTCAGGCCTAAAAAAGGGCCAAAAGTCACTTTGGGTGACAATGTTCAGAGATCCACAGAAGGATATAGAACCTTTCAAGTTGGTGCTGCAATATTTAAAAGAGTAGCCTATGTGTCTAGGCTAGAATATAGTCTTGTTAGCATTAGTCAACTGTGTGATGCTGGCTACAAGGTTAATTTTGATGAGCACCTGGGGTACATACTGGATACCCAAGGCAAGGTTGTGCTGTGTGCACAAAGGAAGAAAGGTGTATATGTTGTGGATATGAAATATGATGATCCCACAACTGAAACCTGCTTTATATCAAGGAGCAATGCAGACCTAAATTGGTTATTCCACAAAATGCTATGACACCTGAACTTTAAGAATATCAACAAACTCTGTAAGAAATAGTTAGTAACAGGTTTGTCTTCTATAACCTTTGTTAAGGATAAACTCTGCTCAGCTTGTGAGAAAGGCAAGCAGAGAAAAACATCTTTTAAATCCAAGCATAATCTTTCTATTGATACTCCTCTCTTCTTAATCCACATGGACTTGTTTGGACCTGTCAGTGTCCCAAGTCTCAGAGGTAGAAGATACACTCTAGTAATGGTTGATGAGTTCTCCAGGTTTACAAGTGTGATCTTCCTAAAGACCAAAGGAGAGGCTGCCAGAGAGATAACTGGATTTATCAAAAAGATGGAAGTTCTAAACTCTGCTCAGGTCAAGCAGCTTAGAAGTGATCATGGTACTCAATTCAGAAACAGTACCCTTGAGGACTTCTGTGAAGAAAGAGGGATCTCACAAAACATTTCAGTTGTAAGAACTCCACAACAAAATGGATTTGCTGATAGGAGGAATAGAACCCTCATTGAAGGTGCTAGAACCATGTTGTGTGCATCAGGTTTGCCTTCATCATTTTGGGCTGAAGCTGTCAACACTGCCTGCATTACTCAAAACAGATCCTTAGTGGTGAAAAGGTTCAATAAGACTCCTTATGAGCTAATCAAAGAGAGAAGGCCAAATGTTCCATTTGTTTGGATGCCCCTGCTTTATTCTGAATCAGAGGGATCAGCTGGCAAAATTGGAACCCAAAGTTGATGAAGGTGTGTTTGTTGGATATTCTGCTGTTTCTAAAGCCTACAGAGTATACAACTACAAAATAAAGGTGATAGATGAATCTATCAATGTCACCTTTTAGGAGTCCAGGAATGCCTCCACCAAAGCTGTTCGTGAATCAGTTTCAGGAGAGTCCAGCTATGATGATTTGATGCATTCAAATGATGAGGAAAAGGACTCAAAAGCTTCCACTTCACCTAGAGTGGAACCTATTAACCACAATGGTCATGATGATGATCACGTTGGTACACCCTGTATGAATAAGTGTACTGACGTAGTTAATGCACCATGTCCAGAACCAATTAATGTTGATTTCCCTGAATCCTCTACTGATGTGTTCAATAATAGAGATTCATGTTCAACAGGTGAACATGCTCAAGATAACTGTGTGTCTAAAAACCTTGAAAGCTATTCTGCAAGACTTGATGAAGATGAAAATGATATAAGAGAATCTTCATTGAAACATGTTCCTAAATGGATCAGGTGTCACCCCAATGATCAAATAATTGGTGACATCAACAAAGGGGTACAAACAAGGTGGGACATCTTATGAAACTTTTGTATGTTTTCTAGCTTTGGGTCCCTGACGGAGCCAAAGAAAGTAGATGATGCACTTAAAGATGCCAATTGGATCACTACCAAGCAAGAATAGCTCAATCAGTTTAAGAGAAACAAAGTATGGAAGCTGGACCCTGTTCCTAAAGGGAAAACTATCTTTGGCACCAAATGGGTTTTCATAAACAAAATGGATGAGCAAGGTCATGTCATTAGAAATAAGGAAAGACTGGTTGCTCAAGGCTATAGGCATCAAGAAGGCACTGACTATGATGAAACATTTGCTCCAGTGGTCAAGGTAGAAGCAATTCGTTTGTTTCTAGCCTATGCTGTCCACAAGAGCATGAACGTATTTCAAATGGATGTCAATAGTGCATTTTTGAATGGTAAGCTGCATGAAGAGGTATATGTCAAGCAGCCTCCAGGTTTTGAAAGTGAACAACATCCAGGTTTTGTCTATAAGTTGCACAAAGCTCTCTATGGTCTCAAACAAGCCCCTAGAGCCTGGTATGACACTCTTACTGATTTCCTTATGAGCAATGAATATTCCAGAGGTAAAGTGGATACCACATTGTTCATAAAGAAGGTGAAGTCTAATATTATGCTTGATCAAATTTATGTGGATGACATAATATTTGGTTCTACTAATGAGCAGTTATGCAATAATTTTTCATTGCTCATGAAATCTAAATATGAAATGAGCATGATGATGAACGTACTTTCTTTCTAGGATTACGGGTTAAACAAACCTCAAATGAAATTTTTAATAATTTCAGAAAGTATACTTTAGATCTTCTGAAAAGTTTATATTTGATCAAAGTTCTCCCATCAAAACCCCAATGGCAACCAATGTAAAGTTGGATGCTGATGCCTGTGGCAAATCTGTGTCTGTAACAGCTTACAGAGGCATGATTGGGAGCTTGCTAATTTGCCATACCTAACTACTAGTAGACCAGATATTATGTTTGTTACCTGTTTATGTGCTAGGTTTCAAACTGATCCAAAGGAATCACATCTAGCTGCTGTAAAAAGAATCTTCAGATACCTAATGGGTACACCAGGTTTGGGTCTTTGGTATCCCAAAGACTCCAGCCTTGAACTTATTGGATATACAGTATCTGATATTGCAGGCTGCAGGCTAGACAGGAAAAGCACAACAGGTGGATGTCAACTCCTTGGTGGTAAGTTAGGCAGTTGGTGTAGCAAGAAGAAGAATTCAGATTTACTTCAACTGCTGAAGCATAATACATTGCTGCTGGAAGCTGCTGTGGACAGATCTTATGAATGCAACATCAACTTGAGGATTATGGACTTGTATATAGGAAACTCCTATTCTTTGTGACAATACAGGTGCCATAGCTATATCAAACAATCCAGTTTTTCACTCCAGAACAAAGCATATTGAAGCCAGACATCATTTTATCAGGGATCATATCCAGAAAGGTACTTTGGAGGTAAGTTTTATTTCAACACACTACAACAAAATGAACCTAAAGCAACATGGGAAAAGTGTTGTGTTAGGCCTTAAAGGTGTTGCTATACGCCTAATGCGACACTTTATGTAGTGTCACCTGAGCCAACGTCGCCTTAGGTCTAAAGCGACCCTTTCACTAGATAGTGCAACACTTTCCAAAAGTGTTGCCATTATTTTATAAATGCAATACTTTTTAAATGCAACACTTTTTATATTCTAAAGCAACACTTTTTAGTGTGTTGCCATTATTTTATAAATGCAACACTTTTTAAATGCAACACTTTTTATACTCTAAAGCAACACTTTTAATTTATTGTTACCAACTTATAGCAACACTTTACTTATCAATTGCAACACTTATCAAATGTTGTCATTATGTAAATGCAACACCATTATCAATCTATTGCAACACTTTATTATTGTTTTAAATTACATAAATGCAATATATTCTAGACAAAAGAAACACACATTCATTATTTTTTAAATTTGATGCAAATACAAATATTTATTTAATTGCTTCGTGATAGTTTTTCAACATACAATTCAATTTAACAAAAATAATATCATTTCATAACATATCGATCAAAAAGTATTTCAAGTACATAAACGTCTACAACTAAAATAAGGTTCATCAAATGTATAAGTGATACAACAAAAAAGTAAATTACAATCTTAGGAATGCATATTCAATTCCTCTTCTTGTAATTTCTTCCATAGGAAATCAACGCTTATCATGCACAACTCTCCTTCTGTCGATGACCTTCACAAAAAATCTGCCCAAAATAGCAATCAACTTTCCGGAAACTGCATAATATGGCAACAAACTTTCAAATTAAGTCAGTTTTCGATGAAACTTTCACAACACCTTAAAATTCTTCTAAAAACAGCATATCTATAAAAATATTACACTTCCCACATTAAATTTGTATTTTTACTCGTTAAACTACAATTCTTTGCATAAAATAACAAAAAACTTTCGTTTGACGTCCAATTTTAATGGTACTTTTTGTAACAAGTCTAAAATCCTTAGGAAAGACCAAATATATAAACATATTTCATCATTCATTGATATTTCATACTTTTGGGCATTAAAGTACCAAAAGTTTGTTTAAAATAGCAATGAACTTTCAAGTGATGTCGGATTTCGATGATTCTTTTTGCAACACATCCTAAATCCTTTAAAGACATCAAACTTATATAAATATTTCATCAGTTATTGCTATTTCGTGATTTGGTGTATTAAAGTCTCATTTATTCATTATTTGACTTTTAAAAGCCAAATATGAGACTTTTTTTAACTTCATCAATTTTGAAAACTCTATTTAAGTATTTTAACCATATTTAAAGTTTAGAATGACCTGAGAATAGAGAGTGTTACATCAGTGCTCGAATCCTTCCAAAAACCAAGAATAGAAATTTGTTGAATCTCCTGCAAAACCAATGTCAATCAAGTGTATTCATTAGAACAAAATTTCAGCGACTCAATCACCAATGCTAATAAAAAAAGGAAAGAATTAATAATACGTATCGAACAACAAAGGACCTTGATTATACGATCCTGTGCAATTACTTTATATAAGCTTACATCTAAAGGACTTTGAACATGGACCAAGGTTAAGTATGTTGTAGACCTTAAGACCAATTAAGTTTGGCCAATGGCCACTTAATTGTGATCAATTAACCAAAAGCAGGTTGTTGTCCACCAGTTCACAGCTCACATTTTACCATTTCATGCCTAGTATAATCCAAGTTTTATAATGGGTTTAATGGCTAAATGTGTGTTGAATAATTAGGAAATGTTTTAGGAATTTATATGCAAGTTTATGAGTCCATAATATGCATGAGTCAAGGCTTAAACGATGGAGTTGCAACATCGAAAGAATCCATAACAGCAGCTGCATTTTGGTCCTGCTAAAATAACACCAATTGTGCTTAAGTGTATGAATTTCTGACCCCATGACATCCCCCTTAGACCTGAATCTCAGACCCCATGTGCAGCCCCTTCACAACCCTTGCTAGTTCGTGTCCTAGCCCCCCCCCCTAAATGTGTTATAGTCATGTTTGTCCTTCTTAGCAGAAGCAATTTACATGCATATTCAACACACAAAACACAGGAAACAGGGGGTAGATAGCAAAGTAATGTTACGAATTAAGCACACACATCTAACATGAACACACCTTTATGCATACCAAATTAATTGCTCAATTTTCCAGCAACACTAAGCCCTAAACTCTTTAATTATGCTGTTGAAATTTGTCCAGTTTTTGCTTAAATACACAGCCCAATTCTCGGGGTCTCAATCTAGTGCCCACACAGAATCCAGCCATGTATAAAAATCAAGGTAAAAAGCATGGTCATAAGATGCGAGGACTAATTATTGTAGAAATGAGTACCATACTCAACAGACCTCTTTTTCATCATGGAAAGATGAAAAGAAACAGATGATTCATAGTTTATTATATAAGAACTTCAGATTCGAAAGGAACATTGACAGAAAATGAGTGTTGTTGACAAATCTACTAAAGGAGAGGAGCTTCCCTATAGATACGAGTTAAGAAAAGGTTTATACATGATTATCCACGAAAGGATGTATAAAAAATCAATGCAAAAAACATAGTCATAAGATGCGAGGACGACTTATCGTAGAAATGAGTGCCATAGTTGTTAACAGATCTGAGATTTGTCCTTTCCTTCTCAGAGCTAGTATTTCTGTCTCTTATCTTGGAGAAGGGATGTATTATCCAGCTCCGGCCTCGGGATGGAAGGGCGCATACCCACACTTGCCTGATGGGAGAGGCCATTAGCTTTTCTGCCTCCAACTACTCCATTAGCTGCCCCTGGCCTACATCAATATATGTATGAGACTGACACTAGGATGAAGAGAAATATATACAAGTCAAAATATTAATGTACCAAAAATCTATCTTCAGAATGTGTGTAGTATAACATATTGATCAAGTAACTTACACTCTCTTGCTCCTTTTCTTCCGGAAGAGTTTGAATTTTAGTAATGTAGGGCATAAATGTAGTTCTATTAGAACAAAGTGGTCTATTTGTGCACAGAGAGGGAGAAATATAGAGATGCTTACTAAAGTTACATGATCTAGATTACAATAAAAATAACTAATACATGTTACCACCACGATTCATCATAACAGAAAGGATAATTGCTTTTAAACAAATTCAGGGTCAACGCATGCCAGTATAACATCATCATGAAAAGTAAAACAGGCAAGAAGATCTCAGGTTCAATGCTACACTTTCAAACAAGAACCTAACATTTAAGAACAAGTATTCCATCACCTGCAAGAATCTTGGTTTCCTCTATGATAAATGACAAGAAACCCCCATGTACAAATGCATAAGCATGAAAGAAATTCCAAAAGTCTTGCTCAAATTACATGAACTACGAGGTCATCATGAAATTGCAAAATGAAAACAAGCACAAATACAGAATAAAATTAATGTAGGACCTGTTGGTATAAATTAATACCTGAACCCATGTGAATCATTTAATCTAGACATGGCATCAGGAAGATGCATTGGATGCATTCCTTGCTTGGGTTCCCTATATCCATCATCATGTGGCCGTTGGTGTTACAAAGTGTGACCATATGCTATTTTAGGTGAGGTAAGCTATTTTAGGTGAGGTAAGCTTGTATTTTGTGTGACTATTGTCTATGCAATGGCCACTTTAGTTTTATTTGTGAGTGGCTGATTGCAACCATTTGGTCAAACAACGAGTGTGTTGTTGTGGGCTTTGGTCTTATAAAATGATGCCAAATGTGGTCGTAGGTGTCAAAAAGTGTGACCATATGCTCTTTTAAGTGAGGTAAGCTTGTATTTCGTGTGACTATTGTCCATGCAATGGCCACTTTAGTTTTATTTGTTTGTAGCTGATTGCAACAATTTAGTCAAAGCTGATTGCAACCATTTGGTCAAACAACGAGTGTGTTGTTGTGGGCTATGGTAATATAAAATGATGCCAAATGTGGCCGTAGGTGTTACAAAGTGTGACCATATGCTCTTTTAAGTGAGGTAAACTTGTATTTTGTGTGACTATTGTCCATGCCAAATGTGGCCGTATGTGTTACAAAGTGTGACCATATGCTCTTTTAAGTGAGGTAAACTTGTATTTTGTGTGACTATTGTCCATGCAATGACCACTTTAATTTTATTTGTTTGTAGCTGATTGCAACCATTTAGTCAAACAACGAGTGTGTTGTTGTGGGCTTTGGTCACATAAAATGATGCCACATGTGGCCGTTGGTGTTACAAAGTGTGACTATTGTCCATGCAATGGCCACTTCATTTTTATTTGTGTGTTGCTGATTGCAACAATTTAGTCAAACAACGAGTGTTTTGTTGTGGGCTATGGTCACATAAAATGATGCCAAATGTGGTCGTAGGTGTTAAAAAGTGTGACCATATGCTCTTTTAAGTCAGGTAAACTTGTATTTTATGTGACTATTGTCCATGCAATGGCCAATTTATTTTTATTTGTGTGTGGCTGGTTGCAACCATTTGGTCACACAATGAGTGTGTTGTTGTGGGCTTTGGTCATATAAAATGATGCCAAATGTGGCCGTAGGTGTTACAAAGTGTGACTATTGTCCTTGCAATGGCCACTTTAGTTTTATTTGTGTGTGGCTGGTTGCAACCATTTGGTCACACAACGAGTGTGTTGTTGTGAGCTTTGGTCACATAAAATGATGCCAAATGTGGTCGTAGGTGTCAAAAAGTGTGACCATATGCTCTTTTAAGTGAGATAAGCTTGTATTTCATGTGACTATTGTCCATGCAATGACCACTTTAATTTTATTTGTTTGTAGCTTATTGCAACCATTTGGTCAAACAACGAGTGTGTTGTTGTGGGCTTTGGTCACATAAAATAATGCCAAATGTGGTCGTAGGTGTCAAAAAGTGTGACCATATGCTCTTTTAAGTGAGGAAAACTTGTATTTCGTGTGACCATATGCTATTTTAGGTGAGGTAAGCTTGTATTTTGTGTGACTATTGCCCATGCAATGGCCACTTTAATTTTATTTGTTTGTAGCTGATTGCAACCATTTGGTCAAACAACGAGTGTGTTGTTGTGGGCTTTGGTCACATAAAATAATGCCAAATGTGGCCGTAGGTGTCAAAAAGTGTGACAATATGCTCTTTTAAGTGAGGTAAGCTTGTATTTCGTGTGACTATTGTCCATGCAATGGCCAATTTATTTTTATTTGTGTGTGGCTGGTTGCAACCATTTGGTCACACAATGAGTGTGTTGTTGTGGGCTTTGGTCATATAAAATGATGCCAAATGTGGCCGTAGGTGTTACAAAGTGTGACTATTGTCCTTGCAATGACCACTTTAGTTTTATTTGTGTGTGGCTGGTTGCAACCATTTGGTCACACAACGAGTGTGTTGTTGTTTGCTTTGGTCACATAAAATTATGCCAAATGTGGCCGTAGGTGTTTACCTCACATAAAAGAGCATATGGTCACACTTTGTAACACCATACATGTTTACCTCACTTAAAAGAGCATATGGTCACACTTTGTAACACCTACGGCCACGTTTGGCATCATTTTATATGACCATAGCCCACAACAACACACTCGTTGTGTGACCAAATTGTTGCAATCAGCCACACACAAATAAAAATAAATTGGGCATTGCATGGACAATAGTCACACGAAATACAAGTTTACCTCACTTAAAAGAGCATATGGTCACACTTTGTAACACCTACGGCCACATTTGGCATCATTTTATGTGACCAACGCCCACAACAACACACTCGTTGTTTGACCAAATGGTTGCTATCAGCCACACAGAAATAAAATTAAAGTGGCCAGTGCATGGACAATAGTCACACGAAATACAAGCTTAGCTCACTTAAAAGAGCATATGGTCACACTTTTTGACACCTACGGCCACATTTGGCATCATTTTATGTGACCAAAGCCCACAACAACACACTCGTTGTGTGACCAAATGGTTGCAATCAGCTACAAACAAATAAAATTAAAGTGGCCATTGCATGGACAATAGTCACACAAATACAAGTTTACCTCA